>OW240913.1:213350043-213367117 GCA_933207985.1 Pelobates cultripes | reverse complement strand
TGTATGTGTGTGTGTGCTGTGTGTGTGTGTGCTCTTTGTGTGCTCTATGTGTGTGTGTGCTGTTTGTGTGCTGTATGTGTGTGTGCTGTTTGTGTACTGTATGTATGTGTGTGTGTGTGTGCTGTTTGTGTGCCGTATGTGTGTGTGCTGTATGTGTGTGGGTGCTGTGTGTGTATGCTGTTTGTGTGCTGTATATGTGTGTGCTGTATGTGTGCTGTATGTGTGTGTGCTGTTTGTGTGTATGTGCTGTTTGTGTGTTGTGTGTGTGTGTGTGTGCTGTATGTGTGCTGTATGTGTGTGTGCTGTATGTGTGTGTGTGCTGTTTGTGTGTTGTGTGTGTGTGTGCTGTATGTGTGTGTGCTGTTTGTGTGCTGTATGTGTGTGTGTGCTTGTATGTGTGTGCTGTGTGTGTGCTGTTTGTGTGTGTGTGCTGTATGTGTGTGTTTGCTGTTTGTATGCTCTATGTGTGTGTGTGCTGTATGTGTGTGCATGCTGTATGTGTGCTGTGTGTGCTGTATGTTTGGGTGATTTGTGGGGGTGGAGGTGGGGGCAGATTAGTTAATAAATATCCCCCCTCACTTCTTACCTTATGTAGGGAGAGGGGACCGTGCTGCTGCCTTCCCTGGTGGTCCAGTGGAGGTGGGGGCAGATTACTTAATATCCCCCCTCCCTTGTTACTTTATGCCAGGGAAGGGGGATCCTTTCTGCCTTCCCTGGTGGTCCTAATGGTGAGAGTGAACTCTAGCCTGCGGGGCTAGAGTTCACTCTCGCGAGATCTGAGCGTTGCCGCGGTAACCGTGGCAACGCTCAAATCTCGCGAGAGGAACCCGGCGGAGCTACTGGCAAGAGCTCCTCGGGTCCTCTCCTGCCTCCCTCTCTGCCTGTGGGTCGGTGGAGAGGGAGGCTGAGAGCAGAGCGCTGGCTCTGCATGAGCCGACGGGAGATCCTGAGATCTCCCCTGCCGTTCTCACTCCATAGGCGTGCCGCGGGGATTAGGCTGTGCCCAGGCCTATGCTGGCATCCCAGGGAGTCCCCCTGCTTCCGTTCGGGCCCTCCTGGGCCATGTGATCGTGAGGTCTCCACTTCCTGTAACTCACCCTGCCGCTGGGGAGGGAGGACGATGCTCTCCTCTCCCTGTGACTCTATCTGCCACTGGGAAGAGAGACCAGTTGTCTCCTCTCCCTGCAAGGGAAGTTGACGCTGGGGAGTAGAACCGACTGTCCCTACATCCGGAACTCTTGCTGTAGCTGGGGATCTAGGCCGGCTGCCCAGCATCCCTGTAGGGCCGGTAGAGAGACCTCAGTCCCAGCTCCACCTGCCATCTGTGGGTCTTCCCAGGACCAGTCTCTGAGGTTCCCTACTTCTGTAGCTGGTAGTGAAGCAGGGGGTACCTCAGCCAGTTCTTCCCAACTGTAGGGTGGCAGATTGGCAGGTGGCAGATCTGGCAGATTGGGGTTGAATTGAGCTGAGCAGAGGTTGGTAGTCCTGTTCCAGCTCCTACTCCATTGTTACCAGAGAGGTCAGGTCTTGGCTCACCTCGTTGGCGTCAGCCTAATCATACATGCCCTCTCTGTAGTCATAGATGTCCCAAAATCTGGACTCCTCCATGCTGCCGAAATCATTGTCCTCCTCCAGGGTATCCCAAAGTAAACCAGGACCTGTCACCCACCTGACGCTGTACCCCTCCAGGGCCTCATACCAGACGTCTTTCTGGACTACATCCCTCCAGTCCGGGTTATCCTCTTTCTCGTATAGGAATGCTTTTCAGGGACAAGCTGGTTCCATACTGCTGTATCCAGGGGCGCTGTATGGAGACTAGCGTTGCCCTCAATATAAATCCACAAACAGTGTCTCCGAGCTGCTTCTCCAGGCACAAAGCAACCATCCCACTTCAACCACCAGATATGATGGACCACCTGGCCCCCCCGACTGGGTACCTCCATCAGTCGATGCTCCTAGTGCTCACCGAGGCCTCCAAGCACTCCATCCGACACCATCAACACCGCAGTCCCCATGTCCCGCATTATAGCTTGGCTGGGAACTTGCCGTCCTCCACGCACCCTGGACCCTAGACCAGGATCCAGCATCCAGTGGGTGAACTTCTCCTACTCCAGAGAGCGAAGCAGGAACAGCTCTTACAACAGCTCGTGATTATAATCCCAGGGAAGTATAGTGATATAGCAATCCCCAAGGTAGATACAGCCTTTTCCTCCACACATGAGATGAGACTCTATGTTGAGGGTAAAACAGGAGCTCAATTTTAATGGAGGCACATTGGCCTATTATGCATGTTTCCCAACAAAGGTGACACCCAGGTGGACCTTCTTGGGCACAGGGACACAAAGGGAATAAACCAATAGGAACAGTAATTAACTGTGCGACACTCCCATAACACACGTACAATCCCTCCCCTCTGCCTGTGAGATAATTAAGGCAGATAATGCCTTAACTTAATTATCTGCAGGCAGAAAAACACACAAGTCTAATAAGTACCCCAAAACACAGCATATCCCCATAAATAAGTCACATCCCATGACAGCCCTGATCTGAGTGAACAACATATCCACAAATCACCCAGATCAGAGCAGGGGTTCAGGAAATTCCTGGAAGTCTTTTTTTGACCACCTGCATGCATGGTTTCATGCCCAAAACAGTTTCAGAGAATTAGGCTGTGCGGCCGGTCTATATCAAACTGTCTAAGTACCGTTAGAATTACCAAAGTTCTCTGGAAGGTAACTGTTCAACAGTGTTCGTGCCGTCGTGTGTCCGATTCGAGTTCCATGAACTCAACGTCAAAACACAGATGAACACGTTCAAATAAGATGGCCGCCGCCACATGTTCGAATCTGTTCCAGTTAGAAGTCCATGAGGCAGAAATAGTATCTTTAACCCCCAGTTCAACACAGGGCCATATTCACAGGGTAGGAGGCTGGCAAACAGGCCCCTCCAAAAACCAGTGGCGAGGTCACTTTTGCCACAATAATAATAATAATAAAGGACACTGTGTTACTAACTGACTTATTTGACTATTTTCAGATGGATTATTTTTCAATTTTACACTAGGGCAGGCGCAGGCAACCTTCGGCACTCCAGATGTTGTTGACTACACCCTCCATAATGCTCTTACACCCATAATGCTGGCAAAGGATTGTGGGAGGTGTAGTCCAAAACACCTGGAGTGCTAAAGGTAGCCTATGCCTGCACTAGGGCATACAATAACTTAAAACAAATCTTTGGCATCATCACAAATAATATATTAGCACTTGTCGGTATAGGTATATCTGTTTCGATTTAACAGTAATAAACAGTTTTATGTCTTACTCATTCTGTATGTTTTAAGTTTCTTGACCACAACAAAGCATTAAGGTACAGAGTTTTAAGCCACAGAGCAATTAAGAAAGACTTCCTACACTTTCATCCCCGCATAATGCAAATGTAAATTAGGTCATTTTTTTGTCCTTGTATTTCTGAGTAGGATGTATACTTCTGTTGGGAGAAGGTAATCAAGGTACTGTATGTCTTGCCCAGATGGAATGCTTGCTATGTTCATGGTAGTGACAGCTGTGTGTGGGAAGCATGACTTCAACTGTGCTAAGAAAATGGAGGGGGAAGCTTGTTTACAGCACTGCTGCCATCAAAGTTTTTTTTTTTTTTTTTTTCATTAGTATGATGGTGATAAATAATTTTTTATCATTTCCTCTTTTAACAGCTCTGAAGTCCTTTTTTTCATGTATAGCTAGAAATGTTATTGATGAATCGATGTACTTAATTATAGTAGTGATAATGTAGAGATATTTCACTACAGGCAGAGTCTGACACCACTCTTTATATCATTTTAAATTAATCCTGTAGTGAGCTCAAACTGGGTTATCCATTAAACCATGAATTTGTGGAGAATTGCAAGAATTTCACATTTCTAAGTTGGAAAATTGGGCAAGTTGGAGGACCATTATACTTTTTGATCTAATGTTTAAAATTCTCTGGTCAGTTCCTGACAATTTTTGGTTTAGTAAGTCTCTGTATTTAAAATTGTTATAGTAAGGCAAGTTGGTATTATAAGCAATTGGAATAAATAGAATGACAGTGTAGGAAATCTTGGTGGAAAGTAATTAAGGGGATCTTCTCCTTGGACAGTAATGTATAGGCATGTGCATGGGAAAAATTTTCGGTTCGGCATTCAGAAATTCGTCACTTCGACACTTCGTCAACTTTGGCACTTCAGAAATTCAGTAATTTCGGAACTTCAGGACCTCGGCAATTCGGCACTTCGGAATTTCGATACGCTGGGTAGATAACTCCCTAATTCCCACGGTTAGTTATCTACCCAAGGGAGTTATCTACCAAAAGGCTGAAAGACCTAAACTTTGGCTTCCTTGACTTCCTTGGCTCAGCTAGCCAGTGACAAACCTGCTGCCTTATAGTCCCTGCCACCTCCATCAGCTCCAATGGTGCCTGTGGTTCCTTTCCCCCCTTCAGGAAGTCAAGTCAGACCCCAGTCAGCTGGTGACCTCAGCAGCTCCTGCTCTTCTAGTGCCTGGTCTCCCTACTCTTCAAAACCACTAGAGTGTTTCCTGCAACTCCTGTGGCTCTACGTAGCCCTTCTGTGGTTACCTGTAATGGCGTTACTGAGAGTGACATGGCCATCACTTCCATTTGAGCTGGCTCCAGAGAAGTAAGTTGGGAGCGTGGGAGGGAGGATCTAGAGAAGGGATCTGGCTCAGGCTTCTATATCTCCCGCTTTAATTTCAGCAGGACCAATGGCTGTGGGTTATTCTATTAGTCCTTTGTGCTCAGTTATGGGTCATGAGGTGTTAAATAATTTTGGGGAGGGATGTGCCAGCTATCCTGTTGCCTTCTCTTTCTCATCTCTTTTCTGAGCACGTGATAACTCAGGGTACTATTACTTCTGCTCTCACTTCTGGTGCTGCTGTGTCTGGTCCAAAAACAGTCTTCTGCCACAACTGTGCATGCTTCCCTGGGTGTGGACATACCAAACAGCAGTACTAGGAAGTCTTCTGGGCAAAGTTCTACCCCTATAAACTTGCTCTTGCTGCTCTCTTTTTCTCCTAAACCAGCCGTTGGCTTATCCTCTGCAGGCATCTTGTCTTTTGGTTTTGCAGGAGGTCCTCAGGAATTTGGAGCATCCCGCCATTTGTGACTGATCCAGGCAGTCTGGTAGTCCCGTTCTGTCATCGCAGAAGGAAGATATGGATTGCCCCAATGCTTCAATTACTCCATTGACTTGGTTGTCTCAGTCGGAAGTTGGTAACTGTTGAAATACAGTACTGCAGTCGGTAGTGTCAGTTGCTGATGGACCATGTATACTCCTTATAGTCCTGCTGAGAGCTTTGCTTGCCCCTCACACTTGGAGGTTGTTAGTCCGCTGCTGTGGTGAAGGGTACAATTGGGGTGCTTGATGTGCAGCCTCCCATTTGGCAGTTTTGCATTGGCTGGCTGTGTTCTCATGGTGTTTCTAGAGCAATTTTAGGGACCAGACTCACAACCATAATCCTGATCCATCTAATTTTTTTATGGTTAGACAGGTTCTCAAGAGTTGACATCTCATCCACCAAATGCTCGGAAACCCACACCCCATCCATCTTTTTTATCTTTTTCAACCTTTACCGATGGCTTGTTCATCCCATTTTGAGGTTCAATTTTCATGGCAGTAATCACCATGACTTTTCATGTTGCCTGTCAGGTTGGGAGCTTGTAGCCCCATTCACCAAAACAATCTGCTGTGGGATACAAGCTTCTCATGTCTCAATATTTCCCCAAGCAGTTTTGCTCTTTATAACCGATTACAAGTGACCAAGAGGTGCATTGGACTGCCTTGTGTGGCTGGTTGAATTAATTGTGCATTTGTGTCCCCTGGGAACAAGCTCTTTCGCAGTTTCAGTTTACCAGAGTTTTAAGCTTGACAGTTCAAGGATCAGGACTGTCTTTCTTTCAAATTACTTCCCATTCTTTTAGGATTGGTGTAAAGACTTGTGCAGCTTTGCTGGGCCACTCCCCTGATGCAGGGCCAGATTAAGAGCACACTGGGCCTGGTGCTGACAAATATGATGGGCCTAATTACGGAATCTTATCGACCAAAAACACAAAAACAGTCATACCTCCCAAGCGTCATGTATCTGATGGAGATGGTGCTGGAGGGAAACTCATAGGATGCAGCTATAGGAAAACACATACTCTATGCTAATCTCTCTCTAATTTATGCTTTCATCTTTCAAGTAAATCCATAACTCCTAACAGCAGTGTCCAGTGAAGCAGGAAGTCAATGGTCAGGGTAAAAGGGTGGGCCACTGGTGCGAATCACGTGCACCAGACCTGCCAAAAGGGGAGAACATGCCCAAAAAGGGGGCATGTCTGTCCAAAGAATTTGAAGGACAGCCTGGCATGAATGCATGTCAGGCTGCCCGCCAATCCTGCAGGCTGTCCAACTAAGGGCATACTATGCAGGCAGCACCATGAGCTTGACATAAATGCATCTAATGATGCACTCACTCTGTGCTTTCTAAGGACTGTCCCCTAGCACTCGCTGGTTCACTTGTCTCCTTGCCTTCTTACTAGCAGGCAGAAGTTCCTGGTATATAGTCTGAGACAGAGAAAAGGTGTATGGGATGTCCAATTGAGGCTCAGCATCGTGGGGCCCTCGCAGGACATCATCATCCAGATAATTGTAGAAGAAAGGGGACATGCCACAGTGTTAGAGAGACCAGCATCTGCATTACCTAAACTAATTTTATTGTCAGCTAGTCCACACAAGTTTTTTTTTTGTTTTTTTCTTTCTTTTTATTAGCAGATTTTCCACCATAAATACATTTTACAAAAGAATAATTAAAATACATTCATCCACATAAAAACAGATAAAAAGAAAAAAAAAGACAAAAAAAACACAAAAAAAACTTTCCACCACCCCACGAGAGTTCTACAGACTTCAAACTTTTTCCAACTTTTTCAAATGACATTCCTTTTACAGTTGTAATAATTTTTTCTCCAATTTTTCCCATAGGCTCAAATCATCCCTCAAAAGTTTGCAATGATCTTTCTCCATTTTTAGTTGGTAAACCAACTGAATTGTTATTAATTTTATGTTAAAGGGGATATCTCCCTTCCAATTTCTTGCTATTATTATTTTACATGCCATTAGACAATGAATAATTAAAAATTGATTTATTTTATTCAATTTTGGCCATTTATAATGTAATAACATTACTTCAGGTTTTAAAGGCATTTTAACATCACACAATGTATGAATGATAATTTGAGCCCACCGCCATATACCAATCACTTGTTTACATGACCACCACATATGGATATAATTTCCCTTTTCCTCCCTGCATTTCCAACATTTAATATCCCTTGATACATCAAATTTAGCTATTTTTGTTGGCGTCATATACCATTGATTAACCAACTTAAAATGTGTTTCTATCAATACAAAGGAGTGGACATATTTGTTAATTTTTTGTGCCGTACATAGCCATTCAAATAATTCAATATTTATTTTTAATTCAGTGTTCCATTTTTTAATGGCAGTGGGCAGAACAGAATCGTCCATTAAATCCAACAATCTAACACATCTGGAGAACAATTGCTTTGTCTTATTCTGATGTAAGATTGTTTTTAAAATATCATACATCTTACCTAGTCCACACAAGTTTTGTTCCCATACATCCCTCTTAAGCTTCCAAACTTAAAGGGACACTATAGTCACCAGAACAACTACAGCTTATTGTATTTGTTCTGGTAAGTAGAATCATTCCATTCAGGCCTTTTGCAGTAAACACTGTCTTTTCAGAGAAAATAACTCCACTGGCCACTCCTTAGATGGCTGCTAGAGGTGCTTCCTGGGGCAGTACTGCCTAGTGTGCAGCACTGCCATTCAGTGTCTCCACGCTCTGCATGCAGACACTGAACTTTCCTCATAGAGATACACTGATTCAATTTATCTTTATGTGGAGATGCTGATTGGCCAGGGCTATGTTGGACTTGTGCTGGCTCTGCCCCTGATCTGCCTAGTTGACAGTCTCAGCCAATCCTATGGGGAAGTATTGTAATTTGCTCAGACCACCACTTCTGATGATGTCAGCAGACAGTCAATTCAGAGGCAGAGCCAGCAGCTGCAGACTTGAATACAAGTTATATTTTACTATACCTAGGGAGGCAAGAAGGGGCCAGGGTGTTGGTTTTAACATAATAGGGTCAAAAATACATGATTGTGTTTCTGACCGTATAGTGCTTCTTTAAGCAAGAGTATGTGAAGAGTAGTTATGGTTGCCACCTTTCTTGGAAAAAAATACCAGCCTTAATCATTTGTATAATCACAAGGAGTGACATCAGAGAAAATTCTGTAAAATCACCAACAAACTACTCACAGTTTGATTCTGCTGTATAGATGGATTGCTCCCAGTGTCTCAGTCTCGCAAGTCACCCAGTGTCTCAGTGTCCCTATGTATCACAGTGTCAGTGTCCCCATGTCGCCCAGTCCCCTAGTCTCCTAGTGTCTCAGTGTCCCCAATTCTCTCAGTGTCCCCATTTCTCCCAGTGTCCCAATGTCTCAGTGTGGGGACACTAAGAGACCAGGGGACACGGAGACATGGGGACACGGGGAGACATGGGGATACTGAGACATTTAGGGAAACTGGGAGAAATGGGGACACAGACACTAGGGACACAGACACTGGGAGACATGGGGACACTGAAACATTTGGGAACACTAAGACACTAGGGACACAGAGACATGGGAACACAGACACTGGGAGACTAGGGGACACTGGGAGACATGGGGACACTGGCTGGGAGACGGACACTTGGGCACACTGGGAGACATGGGGACATATAGGTACACTGGGAGACATGGGGACACTAGGCACACTGAGACACTAGGAACACAGACACTGGGAGACATAGGGAAACTGAAACATTTGGGGACACTAAGACACTAGGGACACAGAGACATGGGGACACTGGGAGACTTGGGGACAGTTGTGGACATAGACATGGGGACACTGGGACATATAAGGACACATGGGGACACTAGACACACTGAGAGACACGGTACACAGACACTGGGAGACTTAGGGACACTGAGACACTAGTGACACTGGATGGGGGACATGGGGACACTGGGATAAATGGGGACATAGTGTCTCTGTGTCCCAATGTCTCAGTGTCTCCCAATCTTTTACAGCATCACCATGTGTCTCAGCATCACCATGTGTCCCAGTGTCCCCTAGTGTCTCAGTGTCCCAATGTTTTCCGGTGTCCCCAAGTGTCTCAGTGTTTCCAGGTCTCCCAGTGTCTGTGTCCCCATGTGTCCTAGTGTCTCAGTGTCCCCTAGTGTCTGTGTCCCCATGTGTCCCCTAGTGTCTTAGTGTCCCCATATGTCCCCTAGTGTCTCAGTGTCCCCTAGTGTCTCAGTGTCCACATGTGTCCCCTAGTGTCTCAGTGTCCCCATGTGTCCCCCAGTGTCCCCATCCCTCACTTACCTGAGCTGTAGAGCTGCTGTCTGGACTCTGTGCTGTGTTGCTGCTCCCCCACAGTAACTACTGGCTGGTTCTGGTATTGCAGAGTAATCTCCATTTATTCTGAGAAAAAGACCTGCATTTGTATTGCCGGTATTACTGCAATACCGGCATGGCCAGGCAGCCTCAAATACCGGCTGTGCCAGTAAAATATACTGTTCACAGCAACAGCTTCCAAATGCGAATGCCACACATGGAATATCTGGTTAAGATATCAGAAATATTTTGCCTGTCTTCTGTGGGCTTTGTCTGACCAGATATACACTTTTTCACTTTGTATTTATATCTGATGGTCTAAACTATTATGTGCTTGTATGATTAGCCCCATGTGACATGCTGAAATGTGACAAAACCCAGAAGGAACTGTTCTCAGTTGGCGTTTGTATATTTGTCAAGCGAGATTATGGGTACCCAATTGGGAAGCTCACTATAATTTTAAGAATTGTGTTTAGGAATAAAGTAAATTGAAATTGTGCATATGGGTTCCTGTTTGTTTCTTGTTTCTCCCTGCTCAAGATAGACGTCAAAGATATTGTAGAGCTGATGACCCTGGAGACTGTAGGATATTTCCTTCTCATGTGAAGCCATTTACACACAGATAGGGCTCTGGTACATATTATTTAGATCCCTAGATATACACTTTTTAACTTTTTTTTTTCAAATATGTATGTATAAGAGATGGTCTGCATTAATATTAATGACCAGGTTACCAGGGAGATGTTAATACTATTTGTCCTGTATATATGTATTTAGTGTTATCACACATCCTCTTAGTAGCTTGTTTTTTTTTTATAAAGTAAGCAAGTTTGAATAGTATATGCTGCAAAGTGTACTTTGGTATAATATTTAAATTATTTTTGTAAATATTTTTTT
The DNA here is from genome assembly GCA_933207985.1 of Pelobates cultripes. NCBI lineage: Eukaryota > Metazoa > Chordata > Amphibia > Anura > Pelobatidae > Pelobates > Pelobates cultripes. The sequence continues at coordinate 213,356,714 of OW240913.1, read as the reverse complement.
TTTCATATGACACTCTGCTACAATGTAAAGTAGTAAGTGAACAGCCAGTATAACAGTGTAAATTTGCTGTCCCCTAAAAATAACTCAACACACAGCCATTAATGTCTAAACCGTTGACACCAAAAGTGAGTACATCCCTTAGTGGAAATGTCCAAATTGGACCCAATTAGCCATTTTCCCTCCCCGGTGTCATGTGACTCATTAGTGTTACAATGTCTTAGGTGTGAATGGGGAGCAGGTGTGTTAAGTTACAAGACCCTGTAACTGAGCTCCAGCATGGTGGGCAAGACCATACAGCAGTTTCACAGGACAGGTTACACTCAGAACATGCCCCACCATGGTGGACCAAAGAAGTCGAGTGCACGTGCTCAGCATCATTTCCAGAGGTTGTCTTTGGGAAATAGATGTATGAGTGCTGCCAGCATTGCTGCAGAGGTTGAAGGGGTGGGGGTGGGGGCAGTCTGTCAGACCATACACCTCACACTGCATCAAATTGGTCTGCATGATTGAAGCCTCTTCTAAAGATGATTCACAAAAAAAGCCTGCAAACAGTTTGCTGAAGACAAGCAGACTAAGGACATGGATTACTGGAACCATGTCCTGTGGTCCGATGAGACCAAGATAAACTTATTTGGTTCAGATGGTGTCAAGCATGTGTGGCAGCAACCAGGTAAGGAGTACACAGACAAGTGTGTCTTGCCTACAGTCAAGCATGGTGGTGGGTGTGTCATGATCTGGGCCTGCATGAGGGCTGCTGTCACTGGGGAGCTACAGTTTATTGAGGGAACCATGAATGCGAACATGTACTGTGACATTTTGAAGCAGAGCATGATCCCCTTCCTTTGGAGAATGGGCTGCAGGGCAGTATTCCAACATGATAATGACCCCAAACACAGTTCCAAGACAACCACTGCCTTGCTAAAGAAGCTGAAGGTAAAGGTGATGGACTGGCCAAGCATGTCTCCAGACCAAAACCTTATTGAGCATCTGTGGGGCATCCTCAAATGGAAGGCGGGGGAGCGCAAGTTCTCTAACATCCACCAGCTCTGTGATGTTGTCATGGAGATGTGGAAGAGCACTCTAGTGGCAACCTGTGAAGCTCTGGTGAACTCCATGCCCATGAGTGTTATGGCAGTGCTTGAAAATAATGGTGGCTGCACAAAATATTCACACTTTGGGCCCAGTTTGGACATTTCTACTTATGGGTGTACTCACTTTTGTTGCTAACGGTTTAGATATTAATGACTGTGTGTTGAGTTATTTTGAGGGGACAGCAAATTTACACTGTTATACAGGCTGTACACTTACTACTTTACATTGTAGCAGAGTGTTGTTTCTTCAGTGTTGTCACATGAAAAAAATTTGAGGGGTGTACTCACTTTTGTGAGATACTGTATATACTTACTCTCTAATGATCTCACCACTCCCAAATATCCATCCCTGTTGGCCTCATCTAATTTCCATCATATTTTTGTATTGTCTAAACTTTGTAACAATCTATATTCCCCCTCAATCCAAGTTTAATGTTTTTCCAACCATCTAGCCATCCTTTCCCCCAGCACAGCAGACCCTCAAACCATCAGAGCTATAAATATTGTACCCAAGTGTAAAATAAGTCCAGCAGGCTACAAGCCCAACCCCTCCTTCCTACACCATGACACCAGCTACATATTAATATCCCTCTGCCTTTCCACTGCAGTGCAGGTAGGGTATCCTGTGGTCTTCTTCAGCTTTCTTACTTATTCCCTGACATATTCTTTAGTATCATCTTCCTCTTACTTTGTCTTTGGTATCATTATGGACAATGACAGCTAGGTCATCACCAGCTCATCACAATATGTCCACTCTGTTGGCATCAAAGGTAGATAAATCCAATCCCTTCACTATTTATAAAGTGAATATTTTAAAATCAGATCTGAAATTCAAAAGATAGTTACAGAAATATTTTTTTACATAACCATAGAAAAATATCATCATGCCAAATTTAAAGATCGGAATACGTGAAGTCAGAGTAACTTGGAGTGAGATAAAAGATACATGGATCTATTTATTTGTCTTTTATTTATTATTAAGAAAGTCTCCTGCAGACTGGGCCAACTTCTGTTATTTTCTTAGAGAAGTTCTACGTATTAATTTCATAATTCAACTGGAGGCACTAAAATTACAGGGTGAACAAACTTCTACACAGTGTCAGTGATAAGCTCTTTATCAGGTATTAATGTAACTAAAGAACAAAGTTTAAAGGACAGCTGTAACCTCAACACTATCCTTTGATATAATGATCCTTTCATCAAGCTTTGAAAGGAAATGATTATATGTAATAGATTGTATTATATTGAAGTGTATGTAAAAAAAAATTAGAAAAACTCCTCCCGACCTTTTGTGTATGACAGGATCCTTCGACCATGTACATGCACCTTCATTCGAATTTGACAAGTTGGTGGATCTGATGAAGTCACTGTACTGTGCAGGGAGCAGGGCCGGACTGGGAATGAAAAGCAGCCCTGGAAAAAAAATTCCATACCAGCCCCGTAATGCATCGCGCCAGCATAGTGCGCAGATATGGAAACAGGAAAAAACTGAAAACTATCACTCAAACATGAAAGAAAGCACTTATAGTGCTTCAAAATAAAGCAGAGCAGATTTATTGTAAATAAACGCAGACGTGCATTTGAATATAATCCATGTTTTAGTCCAACTACCTTGATATATTAAGAAATGTTTGGTAATTTGGATTGAAATTGTGAATGTATGCTATTGCACAGCAGTAAAAAAAAATTATGTTATCTTGCTCATTTTGAAGTAACGAGTGTGCTCTTCACTTTGGCCAACAACTGGATGATCTCCCATAGGAAAGCATTGGGAGGCTATTGCGTATGTGTGGCAAAACGCTGTGCTTTGCCGCACCAATCATCATCTCCTCATAGAGATACATTGCATCTCTACGGGGAGCGTTCAGGACCTCCATGCAGAGAGTGTAGATGCTCAACATAGGTGCTGCACACTGTGCAGCACTGGACTAGAAAGCATCTCTAGTGGTCGTCTGAGTGACTGTCACTAGAGATGTGCCTAGGCAGCAATGTAAACACTGCCTTTTCTATGAAAAGGTAGCATTTACAGTGCTCAGCCTACAGGGACAGGCTATAGACACCATAACCAATACATTAAACTGTAGTAGTTCTGGTGACTATAGTGTCCCTTTAATATCACGTCTTTCTCTCCCTTTGAGTTGCAGGGAGAGCAGGAGACACAAGTGAAGTTTGTTTGTCTTTCTCCCCTTTCACGTGTCTCTCAGTCCCAGCCCCTTTTCTCTTTCCCAGGCCCCAGCACCTCTATTTGTATATTTCCCCACAGCTCCTCTGTGTGTCTCATTCTCTCCTTCCCTCTGTGTGTCTCTTGTTCGTCTTCCTCAGCTCCTCTGTGTGTCTCCTGTTCCCCTTTCCCAATCTGTCTGTCTCTTTCCCACACACCTCCGTGTGTCTTTTTTTACTCCCCAGCCCCGCCTCATTACCTCACAGCCCCCTATGTGTCTCAGTAGCCCCCACATGTGTCCCATTAGCCCCCAGCCCTTCATGTGTCTGTAACGGATCGCCTGGCACCCCGACTGGGTACCTCCGTTAAAGGATGCTCCTAGCGCTTCCTGAGGACTCCAAGCACTGCAGCGGACACCACAACCACCGAAGCATATGAATCCTCTCAAGCATATGAATGCTGTAGACAGTTGAATAGGAACCATACGAATAGGTTTACTCTCCTAGCAGTCAAACTGGAACAGCATACAATAAATCCTTCCCCCAATAATGAGACGACACTTCACTTTGAGGGTTAAAACAGGAACTCTGTACTGTCACATACAGTCTCTTTTATTCCCAATCCACAAACATAGTACAGCCCACAGGGCGTTACAAAACAACCAATCACATATCAGTTACATCCCACATATTCCCTCCCCTTATCCTGAGAGGAAACTCAATTACACATACAGTTAAAACATACTTTCTACCCAACTTTCATAACTCTAAAACCATACATCACATTCACATAAAATTACATATTCACAATCAATCCATTCAGGGGAACAACATATTCAAAATGGCACAAATCAGACAAGGGGTTCAAAAGTTAGTAAAAAGTCCTTTGTGACTAAATGAAGCATGGCTTTCTGGCCCAAACCAGTTTCAGAGTCTTCTATCCTGGAGATAAGTAATTCAATTATCTCCCAGGACAGACACAAGACTCCATTAAGCACATGGTTGCAAAAAGACACAAAACACTTTAAAATACATAAAGTCACATTTACACATAACACACAGACATTTCACATATCCCCAGATAGCTGGGATCTGAGTGCACATTATTAGATGAATGGCACTCAGATCACACAAATAAGCCTTTCTGCAGGGGAAATAAACAGTTTAACCTGCAGGGCCATAGTCCAAAGGGAGCAGGCGAGCAACCAGGCTTCTCCAGTTCACAGTGGCGAGGTTGGTTTCGCCACACTTCTCCCCTTTACCAACTAGACTAACAGGGTATCTGACCTCCTGCCGGTCAGTGCCCTGGTTAGTCCAGCAACCCACCCACAAAACAGAAACAGCAGTACAGCCCACCCACAATAACTGGTTACTACACCTGGGTAGAGGAAAACTTTGTCCATGTCCAGGTGCCTCACCACGACTGTGTGGGCAACTGTTAGGCTGCCTTGGTGGGTTGCTGAGTGGGCAGAGACCAGCGGTACTCTGCCCTGATGCCAGTGCTACCACGGAAGTAGCCTGGTGGGAGCCTGGTTGTGGGAGGGAGAGACCGACTGTCTCCCCTCTGGATACACCGCTCTGTGGCTGGGGAACAGGACCGACTGTCCCTACCCCTTGTGCTGTAAGTGCAGAGACTACAGTCCCATCTGCACTGTTGGGGGGTGTAACATCTCCCCTTGCTGGGTTAGGCTGCCGCTGGAGAGAGGGTGTAACAAGCTCCTCTCTCTGAACTGTAAACTGCCGCTGGGGAGAGGGGGTATCAGGCTCCTCTCCCTGACACTCTCTCTGCTGGTGGAGAGGGGGACCAGCTGTCTCCCCTTTCATTATTTTGTCCTGTGGTTGGGGTGCGAGACTGACGGTCTCTGCTCCCTGCAGGACACTCTGCCGCTGGGGAGGAAGGACGGCACCTTCAGCTCCCTGGGGTACACACTGCCGCTGGGGAGGAAGGACTGCACCTTCAGCTCCCTGGGGTACACACTGCCGCTGGGGAGGAAGGACTGCACCTTCAGCTCCCTGGGGTACATACTGCCGCTGGAGATCTGGGCCGACCGCCCAGCATCCCTGTAGGGCCGGTTGAGAGACCGCCGTCCCATCTCCACCTGCCATCTGTGGGTCTGCCCAGGACCAGTCTGTGAGGTCCCTCAACATTTGCGAGTAAGGACCACCTGCTTCCGCACCTGGCAACTCCGGCTGCTGCTGGGGATCTGGGCCGGTCCCATCTCCACATGCCTGTTGTGGTTCCTCACAGGACCAGTCTATGAGGACCCCTACTTCGGGTTCCTGCGGCCGCCTCAGGGGGAGACGGCTAGCCTCCTCGGATGCAGCCTCTACTCGGCTGCTGTAACACTCCTTCCGCTGAGCATACTCTCTCTCTTTCGCCAGCCGGAATTCTCGGGCCAGCCTTGTGTTTCGCTCGGCCGTGACCTGGTTCCAGATCACCCGGCGTACCTCCATGGGTAAATCATCCCCATACTGGGCCACTCGCTGCCTCACCTCGGCCATCCAATCATCGCCAGAGCCTTCCATACTTGTCTGCTCCAAGTCGCTGGATACCTCTGCTCCCAGGGTCGCTGCACGTGTGCTAGCGTTGCCCTCAATTTGTAAATCCAAACGAACTGTGTCTCTGAGCTGCTTTACCTCGCACTAGGACGCCATCCCACCGCTTGCCACCAATGTAACGGATCGCCTGGCACCCCGACTGGGTACCTCCGTTAAAGGATGCTCCTAGCGCTTCCTGAGGACTCCAAGCACTGCAGCAGACACCACAACCACCGAAGCATATGAATCCTCTCAAGCATATGAATGCTGTAGACAGTTGAATAGGAACCATACGAATAGGTTTACTCTCCTAGCAGTCAAACTGGAACAGCATACAATAAATCCTTCCCCCAATAATGAGACGACACTTCACTTTGAGGGTTAAAACAGGAACTCCCTGTACTGTCACATACAGTCTCTTTTATTCCCAATCCACAAACATAGTACAGCCCTACAGGGCGTTACAAAACAACCAATCACATACAGTTACATCCCACATATTCCCTCCCCTTATCCTGAGAGGAAACTCAATTATACATACAGTTAAAACATACTTTCTACCCAACTTTCATAACTCCAAAACCATACATCACATTCACATAAAATTACATATTCACAATCAATCCATTCAGGGGAACAACATATTCAAAAATGGCACAAATCAGACAAAGGGGTTCAAAAGTTAGTAAAAAGTCCTTTGTGACTAAATGAAGCATGGCTTTCTGGCCCAAACCAGTTTCAGAGTCTTCTATCCTGGAGATAAGTAATTCAATTATCTCCCAGGACAGACACAAGACTCCATTAAGCACATGGTTGCAAAGAGACACAAAACACTTTAAAATACATAAAGTCACATTTACACATAACACACAGACATTTCAC
>OW240913.1:213221734-213349943 GCA_933207985.1 Pelobates cultripes | reverse complement strand
CCTCCCCTTGTCCCATAGTGTCTCCCCCTCCCCTTGTCCCATAGTGTCTCCCCCTCCCCTTGTCCCATAGTGTCTCCCCCTCCCCTTGTCCCATAGTGTCTTTCCTCCCATTGTCCCATAATTCCTTACCTGTCTTGGAGTGTGGGCCGGCTTCACAGCGCGATCCACGGTCCAGGAACTTCTATTTCAGGTTCCGGTTTCCGGCGGGACTGAAAGGAAGTGTGCACACTGAGTGTGCACTTCCTTTCAGTCCCGCCGGAAACCGGAACCTGAAATAGAAGTTCCTGGCCGTGGAGCGCGCTGTGAAGCCGGCCCACGCTCCAAGACAGGTAAGTAATTCTTCACATTCGCTCCATAAGACGCACAGACATTTCCCCTCACTTTTGAGGGGGAAAAAAGTGCGTCTTATGGAGCGAAAAATACGGTAATTATATTAGTGATAATGTAGAGATATTTCACTACAGGCAGAGTCTGACACCACTCTTTATATCATTTTAAATTAATCCTGTAGTGAGCTCAAACTGGGTTATCCATTAAACCATGAATTTGTGGAGAATTGCAAGAATTTCACATTTCTAAGTTGGAAAATTGGGCAAGTTGGAGGACCATTATACTTTTTGATCTAATGTTTAAAATTCTCTGGTCAGTTCCTGACAATTTTTGGTTTAGTAAGTCTCTGTATTTAAAATTGTTATAGTAAGGCAAGTTGGTATTATAAGCAATTGGAATAAATAGAATGACAGTGTAGGAAATCTTGGTGGAAAGTAATTAAGGGGATCTTCTCCTTTGACAGTAATGTATAGGCATGTGCATGGGAAAAATTTTCGGTTCGGCATTCCGAAATTCGGCACTTCGACACTTCGTCAACTTTGGCACTTCAGAAATTCAGTAATTTCGGAACTTCAGGACCTCGGCAATTCGGCACTTCGGAATTTCGATACACTGGGTAGATAACTCCCTAATTCCCACGGTTAGTTATCTACCCAAGGGAGTTATCTACCAAAAGGCTGAAAGACCTAAACTTTGGCTTCCTTGACTTCCTTGGCTCAGCTAGCCAGTGACAAACCTGCTGCCTTATAGTCCCTGCCACCCCCATCAGCTCCAATGGTGCCTGTGGTTCCTTTCCCCCCTTCAGGAAGTCAAGTCAGACCCCAGTCAGCTGGTGACCTCAGCAGCTCCTGCTCTTCTAGTGCCTGGTCTCCCTACTCTTCAAAACCACTAGAGTGTTTCCTGCAACTCCTGTGGCTCTACGTAGCCCTTCTGTGGTTACCTGTAATGGCGTTACTAAGAGTGACATGGCCATCACTTCCATTTGAGCTGGCTCCAGAGAAGTAAGTTGGGAGCGTGGGAGGGAGGATCTAGAGAAGGGATCTGGCTCAGGCTTCTATATCTCCCGCTTTAATTTCAGCAGGACCAATGGCTGTGGGTTATTCTATTAGTCCTTTGTGCTCAGTTATGGGTCATGAGGTGTTAAATAATTTTGGGGAGGGATGTGCCAGCTATCCTGTTGCCTTCTCTTTCTCATCTCTTTTCTGAGCACGTGATAACTCAGGGTACTATTACTTCTGCTCTCACTTCTGGTGCTGCTGTGTCTGGTCCAAAAACAGTCTTCTGACACAACTGTGCATGCTTCCCTGGGTGTGGACATACCAAAAACAGCAGTACTAGGAAGTCTTCTGGGCAAAGTTCTACCCCTATAAACTTGCTCTTGCTGCTCTCTTTTTCTCCTAAACCAGCCGTTGGCTTATCCTCTGCAGGCATCTTGTCTTTTGGTTTTGCAGGAGGTCCTCAGGAATTTGGAGCATCCCGCCATTTGTGACTGATCCAGGCAGTCTGGTAGTCCCGTTCTGTCATCGCAGAAGGAAGATATGGATTGCCCCAATGCTTCAATTACTCCAGTGACTTGGTTGTCTCAGTCGGAAGTTGGTAACTGTTGAAATACAGTACTGCAGTCGGTAGTGTCAGTTGCTGATGGACCATGTATACTCCTTATAGTCCTGCTGAGAGCTTTGCTTGCCCCTCACACTTGGAGGTTGTTAGTCCGCTGCTGTGGTGAAGGGTACAATTGGGGTGCTTGATGTGCAGCCTCCCAATTGGCAGTTTTGCATTGGCTGGCTGTGTTCTCATGGTGTTTCTAGAGCAATTTTAGGGACCAGACTCACAACCATAATCCTGATCCATCTAATTTTTTTATGGTTAGACAGGTTCTCAAGAGTTGACATCTCATCCACCAAATGCTCGGAAACCCACACCCCATCCATCTTTTTTATCTTTTTCAACCTTTACCGATGGCTTGTTCATCCCATTTTGAGGTTCAATTTTCATGGCAGTAATCACCATGACTTTTCATGGTGCCTGTCAGGTTGGGAGCTTGTAGCCCCATTCACCAAAACAATCTGCTGTGGGATACAAGCTTCTCATGTCTCAATATTTCCCCAAGCAGTTTTGCTCTTTATAACCGATTACAAGTGACCAGGAGGTGCATTGGACTGCCTTGTGTGGCTGGTTGAATTAATTGTGCATTTGTGTCCCCTGGGAACAAGCTCTTTCGCAGTTTCAGTTTACCAGAGTTTTAAGCTTGACAGTTCAAGGATCAGGACTGTCTTTCTTTCAAATTACTTCCCATTCTTTTAGGATTGGTGTAAAGACTTGTGCAGCTTTGCTGGGCCACTCCCCTGATGCAGGGCCAGATTAAGAGCACACTGGGCCTGGTGCTGACAAATATGATGGGCCTAATTACGGAATCTTATCGACCAAAAACACAAAAACAGTCATACCTCCCAAGCGTCATGTATCTGATGGAGATGGTGCTGGAGGGAAACTCATAGGATGCAGCTATAGGAAAACACATACTCTATGCTAATCTCTCTCTAATTTATGCTTTCATCTTTCAAGTAAATCCATAACTCCTAACAGCAGTGTCCAGTGAAGCAGGAAGTCAATGGTCAGGGTAAAAGGGTGGGCCACTGGTGCGAATCACGTGCACCAGACCTGCCAAAAGGGGAGAACATGCCCAAAAAGGGGGCATGTCTGTCCAAAGAATTTGAAGGACAGCCTGGCATGAATGCATGTCAGGCTGCCCGCCAATCCTGCAGGCTGTCCAACTAAGGGCATACTATGCAGGCAGCACCATGAGCTTGACATAAATGCATCTAATGATGCACTCACTCTGTGCTTTCTAAAGACTGTCCCCTAGCACTCGCTGGTTCACTTGTCTCCTTGCCTTCTTACTAGCAGGCAGAAGTTCCTGGTATATAGTCTGAGAAAGAGAAAAGGTGTATGGGATGTCCAATTGAGGCTCAGCATCGTGGGGCCCAATCCCTCGCAGGACATCATCATCCAGATAATTGTAGAAGAAAGGGGACATGCCACAGTGTTAGAGAGACCAGCATCTGCATTACCTAAACTAATTTTATTGTCAGCTAGTCCACACAAGTTTTGTTCTCTTAAGCTTCCAAACTTAAAGGGACACTATAGTCACCAGAACAACTACAGCTTATTGTATTTGTTCTGGTAAGTAGAATCATTCCATTCAGGCCTTTTGCAGTAAACACTGTCTTTTCAGAGAAAATAACTCCACTGGCCACTCCTTAGATGGCTGCTAGAGGTGCTTCCTGGGGCAGTACTGCCTAGTGTGCAGCACTGCCATTCAGTGTCTCCACGCTCTGCATGCAGACACTGAACTTTCCTCATAGAGATACACTGATTCAATTTATCTTTATGAGGAGATGCTGATTGGCCAGGGCTATGTTGGACTTGTGCTGGCTCTGCCCCTGATCTGCCTAGTTGACAGTCTCAGCCAATCCTATGGGGAAGTATTGTAATTTGCTCAGACCACCACTTCTGATGATGTCAGCAGACAGTCAATTCAGAGGCAGAGCCAGCAGCTGCAGACTTGAATACAAGTTATATTTTACTATACCTAGGGAGGCAAGAAGGGGCCAGGGTGTTGGTTTTAACATAATAGGGTCAAAAATACATGATTGTGTTTCTGACCGTATAGTGCTCCTTTAAGCAAGAGTATGTGAAGAGTAGTTATGGTTGCCACCTTTCTTGGAAAAAAATACCAGCCTTAATCATTTGTATAATCACAAGGAGTGACATCAGAGAAAATTCTGTAAAATCACAAACAAACTACTCACAGTTTGATTCTGCTGTATAGATGGATTGCTCCCAGTGTCTCAGTCTCGCAAGTCACCCAGTGTCTCAGTGTCCCTATGTATCACAGTGTCAGTGTCCCCATGTCGCCCAGTCCCCTAGTCTCCTAGTGTCTCAGTGTCCCCAATTCTCTCAGTGTCCCCATTTCTCCCAGTGTCCCAATGTCTCAGTGTGGGGACACTGAGAGACCAGGGGACACAGAGACATGGGGACACTGGGAGACATGGGGATACTGAGACATTTAGGGAAACTGGGAGAAATGGGGACACAGACACTAGGGACACAGACACTGGGAGACATGGGGACACTGAAACATTTGGGAACACTAAGACACTAGGGACACAGAGACATGGGAACACAGACACTGGGAGACTAGGGGACACTGGGAGACATGGGGACACTGGCTGGGAGACGGACACTTGGGCACACTGGGAGACATGGGGACATATAGGTACACTGGGAGACATGGGGACACTAGGCACACTGAGACACTAGGAACACAGACACTGGGAGACATAGGGAAACTGAAACATTTGGGGACACTAAGACACTAGGGACACAGAGACATGGGGACACTGGGAGACTTGGGGACAGTTGTGGACATAGACATGGGGACACTGGGACATATAGGGACACATGGGGACACTAGGCACACTGAGAGACACGGTACACAGACACTGGGAGACTTAGGGACACTGAGACACTAGTGACACTGGATGGGGGACATGGGGACACTGGGATAAATGGGGACATAGTGTCTCCGTGTCCCAATGTCTCAGTGTCTCCCAATCTTTTACAGCATCACCATGTGTCTCAGCATCCCCATGTGTCCCAGTGTCCCCTAGTCTCTCAGTGTCCCAATGTTTTCTGGTGTCTCAGTGTTTCCAGGTCTCCCAGTGTCTGTGTCCCCATGTGTCCTAGTGTCTCAGTGTCCCCTAGTGTCTGTGTCCCCATGTGTCCCCTAGTGTCTGTGTCCCCTAGTGTCTTAGTGTCCCCATATGTCCCCTAGTGTCTCAGTGTCCCCTAGTGTCTCAGTGTCCACATGTGTCCCCTAGTGTCTCAGTGTCCCCATGTGTCCCCCAGTGTCCCCATCCCTCACTTACCTGAGCTGTAGAGCTGCTGTCTGGACTCTGTGCTGTGTTGCTGCTCCCCCACAGTAACTACTGGCTGGTTCTGGTATTGCAGAGTAATCTCCATTTATTCTGAGAAAAAGACCTGCATTTGTATTACCGGTATTACTGCAATACCGGCATGGCCAGGCAGCCTCAAATACCGGCTGTGCCAGTAAAATATACCGTTCACAGCAACAGCTTCCAAATGCGAATGCCACACATGGAATATCTGGTTAAGATATCAGAAATATTTTGCCTGTCTTCTGTGGGCTTTGTCTGACCAGATATACACTTTTTCACTTTGTATTTATATCTGATGGTCTAAACTATTATGTGCTTGTATGATTAGCCCCATGTGACATGCTGAAATGTGACAAAACCCAGAAGGAACTGTTCTCAGTTGGCGTTTGTATATTTGTCAAGCGAGATTATGGGTACCCAATTGGGAAGCTAACTATAATTTTAAGAATTGTGTTTAGGAATAAAGTAAATTGAAATTGTGCATATGGGTTCCTGTTTGTTTCTTGTTTCTCCCTGCTCAAGATAGACGTCAAAGATATTGTAGGGCTGATGACCCTGGAGACTGTAGGATATTTCCTTCTCATGTGAAGCCATTTACACACAGATAGGGCTCTGGTACATATTATTTAGATCCCTAGATATACACTTTTTCACTTTTTTTTTTCAAATATGTATTTATAAGAGATGGTCTGCATTAATATTAATGACCAGGTTACCAGGGAGATGTTAATACTATTTGTCCTGTATATATGTATTTAGTGTTATCACACATCCTCTTAGTAGCTTGTTTTTTTTTTATAAAGTAAGCAAGTTTGAATAGTATATGCTGCAAAGTGTACTTTGGTATAATATTTAAATTATTTTTGTAAATATTTTTTTTTTCATATAACACTCTGCTACAATGTAAAGTAGTAAGTGAACAGCCAGTATAACAGTGTAAATTTGCTGTCCCCTAAAAATAACTCAACACACAGCCATTAATGTCTAAACCGTTGACACCAAAAGTGAGTACATTCCTTAGTGGAAATGTCCAAATTGGACCCAATTAGCCATTTTCCCTCCCCGGTGTCATGTGACTCATTAGTGTTACAATGTCTTAGGTGTGAATGGGGAGCAGGTGTGTTAAGTTACAAGACCCTGTAACTGAGCTCCAGCATGGTGGGCAAGACCATACAGCAGTTTCACAGGACAGGTTACACTCAGAACACGCCTCACCATGGTGGACCAAAGAAGTCGAGTGCACGTGCTCAGCATCATTTCCAGAGGTTGTCTTTGGGAAATAGATGTATGAGTGCTGCCAGCATTGCTGCAGAGGTTGAAGGGCTGGGGGTGGGGGCAGTCTGTCAGACCATACACCGCACACTGCATCAAATTGGTCTGCATGATTGAAGCCTCTTCTAAAGATGATTCACAAAAAAAGCCTGCAAACAGTTTGCTGAAGACAAGCAGACTAAGGACATGGATTACTGGAACCATGTCCTGTGTTCCGATGAGACCAAGATAAACTTATTTGGTTCAGATGGTGTCAAGCATGTGTGGCAGCAACCAGGTAAGGAGTACACAGACAAGTGTGTCTTGCCTACAGTCAAGCATGGTGGTGGGTGTGTCATGATCTGGGCCTGCATGAGGGCTGCTGTCACTGGGGAGCTACAGTTTATTGAGGGAACCATGAATGCGAACATGTACTGTGACATTTTGAAGCAGAGCATGATCCCCTTCCTTTGGAGACTGGGCTGCAGGGCAGTATTCCAACATGATAATGACCCCAAACACAGTTCCAAGACAACCACTGCCTTGCTAAAGAAGCTGAAGGTAAAGGTGATGGACTGGCCAAGCATGTCTCCAGACCAAAACCTTATTGAGCATCTGTGGGGCATCCTCAAATGGAAGGCGGGGGAGCGCAAGTTCTCTAACATCCACCAGCTCTGTGATGTTGTCATGGAGATGTGGAAGAGCACTCTAGTGGCAACCTGTGAAGCTCTGGTGAACTCCATGCCCATGAGTGTTATGGCAGTGCTTGAAAATAATGGTGGCTGCACAAAATATTCACACTTTGGGCCCAGTTTGGACATTTCTACTTATGGGTGTACTCACTTTTGTTGCTAACGGTTTAGATATTAATGACTGTGTGTTGAGTTATTTTGAGGGGACAGCAAATTTACACTGTTATACAGGCTGTACACTTACTACTTTACATTGTAGCAGAGTGTTGTTTCTTCAGTGTTGTCACATGAAAAAAATTTGAGGGGTGTACTCACTTTTGTGAGATACTGTATATACTTACTCTCTAATGATCTCACCACTCCCAAATATCCATCCCTGTTGGCCTCATCTAATTTCCATCATATTTTTGTATTTTATAAACTTTGTAACAATCTATATTCCCCCTCAATCCAAGTTTAATGTTTTTCCAACCATCTAGCCATCCTTTCCCCCAGCACAGCAGACCCTCAAACCATCAGAGCTATAAATATTGTACCCAAGTGTAAAATAAGTCCAGCAGGCTACAAGCCCAACCCCTCCTTCCTACACCATGACACCAGCTACATATTAATATCCCTCTGCCTTTCCACTGCAGTACAGGTAGGGTATCCTGTGGTCTTCTTCAGCTTTCTTACTTATTCCCTGACATATTCTTTAGTATCATCTTCCTCTTACTTTGTCTTTGGTATCATTATGGACAATGACAGCTAGGTCATCACCAGCTCATCACAATATGTCCACTCTGTTGGCATCAAAGGTAGATAAATCCAATCCCTTCACTATTTATAAAGTGAATATTTTAAAATCAGATCTGAAATTCAAAAGATAGTTACAGAAATATTTTTTTACATAACCATAGAAAAATATCATCATGCCAAATTTAAAGATCGGAATACGAGAAGTCAGAGTAACTTGGAGTGAGATAAAAGATACATGGATCTATTTATTTGTCTTTTATTTATTATTAAGAAAGTCTCCTGCAGACTGGGCCAACTTCTGTTATTTTCTTAGAGAAGTTCTACGTATTCATTAGAAATATCTCATAATTCAACTGGAGGCACTAAAATTACAGGGTGAACAAACTTCTACACAGTGTCAGTGATAAGCTCTTTATCAGGTATTAATGTAACTAAAGAACAAAGTTTAAAGGACAGCTGTAACCTCAACACTATCCTTTGATATAATGATCCTTTCATCAAGCTTTGAAAGGAAATGATTATATGTAATAGATTGTATTATATTGAAGTGTATGTAAAAAAAAATTAGAAAAACTCCTCCCGACCTTTTGTGTATGACAGGATCCTTCGACCATGTACATGCACCTTCATTCAAATTTGACAAGTTGGTGGATCTGATGAAGTCACTGTACTGTGCAGGGAGCAGGGCCGGACTGCGAATGAAAAGCAGCCCTGGGAAAAAAATTCCATACCAGCCCCGTAATGCATCGCGCCAGCATAGTGCGCAGATATGGAAGCAGGAAAAAACTGAAAACTATCACTCAAACATGAAAGAAAGCACTTATAGTGCTTCAAAATAAAGCAGAGCAGATTTATTGTAAGCAAACGCAGACGTGCATTTGAATATAATCCATGTTTTAGTCCAACTACCTTGATATATTAAGAAATGTTTGGTAATTTGGATTGAAATTGTGAATGTATGCTATTGCACAGCAGTAAAAAAATGATGTTATCTTGCTCATTTTGAAGTAACGAGTGTGCTCTTCACTTTGGCCAACAACTGGATGATCTCCCATAGGAAAGCATTGGGAGGCTATTGCGTATGTGTGGCAAAACGCTGTGCTTCGCCGCACCAATCAGCATCTCCTCATAGAGATACATTGCATCTCTACGGGGAGCGTTCAGGACCTCCATGCAGAGAGTGTAGATGCTCAACATAGGTGCTGCATACTGTGCAGCACTGGACTAGAAAGCATCTCTAGTGGTCGTCTGAGTGACTGTCACTAGAGATGTGCCTAGGCAGCAATGTAAACACTGCCTTTTCTATGAAAAGGTAGCATTTACAGTGCTCAGCCTACAGGGACAGGCTATAGACACCATAACCAATACATTAAACTGTAGTAGTTCTGGTGACTATAGTGTCCCTTTAATATCACGTCTTTCTCTCCCTTTGAGTTGCAGGGAGAGCAGGAGACACAAGTGAAGTTTGTTTGTCTTTCTCCCCTTTCACGTGTCTCTCAGTCCCAGCCCCTTTTCTCTTTCCCAGGCCCCAGCACCTCTATTTGTATATTTCCCCACAGCTCCTCTGTGTGTCTCATTCTCTCCTTCCCTCTGTGTGTCTCTTGTTCGTCTTCCTCAGCTCCTCTGTGTGTCTCCTGTTCCCCTTTCCCAATCTGTCTGTCTCTTTCCCACACACCTCCGTGTGTCTTTTTTTACTCCCCAGCCCCGCCTCATTACCTCACAGCCCCCTATGTGTCTCAGTAGCCCCCACATGTGTCCCATTAGCCCCCAGCCCTTCATGTGTCCTATTAGCCCTCTCTCCAAGTCCTCCATGTGTCCCTATAGCTCTCGCAGCCCTCCATGTGTCCCTATGCCCCTCCCAACCTTCCATGTGTCTAGGGTGACCAGATTTTGAAAATATAAAAATGACACCCATTAGCGATACAAAAATCGCAAAAAACAAACAAAAAAAACTGAGAAATACATAAGTCTTTAACCTCTTCTTGGCCAGAAGTGGCTGTTACAGCTCATCCCCTTCCTGGTACTCAAATGAGTGTCTTTTCATTTACATTTTGTAGGAGCATGATCATCAGAGCATACACATACCTTAGACCAGGGCCATCGTAACAGCATAATAGCCCACTGGGCAAACCAATGCACTGGGTCCCTGACTACGCAACCACTCAAAGGAATGAAAATATAAATTATTAATAAAATGAGCCTTATATTTATTGGTACCTCCAAAAAATACAATACTTACATACACAGACAGACTGCTGAATACACACACACACACACAAACCGCAAAAAACACACACAGACTGCTGAATACACACATATAGAGACTGCTGAATATATACACAGGCTGCTGAATACACACATATAGAGACTGCGGAATATACACACAGACTAGTGAACGTGCACAGACTGGTGAACGCGCACAGACTGGTGAATACACACACACACACAGACTGCAGTGAGGGGTGCAGTGTGTGTGTTCAGTGTGTGTAGGGGTTCAGTGTGTGGGGAGTGCAGGGTGTGTAGGGGTTCTGTGTGGGGGGGTGCGGTGTGTGTAGTGGTTTAGTGTGTGGGGGGTACAGTTTGTGTGTGGAGAGAGTGCTGTTTGTGTGTGGAGGGGCTGCTGTGTGCGTGAAGGGGTGCTGTGTGCGTGATGAGGTTCTGTATGCGTGAAGGGGCTCTGTGTGTGTGAAGGGGAGCTGTGTGCGTGGAGGGGAGCTGTGTGCGTGAAGGGGAGCTGTGTGCATGGAGGGGAGCTATGTGTGTGAAGGGGAGCTATGTGCGTGGAGGGGTTCTGTGTGCGTGAAAGGGTTCTGTGTGCGTGAAGGGGTTCTGTGTGCGTGAAGGGGAGCTGTGTGTGTGGAGGGGTTCTGTGTGCGTGAAGGGGAGCTGTGTGCATGGAGGGGTGCTGTGTGCGTGGAGGGGTGCTGTTTGTGTGTGGAGGGATGCTGTTTGTGTGTGGAGGGGTTCTGTGTGTGTGTGGAGGGGTGCTGTTTGTGTGTGGAGGGGTGCTGTGTGTGTGAAGGGGTTCTGTGTGTGTGGAGGGGTGCTGTTTATGTGTGGAGGGGTGCTGTTGGTGGGGGGGAGGGGGTGTAGTGTGTGTATGGGGGTGTTATAGCATTGATATATTTAAATTTAAAAAAAAAGCTTTATATTACCCCCCTCTCCCCTTACCTTTGGTCAGAGGAGAGGGGGAACGACTACTCTTCAATCCCTGGTGGTCCAGTGATGGCGCGTGCAGTTCAGCCTGCAGCTGACTTTGCTCTCCTCCCGCGAGAACAGCAGGCAGGTCGGAGTGTTGCGGGAGTGTTGCGGGAGGAGCGTTGTCGCTTCCTGTTTCCTCTCAGACCGGGTAGGGGAACAGAAGCTCCCCTACCGCGGTCTGCCTGCTCGGCCACGCTACACTCTGTGACCGGCAGGAGGGGAGCGCATCCCCTCATGACTGTCACCCTGTAATTGCGGCCTGGGCTGGTGCACACTAGGCCGTCGCGCACCGGCCCCCTAGTGTGCCGGCCCACCGGGAAATTTCCCGGTATCCCGGTGGGCCAGTCCGGCCCTGGCAGGGAGTGGAGCAGGAAGGACTATAGAGAATATGTAGAGGTTTTCATACTCTGTCTGACTCAAGGTGCATGTATATGGCTGAATGATCCTGTCATGTAATAAAGATAGGAACGTTTTTTTTCTTATTTTTACATGTACTTCATTTAATACAGAATCTATTTCTATTCAAAACTTGATAAAAGCATCATTATATTTAAAAGAAAATAGTGTTGAGGTGATAGATATCCTTTAAGAAAAGTTACTCATAGTGTTCTTCAACCAAAGATTTGGAGCAACTACATTAACATTGTTCTAAACTATGTTTCCATAATATTTAGCTAGCCAGTTGACTGGCTGGACTTTAAAAAAGTGAAGTCTGAATGACAACATTTTACTCATAGAAGGCAGGATTATGTACACAAGTCCCCTGCCTCTTTAATTATACTAAAATAGGCCAATGGATTTATAATCCTCTAGCCCTAATATTAATAGGCTAGAGCAGGGGTTACCAACCCAGTCCTCAAGTATCAAGTATTGCCTACCAGTCCTTATCATCATTATCATGTTGGAATACTGCCCTACGGTCCAGTCTCTGCTTCAGTATGTCACAGTAAATGTTGGCATTTAGGGTTCCTTCAATAAACTGTAGCTCCCCATTGCTCATGCAGGCCCAAACCATGACACTCCCACCACCATGTTTTTCCTTTCTGAAAACACCTTAGACACTACTGGGTAATCTACTACTGGCTACGAAGAAAGGTTAACAAATGTAAACCTCTTTAGTTTAGAAAAAAAGTTATACAAATATATTTGGTGCCATACAATCCATTGTGTGGAAATCTTTTCACAAACCGGACTTTACATAGGACACGAGGTCATGCGTTTAGACTGGAAGAAAGAAGATTTCATCTAAGGCAAAGAAAAGTTTTTTTACTGTAAGAACAATAAGGATGTGGAATTCTCTGCCTGAAGAAGTGGTTTTATCAGAGTCCATACAGATGTTCAAACAGCAACTAGATGCATACTTGCAAAAACAGAATATTCAAGTGTAATGGACCACCTGGCACCCCAACTGGGCACCTCCGTCAACGAATGCTTCCTAGCGGACGCCGAGGACTATACACACTGCACCGGACACCATCAACACCGCAGACTCCGCAACCACTGTAGCTTAACTGGAATCTTGCCGTCTTCCTCCCACCCTGGACCAACCTCTGACATCAAGGATAGTGTGGGAAAGAGCTCTCCTCCAGGAGAGCTTAACAGGAACAGCTCTTACAAGAGCTAGTGATTATCCAAGGGAGTATAACGAGTATAGCAATCCCTGGTAGTGATATAGACGCTCCCTACAATAAGAGACAGAACAGTATTGAGGGTGAAGAGGTCTGAAGGTTTATTGGTACAGGTTGGATTTATATACAATTCCTCAGGTCAGGGGAACACCCCCTGGACCTGATGGGGCATTGAATTACAAAATGTACAGACCAATAAAAACAATGTAACAACGAACGACGGCGGCCACTTCAACTATTCGGGAGTTCGAAGAACCAATGTTTAAAGTGCCAATAGGCACAATTAGGGTCTCTCAGCCAAAACAAATTAAAGGGGCCATAGTCACAGGGTAAAAGGCTGGCAAGTAGTCCCCTCCAAAACCCAGTGGCGAAATGGCTTTCATCACATCAAGGATAAAAAATTTCAATGTAGGGTTATAGCTGCTTGATTCAAGCATAAATCTGACTGCTATTTTGGGGTCAAGAAGGATTTTTGTTCCTAGTTTGTTGCAAAATTGGAAGTGCTTCAGACTGTTTTTTTTTTTTTTGCCTTCTTTTGGATCAACAGCAAAAAACAAATGTGAGGAAGGCTGAACTTGATGGACGCAAGTCTCTTTTCAGCTATATAACTATGTAACTATGTCTTATATTAAAGAGCAATAGTGTACATTATCAAGGTCTAACATTGTAAAAAGTGTATGTATGAGCAAAATGTAATAAAAATATTAGGATCTACATAGTTGTGTATTCATTGTTAGTAACTCCCTTTTCCTGACACAATCTTTATCTTTCATGAAAGATATGCATGCATTCTTTGCTTGTGGACTCAAATGTTCTACATTTTTTAAGTCTCACTTAACCAAAGCAACACAATATAGTCTCTTAAAGAATCAATACAAAAAATATTTACTGGTGTCATGACAACTAATCTTGGCACTACAGATCTGTCTTTCCTGTTTAGCTAAGCATCAAGTACAACTTCGTTTTAATGAGGCGATACACAGGTGGAGTTGTATCTTTTAAACATAATACACCCAGGCAGAGATAACATTTGTGGTTATGTGTGCCAGAGATCTGCAACACAGTATTTTTTGCAGGATATTATTTAATAGTGGCAGTTTAAATATGACGATGTGATTAATAAACATTATTTACCAATCATTTAGGAAAATAAAACTAACCAGACAATAAAATAATGAATGTTGAGCTTTGAAAAAGAAAATAATGAATGGATTGGAAATGTTACAAATATTGCAATAATATGATATGGTAATATATCATATAAAACTACGGTCTCACTCCATAAATAAAATACAATAAATAAATAAAAAGTGCCAGCATTGTTGCAAAGTTTATGGTGCAAAGATTACCTGAGAATCATTAAAACTGCAGTAATTTGTAAAAAAAAAACAAACAAAAAAAAACATGGTCGCTAAAGCCAGCTCCCCTAGTTCAGATACAGTTAAGGTGTTTTACTTCTAGATGCTACAGTGTCAGGGTGGCAGTCCGAAGACCGGGACCCCTGTGCCTGATGTAGTTAATGTGGAGTCTTCAGCGTGAAAGTGGATCAGTAAGGCCTGGTGCGCACCAGTGTTTGTGCAGGCACATACCAAGACCCTGATGCAGCTTAGTGGAAGCCAGAGCAGATGAATGCTGAGATGTATCCAGTACTAGAAACAAGGCAAGGCTAGGATAGACACCAAACAAGAAAACAAGACAAAACTAGTAAAACCCAGAACCATAGAAGGACAGAAAGCTAAACCCAAGACATGTACACAATACATAAAGGAAACATTAACAGAACATGGGCAGGACAGGACAAGAGTGTACATGGACTGGGAATACAAAATAAAACAAGACAAGATATAATAGGCAAAACAAGAGGAGACAAAACTAAGTACTATATATGTAAAACATTGAAGATTTAGACATACATAAATGGCCAAGATGTATGCAGCCCACCAACTGCCGTCAAAGTACTCCAATTAAGGTGGGTCCTAACTACCTAAATATGCATGACTAAATAAACAATAATCAAACACACACAGCACTTACCTGCAAGGAAGGGGCAGATGACTTGAAGCATCTGCCTGCAGGAACCAACTGAAACAAAAGGAATCATGGAAAAGAAACGGGTGTGGAAACATAAAACAAACATTCAAAGGAATATAAGAGACTGGGAATTCCAGGAACGGAATACAGGAATGAACCCAGAAAACCCAAAATAAAGAAAACCAGACATAGCATAGAAAACCAGAAAAACCAAGAAAAACGAAACAAGAATTGTAAAAAGAGTACTGGATAGCCAAGGCCAGACATATCCGCAGAATGGAACAGGACGTGACATGTTGTATACAGCAAATACATACTCTAAGAAACATAGAATGTGACGGCAGATAAGAACCATTCGGCACATCTAGTCTGCCCAATTTTCTAAATGCTTTAGTCCCTGTCCTTATCTTATAGTTAGGATAGCCTTATGCCTATCCCACGCATGCTTAAACTCCTTTACTGTGTTAACCTCTACCACTTCAGCTGGAAGGCTATTCCATGCATCCACTACCCTCTCAGTAAAGTAATACTTCCTGATATTATTTTTATTATTGTTGTGGTAGTTTTTCTTCTTTTAAATATAGTCTCCCCCTTTACTGTGTTGATTCCCTTAATGTATTTAAATGTTTCTATCATATCCCCCCTGTCTCGTCTTTCCTCCAATCTATACATGTTAAGATCCTTTAACCTTTCCTGGTAAGTTTTATCCTGCAACCCATGAACCAGTTTAGTAGCCCTTCTCTGAACTCTCTCTAAGGTATCAATATCCTTCTGAAGATACGGTCTCCAGTACTGCGTACAATACTGCAAGTGAGGTCTCACCAGTGTTCTGTACAATGGCCTGAGCACTTCCCTCTTTCTACTGCTAATACCTCTCCCTATACAACCAAGCATTCTGCTAGCATTTCCTGCTGCTCCTGCTGCATTGTCTGCCTACCGTTAAGTCATCAGAAATAATCACCCCTAAGTCTCTTTCCTCAGATGTTGAGGTTAGGACTCTATCAAATATTCTGTACTCTGCCCTTGGGTTTTTACGTCCAAGATGCATTATCTTGCACTTATCCACATTAAATGTCAGTTGCCACAACTCTGACCATTTCTCTAGTTTACCTAAATCATTTGCCATTTGGCTTATCCCTCCTGGAACATCAACCCTGTTACATATCTTAGTATCATCAGCAAAAAGACATACCTTACCATCAAGACCTTCTGCAATATCACTAATAAAAATATTAAAGAGAATGGGTCCAAGTACAGATCCCTGAGGTACCCCACTGGTGACAAGCCCAAGCTTCGAATATACTCCATTGACTACAACCCTCTGTTGCCTGTCACTCAGCCACTGCCTTACCCATTCAACAATATTGGAATCCAAACTTAAAGATTGCAGTTTATTGATAAGCCTTCTGTGTGCAACAGTGTCAAAAGCCTTACTGAAATCTAGCTAAGCAATGTCTACTGCAAGACCCTGATCTATAATTTTAGTTACCCAATCAAAAAAATCAATAAGATTAGTTTGGCATGATCTCCCTGAAGTAAACCCATGTTGTCTCTGATCTTGAAATCCATGTGTTTTAGATGTTCAACAATCCTATCCTTTACCATGGTTTCCATCACTTTCCCCACTACTGAAGTAAGGCTTACTGGCCTATAGTTGCCCGACTCCTCCCTATTACCTTTCTTGTGAATGGGCACAACATTCACTAACTTCCAATCTTCTGGGACTACTCTTGTTAACTATGATTGGTTAAATACATCTGTTAATTGTTTTGCTAGTACTGAGCTCTTTTAATAGCTTTGGGTGTATTCCATCAGGTCCCATTGACTTATTTGTCTTTACTTTTGACAGTTGAAATACAACCTCTTCCTCTGTAAACTCACGTGTAATAAATTACTCATTTATCCTTTTTCTTAACTGAGGTTCCTTTCCTTCATTTTCATCTGTAAATACCGAACAAAAATATTCAGTGAGGAACATACATTCCTTCTTTTGTTTTTAATCTAACTAATCCTTGTTTTACTTTTCTTTTCTCATTTATGTGTCTTTTTTACTGACTGTGCTATTTTCTCTTCTGCATGTGATTTGGAAGCTCTTATAACTTGCTTGGCCTCTTTCTGCCTAATCTTATAGATCATTCTGTCTTCCTCACTCTGGTTTTTTTTTATAATTACTAAATGCTAACTTTTTGTTCTTTACTATTTTGGCCACATCTGCGGAGTACCACAGTGGTTTCTTGAATTTTTTGCTTTTACTGACAAGCCTAATGCAATTTTCTGTTGCCTTCAGTAGTGCAACTTTTAAATAATCCCATTTCTCTTGGACTCTATTTAAATTGCTCCAGTCTGATAATGACTCCTTTACACATATTCTAATTTTAGAAAAGTCTGTTTTTCTAAAGTCTAAAACTTTTGTTTTTGTGTGGTGTGACTCAGTCACTGTTCTTATATTAAACCACACTGACTGATGATCACTGGATCCTAAACTTTCACCTACATTAATATCTGATACCAAATCTCCATTTGTTAACACTAAATCTAGTATGGCCTCTTTACGAGTTGGCTCCTCAACGACTTGTTTTAGAGACAATCCCAGTAGGGAGTTTAGAATATGTGTGCTCCTGGCACAAGCAGCTATTTTTGTTTTCCAATTCACATCAGGAAGATTAAAGTCACCCATGATGATAACTTCCCCCTTCATTGTCATTTTAGCTATTTCCTCAACTAGTAGATTATCTAACTCTTCAATTTGTCCTGGGGGCCTATAAATCACACCTACACAAGTTACTGTGTGATTACCAAATTCTAACGTAACCCAAATGGACTCTATGTTCACCTCACTAACTTTTATTAGGCTAGATTTTATGCTATCCTTCACATACAGGGCCACTCCTCCCCCTTTCTTGCCTTCCCTGTCTTTTCTATATAAAGAGTACCCTCTTATTGCTATGTCCCAGTCATTTTTCTCATTATACCATGTCTCAGTAACAGCGACTAAATCTACACTATCAGTTGCCATTATTGCCACAAGTTCATGGATCTTATCCCTAAACTGCGAGCATTTGTAGACATGACTCTAAGCTTATCATTTTTTAACACACTTGCTACAGGCACCTTCTGTCCTTGTTTTGGGGGACAATTGGATTGATGTTTTATCACCCATTTGTCCCCCCCTCCTGGTTTAAATACATCCTAGCAAAACCTCTGAACTGCTCACTGAAAACATTTGTTCCCTTTTGAGAAAGATGCAAACCATCTTTTTTGTACAGTTTATTTCCATTCCAAGCAGAGCTACCATGAGAAATAAAGCCAAATCCTTGCTCCCGACACCATTCACCAAACCACAAGTTAAAGTCCCTAATACGCATCCGCCTGTCGTTCTGAGTGTTATGCACAGGCAGAACTTCAGAGAATGACAGTGTGGAAGCAACCTGCCGTATATCATTGGCAAAAACACTAAAAACTTCCTTAACCTCTGAAACCTTATTGCAAGCCAAGTCATTTGTCCCTAGATGGACAAGTACATCCAATTCCCCTTCCTGCTTTGCTCGCTTAACAATATTACAGATACATCTCCTGTCTCTGTGAGCAGTAGCTCCGGGAAGACACCTCACAAGACCACCATTAGCCATCTCCACATCTCTTATGATGGAATCCCCCAACAACAACTTCTATTAGGCCTCACCATAATCTCCAAGCCTGTATCCACAACACCACTACCCTCAGTGCATGAGCCTCTCTCCATAACACCACTAACCTCAGTGCCTGAGCCTGTCTAAGGATTTCATTTCTAAAGTGGAAAAAATGAGGCAAAAATGTGATTCATTGTTGAGCTGATTTGCATACGCCCACCCAGAATCCCTTGCAGCAGTGAGATCACTGTTAAAGTGAGGCTTCTGTGTGAAAAGCAAATCTTATGGCTGTAATGGTGTGTGCAGATTTGTGTTTAACAATGTATTAACTAACTATATGTTTCAAACAATGTATCTCAATTTTTTTGTGGTTTTGACGGGTGGTAGTCAGAAAGCAGCAATAAGCCCAATGTGAGGTACCAAATAGGGTTGAGACAATCTCAAAGTCAGGGAAAGCCAAGGTCAGGGGCAGGCAACACAGGTACAGAAACGGTATAACAGGCAGGTATGTCAAGGATCAGATATCAACAGGATTCACAGAAACATACACACCGAGGAGCACAGTATAACTGACCACTAAGAGAAGGATAGACTGTGATTATATAGGGGAGAGGTATCCACCTCCCATACTATTGGTTAAACTGATTAGTCCCATTAAGAGAAAGCAGGTGTTCTGCCCCTTTAAAAGTCTATCTTTCGGGCTGCATTGTGGATTTTTCACCTCCACACGTGGGTCTGGCTGGGGAGAGGAGCTTTCTGCTTGGCGTGGTGTGAGGGAGAGAGACAAGTCATCATTATAATACTTGTTTATTTAACAAAATATCTCATGGTAAACATTAATAACTTATCATAACCACATCAGCAATCTGAAAATATTCCTGTTTGTGGCATTTATGAGTGTTATAAAAGATTTATCTTGCAATTGTAATGATTAAATTTTAATGACTAAGAGCAGATGTATGAAACAATTATAGTTGTCATACAGATTGTGTAAAATACCTCTTATCATGTATCCCTCATAAGTCTTCAAAATCTCAAAATCCAAACATGAAATGCATAGGGTTAGTTAATGTTATACCAGATAATGGAAAAGAGATAAATAATATTATAGACAAACAATATTACTAACTGATATTTTAATCTTTTTTTTTTTTTTTTTTTACAAACTGCAAGCTGGCTTTTTAACCCCTTAAGGACACATGATATGTGTGACATGTCATGATTCCCTTTAATTCCAGAAGTTTGGTCCTTAAGGGGTTAAAGTTGATTATCTCTTTATGACTGATGTTTATGAATGTGACATTTTGATTAATGATCTTTGATTGCGTAAAAAGTATGGAAACACTGGTGAATCATTATCAGCATTTTATAATTTACACACTATGATTCATTATAATAAAATGCTGCAGTTTTAGATTTTTGAAGAATTTGGGGGAAATGCATTGGAGCATAGTGTGGAAGATCAAATGCTAATAAAAGGTACCTGTCATAGGTACTCTGATGTGATGTATGCTCTGATGAAAAAGTTTTAAAAGTACATACACACTGTGCTAGCAAATATATGAAATATTTATATGTACCAATATGCTCCCTCTCCCAAATGTCAATCAGGACAGGGAGAGGAGAGCCCTGCTACATGCAGTTCTCCTGCTAGCTACAGATATTCCTCTAATAAGAGCTGGGGGAATATAGGAACAGAGTGTATGATGTCACTGCATTCTGATGCTGACCTGCCAACATGTCCGTCACATGGAGTAAAATTATTTGGCTTGTGGTCACAAGCAAAATAGCAGCGCTGGGATCAAGGATACAAAATATGTAAGTAAATAACACATAAAATATAATTTATGTATAATATAATATATTTTTAATGCTTCATGAGCTGTTGCAGTTAAGCTAAACCTGAATTGCCCTCCTGACACTAACTTGCTAGTGCTTCACATTCTCCCACTGTAGTAGTTATGGTGCCTGGCATCCACCCAGTGTGAGTAGTCTAACCATTTAAGAAAAGATTGACAACTTACCTGGGGTCCACGGGTGAAGGGCTTGGTTTGTTGGCTCAAGACACTTAGCTGTGGGATGTGGTGGTTATGATGCTTGGAATGTTCAGTTAAGGAACTTCACTTTTAAATAATTGCTTTTTAGGAAACTGGTTAGTTTGGGCAGGGACATTTTCAATGATTTGTCTGCATTACATCCTACTATTACCATGTTTGAATGTGTGATATAACGTTTCAGATGTTAATAAATTAGGCTGGGCCATTGCTGTCAAAGAAAATTGCCATCTGTAAATAAATATTTTGCAGTAAATCTTAAATTGACATTTAACAAACACATAAGGTGACAGATGACAATCGTTCTGATGGCTTGTCAAGTTTGAGAATTACAACCATCATCACTGCATTGAAAGGCATACAAACTGATAGGGGTGACAGTAGGTAGTAATGCTCAAGACTACACCCATCTGGTATTTATAAAAAGAACATACCACTCCATCAACTGTGTTTTTGTAACCGGGTATTAGTTTTTCTCTAAAGCTAATCAGAAATCTCTCTATCAATGGTATATCCAAACCACCATCAATTTCAAATTTAGAGAATTATCAATAAAAGCCCATTGGCAACCATGCTGGTTATTTTTTACCCACTTATGTATTCTGATAGAAACACAAACTTCAGTATCTGATCAATTCAGTTTTCTCTTCCTGGAAGCTTTCTACATTTGTACATTTGTTTTCCATGACTGTAGAGAGAACACATCTTTGCAAAATGTTTTCCCTAGACTAATGTATAAGCAATACAAACCTGTATTCCTAAAGCTTCAGTGTTCTTGTCCTTGTTTATATATGTCCCCCACCCCGCCTTCCCCATGGGCCACATCATTAAGAAAATAAAGCTTTTTAGTCACATTGAGCTCCTGATGTACATTAATTGCAAGCCCGGCGGGAGGGGAACCCTGAGGGTGGGGGCACCCTCAGGGCACTATAGTGCCATGAAAACGAGTATGTTTTCCTGGCACTATAGTGGTCCTTTAACAACATTTTACCTCATATGATTCACTTTTATGACTTTTATGTATTCAAATCAAAATAGTGCCATTTGGTAGCATTTGACTCACACATTGCATTAAGTCTTAGAGCAGAACCATTTCTCATCTGTCTAGATTCACAGACAATACACACCTACTCATGTTTGTAAAGACCAGACTTTCAATATTCCATTTTGATACTACTACAAATTTAGAGAAAAAGAAAAAAAACATTGTCCATGTATGTCTGTGTCTGTCTATCCATCTAAATGATTTAGGTAAACTAGAAAAATGGTCAGAATTGTGGCAACTGACATTTGATGTGGATAAGTGCAAGATAATGCATCTTGGACGGAAAAACCCAAGGGTAGAGTACAGAATATTTGATAGAGTCCTAACCTCAACATATGAGGAAAGGGATTTAGGGGTGATTATTTCTGATGACTTAAAGGTAGGCAGACAATGTAATAGAGCAGCAGGAAATGCTAGCAGAATGCTTGGTTGTATAGGGAGAGGTATTAGCAGTAGAAAGAGGGAAGTGCTCATGCCATTGTACAGAACACTGGTGAGACCTCACTTGGGAGTATTGTACACAGTACTGGAGACCGTATCTTCAGAAGGATATTGATACCTTAGAGAGGGTTCAGAGAAGGGCTACTAAACTGGTTCATGGATTGCGGGATAAAACTTACCAGGAAAGGTTAAAAGGATCTTAACATGTATAGCTTGGAGGAAAGACGAGACAGGGGGGATATGATAGAAACATTTAAATACAAAGGGAATCAACACAGTAAAGGAGGAGACTATATTTAAAAGAAGAAAAACTACCACAACTAGAGGACATAGTCTTAAATTAGAGGGACAAAGGTTTAAAAATAATATCAGGAAGTATTACTTTACTGAGAGGGTAGTGGATGCATAGAACAGCCTTCCAGCTGAAGTGGTAGAGGTTAACACAGTAAAGGAGTTTAAGCATGCGTGGGATAGGCATAGGGCTATCCTAACTATAAGATAAGGCCAGGGACTAATGAAAGTATTTAGAAAATTGGGCAGACTGGATGGGCCGAATGGTTCTTATCTGCCGTCACATTCTATGTTTCTATGTATCTAATCTACTTGCCTAATTTATTTTAAAAAAACCACAACTTGTATTTACAACACTTCATGCTACTTTTATATAAAGTGCTTAGTAAAATGGCTTATTGTGGTATGTCCGTGCCAATATTAATTAGTGGATTCACCAACACATGCCAATAAACAGTTAATAGTAGACTACATGGAAGAAAAATGTGGTTCAACCAAACCACTTTAACCAGAAAAATACAAAATAGGGACATCAGAATTCAGCCCATGCTGTGGTTTAGATTGACAGAAGTTTTTTTACTAATACGAATTAAGGAAAGCAATTTAGTCAGCCAAAAAAGCAGCACAAAAAGTAACTACAATATTGCCTGACCTAATGGCTAAAGGAGTTGCCAGAATTAAATTATGATATATCTGGATTCAAACAAACAAAAAATAGGAAGGGGGAGAATTTACTTTGATAGTAATCGATTATAATTTTTTTTATGTGGTATCTGGAATTAATGAAGAATGGGGAGCAAAAGTCATTTAAGAGTCAAGTTGACTTTGAAAAAAGGGATTTATTTTTTTTGTCAACTTGTCAACCAACTCACCCCTTCTACCCTGAGAACAACAACCTTTCCTCAGACATCCAGTCTCTAGCATCGGTGTGGGAAAACTGTGTCTCTGGAGGTAACGGGTGTAGTCACACTAAAATACTTAGCCAGGTTGAAAACAGGTCAAAACCACCACAATGAAAGTTGTTTTTCAAAAGGGGGAGCTACAGAAGCAGCAGTAGTGGGATAATTTTAATTAGCATTTTTTTACATTTACCGTCTGATTTTCAAATACTTTTATAACTGTTGATGCAACTTGGAAGGGACACGCAAGTGTTCAATAATGTTCCCTGTAATAGAAAACACTCACATTGGACAGTGATTGCATGGTATGACAATAACTGCTGGGCAACAAGTCACAAAACAGGCCACCAAGTTTTCTTCTCATCCCAGTAGCTCACTAGATAGCAAAGCACATCTCTGACAATTTCAGAGACACTGGCCATTTTTGTCTCCCAATCTGCCAACAACCTAGCTCAATCTGCAGCTGCTCTGCTGTCTGTGGGTTATGCTGCCATGGTTGTAGCTGGGAGTAGTAGACAATGGCAACATGTTAAGTTCAATGTGCACATCTTTCTCAACCATCCTGACTCTTTGTTGCAAATCATGAATAATGTTAATAAGTCTGTCCCTCCAGTATGTCAAGCTGTTGGATCGTATTGCCTCTTTCCCTTTAATCCTAGGATCACACAGGGAAGCTAGCAACAATTCAGGGTAATTAGCAATTTGTTCACTCAGATGAGCATTGAGTAGATCTAGCAGCTTCCTAAAAACCGCTGCTACATCAGTGTGGAGTGTGCCACCAGGAAGGGATCCAGCTTGTTTATGAGGTAGATGAGCAAAAGGATGACCTGTCCCAAACCGGCATTAATGTGGCTTAGATACCTAAATAGAATAGGAACTGACACAAGCTGCCCTATTATTATTCAGTCTTCACACCCCAGTGGCGAGTCAATGCCAGTGGTAGGAAGATAGACTATGGAGTGCCCTCTGCTATTCTAAAATTCTTTCCATTGGTATAAAGTGGAGTTTCATTGCATGCTGACATCCTATCAAAGACAGTGTGAGGGAAGTGTTATTTTCTTTTGCTCCTGTCTCAAGAGTTGGCTAGCTCTCACACCACGGTGGAAATGCCAGAAAATCCTACTGCAATGCTCAAGTATTCTGTCATTATGAACTGCACCCTTCACTACATGATATACGATGGGTGCAGAACAACACACATCTACTAAGAAACAGAGCTTGGACCATGTTAGCAGCTCCGTCGATGACCATAAACCCAACATGCAAATTTGTACCTGCTTCATCTCTCAACCAATTTGTCACCATTTGCCTGATTGCCTGCAGTATATTTGCTGAAGTGTGCTGTCAAAATGTAGCAGGAGACATTGATAGCCCTGCTGTTCTACAGATCCACTCCCGGCCTGATATGTTGCTAAGGATGGACCTGCTCAACTACTACCACTATACCAGAAACAGTGTGCTGTCAAGGAGAGAAATACATCCTGGCTAGGAGCACTCCATAAATCTGTGGTGAAGTGCACCCATTAACGTACAGCCTTCCTATGCAGCACGCAGGAAAGTGGGACTATGTCCCTGCTGAAATTCAATTGTGAGGGAAATACATATTGCAGAGCAAGGGCCTGTATCACATGCTTAAAGAGCTTACATTACATTATGGCTTCACTACAGTAATTAGCTGGGCAATCAGGCAGGTGATTTGGTTACCCTGCTTTTTTGACCTGCCCTACAATGATGAGAACTGGGAGTCCATCAGTCCTTGTCACCTAGTGCTACTAGGCTCAAAATCTTTAATGCTCTGCCTAAGGGTGGCAATAGTTGAGGAGATACTGATGGTGGTAGTTGGTTGAGCAGAATCAGATACAGTAAAAGTGTCCTTGCTGCTTGCCCTAGTAGTTTATTTATTGATTTATTTTTGCTTCATCCCTCAGCAATAATGTCTTGTGGTGTCTTTGAAGATGTTGGGTAATGACAGCACTGGTAAAGATGACCCTTCACTTTTTCCCTACTCACGTCCTTGTCATCCAATTTACACTTTGCATTTCGCCCTTTTGGGAGGTTGTATTGCTGGAGTGGAGTTAATGAGAGCTTTGTAGGTAAGTGTTAGAGGTTTGTTAGTTGACCAATGTTTCTGGTGTTAGAAATATCACTGAGTGAGCTTCTTCTGGCCCTGGTAGGAGATGATGTTTTAACTGTTTCCATTAAATGAGGTGATTTCCTTCAAGATGTACTTAGACAAAGCAGTGAATGCATAGATGGTGCAGAAAATAGTGACTGCTGCCTCTCCTCTCCAGACTCTCCTCTAGTAATCCCTCTGTATTATAGTCAATTTCCTTGTGGAACAGACACATGTCTGAAGTGGTGGAGCAAAGAACAATATTATCATCACTAGATTCTTCACCACCACCAAGACCAGGTTTAGGGGGCAATGCTTGGGTACTCTACTCTACTCTACTCTACCTCTTCAGTAAAGGATGGTGTAGCGGTACCCCTAAGGGTAGAAGGGGTTTCACCGCCAGAGATGCCCTTTTCCCAAGAGTGAGAGGTGCTGTAGTAATCTCAGAGTCATCTGTAGGAGAAGCAGGAACAGCTCTTACAAGAACTAGTGATTGTGATATAGCGGTTTCCCCCAATAAGACACAGAACTTAGTATTGAGGGTGAAGATGTCTGAATTTTAATGATACAGGCTTGATTTATATACAATTTTCCCAACAAGGTTGACGCCCAGCTGGACCTTGTTGGGCACCAGACATAAAACATACAGGCCAATCAGAAACAGTGTGATCATGAATAACACTCCCACATACTGTACACAATCCCTCCCCTCTGCCTGTGATATAATTACTGAAGACAAAGGACTAACTCAATTAACTGTAGCAGAAAAACATACACCTTTTTAAAATATGGCACAAGTACCCCAAAATTACACATATTCCCTGATAGTCCTGATCTGGGTGAACAACGTATCCAAAAATCATCCAGGGGTTTATATTTGTCATATTTGACCGACCGCAAGCATGGCTTCATGCCCAAAACAGTTCCAGAGAATTAGGCTGTGCGGACAGTCTATTTTCAATCTAAATTTAGTTCGAATAGTCGAACGGGAACCGTTCGTGCACATAGTCAATGTTAAAAGTGCAGTTCGAATTGATGAACGCCATTCGACTCCCATCGAAGAGTCGAAGTCTCAGAGAAGGTAAAGTTCAGCAGTGTTTGTGCTGTTGCGTGTCCGATTTGAGTTCCATGAACTCAACGACAAAACACAGCTGACCTCGTTCAACTAAACAAAATGGTCGCCGCCACGTGTTCGACTATACGAATGGCGGCCACTTCGACTACTTCGACTGTATCCAAAGTGCAATCTTATTGAAGGGAATGAAGGGGTTTTTTGGTGAATAAACAAACTAACAAAATGACACATTTATAACCCAGAGACCGAGGAACTGTCACAGTAAAGTTCAGTGGTGTTCGTGCCGTCGCGTGTCCGATTTGAGTTCCCGCCGCCACGCGTTCGACTATACGATTGGCGGCCACTTCGACTGTATCCAAAGGAACATGATCCCTCAATTTCTTCTTTAGATTAAGACACAAAATGAATGATGGTGGGTTTGATTTACTTTTTACAATAAAACTGTTATGTGAACACAACTTTATTCAGCATACATAGATGTTTGTGTTGCAAAATGGGTTGGTGTATGGTGGATTTACTACTTGAACATTCCTGTGTTTGAGTACACAGTCACTGCACAGTGCTTGAACACTTGCACAACACACACTGGACTGAATTTACTCAGCATTTTTTTTTTAAATGACTTTCTTTCAACAAATACTTAGCAAGAAAACTGTCACACTGTAATTTAGTGATTCAAAGTTGTTGTTATGTGATAGTGATTAGCAGTAGGACACTGCACTAAGCATAACTACCAGTCTCACACTAAGATACTTGAAGCAGGCTCTCTACTATACAAAATGTATTAATTTATAATAATTCAGTATTTTGAGTGCTCCTGACAGTAGCTAGCTAGGAAGATACAGCAGTAAGCTGACTCTAGTGTGAGGCTAGGTTCTGCTATCTCCCACTCCTAAACAGGCACAAAACGGGTTAAACAGACAATATCACTGCTGGTCTGTCACCCTCAGTAGCTGCAGTCAAAATATGTGGGAGACTCTTGCTTAAAATTATAGGTTATACTTCCAAGCAAGATTCTCCGCGGGTCTCGCGAGAGTTATTAGAAGAGAGGAGAAGAGAAGAATAGAGTGCTGGGCCCCCTCTGCGCTAACAGGGAGCCGGGTGCCCCCCATGCCACTGGACCAGGGAGGGGGGCAAAACATTTAATTAATTTAATAAAAAAATTATGTGAAAATGCCCCTTCCTCCCCCACTCCCAGATTGCACATTTACACACACACTGCATACACCAATACAACACACTCACTGCATACACTAATACAACACACACTCTGCATACACTAATACAACACACAAACTGCATACACTAACACAACACACACTCTGCATACAATAACACAACACTCACACTGCATACACCAATACAACACACACACTGCATACACTAATACAACACACACACTGCATACACTAACACAACACACACATTGCATACACTAACACAACACACACATTGCATACACCAATACAACACACACTGCATACACTAATACAACACACACACTGCATACACTAATACAACACACACACTGTATACACTAATACAACACACACACTGCATACACTAACACAAACACACACACTGCATACACTAACACAACACACACATTGTATACACTAATACAACACACACATTGCATACAACAATACAACACACACTGCATACACTAACACAACACACACTCTGCATACTCTAATACAACACACACACTGTATACACTAATACAACACACACACACTGCATACACCAATACAACACACACACTGCATACACTAATACAACACACACTCTGCATACACTACCCTGACACACACTCTGCATGCACTAGTACAACACACACTCTGCATTCACTACACTAACACACACTCTACATTCACTACACTAACACACTCTCTGCATTCACTACAATAACACACACTCTGCATTAACTGTACACACAGCATCCACTACACAAACATCCTGTATTCACAGTACACACACTACATCCACCACAAATTTAAACACTCTGCATTCACTATACACAGATACTGTGTCTAATACACACACTACATCCACTACTGACACTGCATCCACTAAAACATTTCATCTAGTACACACAAACACTACATCCACTACACAAACACACACTACATCACTGTATACACACTACATCCACTACTCAAACACACTCTGCGTTCACTATACACACTGCATCTGCTACACAAACACACACTCTACATTCAGTGCACAAACAGTATCTAATACACACAAACACTACATCCATTACACACATTCTAATTCACTTCCACTATACACACCACATTCAGTCCTGCATCATTGTCAGTGGACTAGGTAGGGCTTGGGCGGGCTTGGGGGGTGGGGAAGGGAAGGGTAGGGGGGCCCAGACCTTGTGCTTTGTCAGGGGCCCAAAAATTTCTGATGGCGGCCCTGTGGTACCCTATTGTATCAATGCAATGTTTTGTGGACCCAGGACATACTTGAAAACGAGAGAAATCTCACTGTATCTTTCCGAGTAAAATATTTTATAAATAAAATACATATGCTTAAGGTCACTCTTACCATTATAAATAGTGGTAATAATCATTATTCATTAAAAAAAAAATGTAGTTGCACAGTTTTCTAACATGTGACACAGCTGTTGATATCCATTAAACCTGCTTATCCATTTATGTATTTTTTTATACTGTGGCATGTGTAACACTAACACACACACTGCATACACCAATAGAACACACACACTGCATACACTAATACAACACATACTCTGCATACACTGATACAACACACACACTGCATACACTTATACTACACACACACTGTATACACTAATACAACACACACACTGCATTCACTACACTAACACACACACTGCATACACTAATACAACACACACACTGCATACACCAATACAACACACACACTGTATACACTAATACACCACACACAGTGCATACAACAATACAGCACACACACTGCATACACTAATACAACACACACTCTGCATACTCTAATACAACACACACACTGTATACACTAATACAACACACACACACACACTGCATACACCAATACAACACACACACTGCATACACTAATACAACACACACTCTGCATACACTAACCTGACACACACTCTGCATGCACTAGTACAACACACACTCTGCATTCACTACACAAACACACACTGCATTCACTACACTAACACACACTCTACATTCACTACACTAACACACTCTCTGCATTCACTACAATAACACACACTCTGCATTAACTGTACACACAGCATCCACTACACAAACATCCTGTATTCACAGTACACACACTACATCCACCACAAATTGAAACACTCTGCATTCACTATACACAGATACTGTTTCTAATACAAACACTACATCCACTACTGACACTGCATCCACTAATATTCATTACTCATTAAAAAAAATGTAGTTGCACAGTTTTCTAACATGTGACACAGCTGTTGATATCCATTAAACCTGCTTATCCATTTATGTATTTTTTTATACTGTGGCATGTGTAACATATCCCCCCCAAAAATACTTTTTTTCCATTCCATCTTTTCCATTCCATCCTCCTTTTTCTGCTACCATGAACAGCACTTTTAATCGTGAGTGAAAGCAAGCAAGTCATCTGTTCAAAGATTCCGGCACATAGCGGTGGGGAAGTCAGAATTTCAGACCCTATTCGGATGAATTACAGTTCGAATCAAAATGAATCTCCAAGTCAAATTAACAGCGGGCTGGAATAAACTGAGAATAATGCAAATTGGAATTAAGATAGATTCGGAATGACCTACATGAACGTTAATGTCATGTGTTAAGTATAAAACTAGACAAGACAATATAAAGGAAGCATATATTTAAACAAATAACTAACTTTTAAAATAAATTCAACCCTAATGCTTGAAAGACTGACACTTGAACAGTAGGATGAGAACGAAATCATCCCTGCTTCATCACTTCTTCTTTAGCCTTAGGATATACCAGTTATACCTGATGCTCAATAGCATTTTCAGTAAAAGCTCTAGCCAGTCCTACTGGTTTGTATATAAGAGATGAATAATAAAACTGATATTGGTGTAACTTGCAGCAGTCGTGACTACAGATGAACAGTCTTTTTTACTCAAATGGTATCTTAGTAATGTGCACGATTCATTATTCCTAGGTAGCCTTGTTGAACAATAACCGTTTCATTTTCCTGGAGACATTCTTCCTTGATAACTAAAACAAAAGTGTTATAATCTTATCAGTCTGTTATATTAAAATTAATTAGATATTTATAAAGTGTTGTATAAGAAAAAATACATTGAGATTTCTATCATTTTTAGAGATATTCTAAGATGTTCAGGCAACACATTCTTTCATAGAACTTACTTTCATACAACATAATTATCCAGAAAAAGTTGTTTCATGTGTGATTTGATTGGATGTAGAATGCTTTTTTTCCCAGTGCAAGTGCAAGATTTTACATTTTCTATATAATAGAAACTTAATTAAAAATAGTTACTTATCAGAAAATACCCGATGCAAGGTGCATCAACATATATGTATTCTTTCTGACTCCCAAATGCAGTGGTTCCAAAAGCAAATTAGACTTCAAGACTTACTTTGAAACCTATGGAGTGATTTGTATTTGAACCTTTTGCTTGTAGCTGTAAAGAAAATAATGCAAACTGAAGTAATAGTAGCAAAAGTGATGCAAATAGATGTATAACGTACAGATGTTTATAGAGTCCAGGATGTATAGGCTCAATATAGGACACAGTAAGATATATCCTGGACATTGCATGAATTGAATCGGACCCCTGGCAGGTAACAGGGATACAGCTGAGTGCAGATTAAGTTTGTGCCAATTCCAGCAAATAATATTAAAGTAATGTTCTTTAAAGGAACACTCTAAATTTTAAAAGAAATGTGGCGGACCGCCTGGCACCCCGACCGGGTGCCTCCGCCAATCGATGCTCCCCACTGCTCACCAAGGACTCCAAGCACTCCATCAGCACCGTAGTCCCCACGTCCAGCATTACAGCTTGGCTGGGAACTCGCCGTCCTCCACCCACACTGGACTCAAGACCATGATCCAGCTTCCAGTGGGTGAACCTCTCCTACTCCAAAGAGTATAGCAGGGACAGCTCTTGTAAGAGCTAGTGATTATAATCCCAGGGGAGTATAGTGATATAGCAATCTCCAGGGTCGATACAGCCGTTTCCCCCACAGATGAGACGAGGCACTATGTTGAGAGTAAGCAGGAACTCATTTATTGGTAGCCACACTGGCCTTTTATGCAAGTCCCCATGCAAGGGGTACTCCCACATAGATCTTGTGGGGAACTACAGTATAAAGTCGCAGACCAATGACAACAGTGTTAATAGCATGACACTCCCATATACAAACATACAATCCCTCCCCTCTGCCTGGGAGATAATTGAGTCAGATACTGTATTAACTCAATTATCTCCAGGCACAAAAACACATGTTTTTCTAAAACCCCAAAAATACCCCTACAACTCATGGATATCCCCTGATAGCCCCAGTCTAGGTGAACAACATATCCCAAAATCAACCAGATCAGTTCAGGGGTTCGGGATTTCCATGGAGGTCATATTTTAACCGACCACACACAGAATTACTGTCCGAAAAGACTTCCAGGAAATCAGGCTGTGTGGTCGGTCTACTTCGGGGATTCGAAGTAGAATATAAAATACCGAACATATAGGTTCGGGAGTAGGCTCAGTTTATGTCTCACGTTAGAGAGTTTATTCCCACCGAACTCCGTTCGATTCCCATTCAAATAGCCGAACATCAGTGAAAGGTATGTTTTTAGCGGTGTTCACGCCGTTGAGTGTCCGATTTGAGTTCCATGTACTAGACGACCAAACATCGCTGATTGTGCTGGCGGCTTAAGATGGCCGCAGCCACGTGTTCAAATGCCAGATGACCGATTCGACCCGCTTCGGGAGTTTGAAGTGCTGCTTTGAACTGCTTCGGGAGTTCAAAGTGCCGCTTCACAAGCAGTGTATTTAACCATAGTTTATTACAGGGGCCATAGTCACAGGGCAGGAAGCTGGCCAACAGGCTCCTCCAAAAGCCAGTGGCGAGGTTACTTTAGCCACAACAATATAGTGGTTTTTAAGTTAGATGTGTTCCTTAGTTCTTTTTGATACAGGCCTCCCCACTTTTAAATACAAAATAAAGAAACTAATTACCATTAAAACTGACTTGTAATCCAATACCAGAACAATCTCCTTGCAGCAGAAGCATGTCTACCTCTTCTGAGGTCATCAATCATGGTGATCTCAGTCCAATCCAATGCTTCTCCGTGATACACATGGTTCATGTGCAGCCATTGCTGCTCTATGCCAATCTGGTGTTTTTGATAGAGAAGCATTAAATCCAATGCTTTTCTTTGAGAAGCATCGACAGCACCTGGTGTTGCCATGCTGAAAATAAAATCTTTAAATTTCCAAACCTTTTCATTAGGGTGTATCTCTGGTGTCTATCAGTTTGACAGTCACTTAAGGAGTGGTTTAGCCAAAATGTAAACATTGCCATTTCTATGAAATGGACATGTTTTACATTGTAAGAAACAAGGGTTAGGGCCTACTCCTCAAAATCCCTTCATGAAGATTACATGGTATTTGTACTAAGAGTGTCCCACTAATGCACACACTACTGGGAACTTATCATAAAAAATTTATGTGGATGGAAAGCCGACTTTATGTAAAATTTAAAATGGCATCTATACCACATGCTAGCAATATATATTAAATTGCCTAATTTACTTTATTGGTTACTTTTTGTAGGATGTGTGCAAATTCCCCCACCGTTTTGTGCTTAACATGGCTAGTACAAAGCTGTAGAGCTCCAGAGTGCCGTGCTTGGAATTGTGGGAGTGGATGAATGAATGGCACCCACTGCAGCCTCCATAATTTGTTGTTATTACTTCTGTGCCTATAGCACACTCTTTATTTTTTTAGTGTAATAGGATTTAGTCTGTGCATTTTCTACTTATTTGTCTAGTAAAATGTGTAGATTAAAGGAACACTCTACTGTCTAAATAAAATAAAAATAAAATAACAATTGCTGTTTAGTAGATATGAAATTTAAAAGGCATTTAAGTATGCATTTTTTTTCATTGGAGTAAATCTAAAAACAACTTGCAAAAGCTGCAGGTTTGCTGACTTTGCAAGCCCTCCCACTTTCTGTGGCTGTCCGGTCACACACTTTCCATTGCGGTTCAATGAGAAGTCTTTGCAAGGCAGATGCTCTTGGTAATTGTCTGCTTCTAAAGCTTAGCTCTTCTGAGCAAAACTACCAGGAAGAAACAGGACCGGTTGTCTGTTTGACAGCCAGTGGGGTGTAACAAGGTTAATTAATTGAATTCTATGGACATCCGCACTTTTTGTAATATGAAAAAAAGAGGACACACTCTTCACACATAAAGCAAAAGTGTTTTAACAGTCTGATGTGTCCATTCAAGCTTTAGTCTATTCATGAAATCAGTGTTATATTTTCATAAGATGACCCACTCTTGGTTACAAGACCACATGCAAATGGGTTTGTTGAGAAGAAAAAAATAGCAAAAAGTATGAGGAAAAAAAGTGTTAAAAAAGAAAAAATATGGGGGGCCAGGCCGGGCCGCCATGCTGACTGGTCGCATGCAAAGGAAGCTCCTGAGGCACTCTGTCAATCAGGCATAATATCACAGCTTAAACACGCAATCCAAGCTAAAAAATCTACCTGCAGCTGGTACACGACAGTGGACATCGCAGTGGACTCTGAGATTGGGAGTTTTGCAGCCCGCAGGGGCGATCTAAGGCTTTGGAGTTCGCAGCCTACTCGGAGGAGAAGTGGGGCAGACTGCCGCTGTCCGCTCTCCCCCTCCCTCCCGATGCCACACACCTTCTTTCTGGTGTGGTTGCTGGCCCCGCCCCCCCCTCTGGGCTGGTGGGGGTTATCCCGGCCCCCACTGGAGAATCTGAGGCCGCACTACAACACGGGCCTACCCAGCACTCTGCAACAAAAATGTTGGCCGACCGTGCCCACTTGAAACTGACATCAAACCAAAGCTGGAACAGGGCCTACTCCTAGTAAACCCAACCCGGCTATGCCGCAGACAGCGGGAGTCACACTCTTGGACACTCACATTCCAACTCCCAACAGTCAGAGCTGGCACCCGACACACAAACCGCAACTCCGTGAGCCGTGCAGAATATAACCTCACAGCACGAAGATTTAACCCCTCAGCGGCCCTGACGGCTCAAGATGCGGATCCAAGGTGTGATTTAGAGTTGGCGGAGCTGCACAAACTAATTTCCACATATGATGGGACTGAACCTCACAATTGACCAAGCTGGTGGCGGGAACGAATATGCGGTGGGACTACCCAAATCGCCTGATGGCGGAATACCTGGAGTCATGTACTAAATGTCACACTTAGCA
Source organism: Pelobates cultripes (assembly GCA_933207985.1). NCBI lineage: Eukaryota > Metazoa > Chordata > Amphibia > Anura > Pelobatidae > Pelobates > Pelobates cultripes. The sequence continues at coordinate 213,315,105 of OW240913.1, read as the reverse complement.
GAGTGGGGGATGCCTGAAACGAGGAGACCCAGTGGCTTTTACTAAGCGACAAGTTATCTTGCTAGATGTAATTATGCAATCATAATAGGCTTAGCATAATGCTCAGGGAACATAACATGCCACCGCAATGCCTATTTTAGACCAGTTAGCTGTTTAGCATTATTCAGACTAGCCATGCTGTTAGAATATGCCTTTTATTTAGTTATATCGCAGTCACTCTCACAATATCCACTACTTTAAATACGCTGATGTTACTGCTTGTCACTTTGGTAACTTACAACTCGATGTATGAACCTAGCTTGCTTATCCTCAAAATACAAAAATGTGACTATAATTCCATGCCACCAATGTGAATAACCATGCTTTAAGGGGCTTGTACTATGCTGTTGTGGTATCGTCAGCTTTTATGTCATCTTGTGCACAATAAAAAATAAGAAATTAAAAATATATATATATATAATAGGATGGTATAGTTGTAATAATAGCTTATAGTACACATACATTTTATGTCAAATTATCTGTGGTTTTACACCATTTCAGACAGTCTGAGTGGCATTCTTGTTTCACTGTCATTTTATTCCATTGAAATCAGCTCCTTAAAGTATTAATATCATTGCATTGCTGTTAAATAATTTTAAACGACTATAAAGGACTCACACACTGTTCTCAATCAAATCAAGGTAAAAAGAAGTAAAGGTCAATAAACTAAATAGCTTTATTCCAAAATGAGAACTAAATCATTAATGTTGTGGTAATAACAGATGGAGTTAATTAAGAGTTGTAATAAAAACAAAGTTTTCATCATGCCTTAGAGGTAGGAAGGTTTTTAATAATTTAAGAAAGGTTTTAGTGAGAGCATAATTATAAGCTATTCATAACATCAAACCTCTGTGGTATGGTGCAAGTTTGTGAAAAACACTGCAGAGGTGTTCATTTATGGCCTAATATCACACTTTAATCCTAGCAATGTGTTACAGGACTTAACAAGTAGAACAAATGTCTTCAAAATCTCAGATTCAGAAAATTCTGAACACACAGGTCTTGAATTTATTATTTATTTATGTAGAAGAGTAAATTTCTCTCGATTATAAGTATGTCATGGGAGGTACAAAATATGGAATATTGTTGCCAGGCTACGTTTTTAACATACACAGAATATAAACAAAGATAATCATTAACTGTTGTTAGAGGCTCAGTTTTATTAGAGATGGAGGAAATTATTGCTTGTCGGGAATGAGGATGATTTGATGATTTCTCTGGGCTGAATTAAAGGGACACTCTACTGCTGAAAAGGCCAACCACCCTACTGTTTAGTAGATATACCACCTATGAATACTTACATGCATTTTAACATGCATGTATTCATTGGGGGTACGTTGCAAAAGTGCTCACAAAGGCTGTAGTTCTTATGAACTGCAGCCTTAGCAAGCTTTCCCCCTTTTTCAGAGGCTTCTCATAGGTCGTTGTGTGTGTACGTGCCGGCTCGTGCCTGTGCACACATGTGGTCTGTGGTCTGGTGGAGCTGGGTGAGCTGATCTCACGGGAGACATAGATGTATTTTATCAGAAGACATTACCTAGCATCTTTTGTAAGTGTCAATTACCTAACCTAATTTCAGATCTTCTTACTTATCACTAGGTAAATAACTAGTTGGAGGTATAGTTAGAAAAATGTGCTGAAGATGTTACAGTACAAGTTTAATATTCCTCATCAATGAAAATATAGATCCTCAATTAATATGGTTTGCATGATAATTTGGGTTTTTATCTATCTGCACAAAGTGCATATTTGTCAATCTGTAAATGACTAGGGAAACTCTGAACCGAAGATAACCCCACTTTAAAGGACCACTAAAGTCATCCAGACCACTTTATCTCAATCAAAGAGTCTGGGTGCAGTGTTCCTGTCATTTTAACCATGCATTGTAAATAAAGCATTGCAGTTTTGTAATGACTGCAATGTTTATAGTGTAAATAAAACACACCTTTAGTAGCTGTTTTCCAGAAAGTCACTAGAGGAGCTTCCACTGCAATGATCCAGTAAACCTTGACATTTTAGCTCATAGTAAAACATTAAATTTAACGTTTTCCTGTGAGGAACATTTGATGTACGCATGGTATTTGTCGCTCATGCACATCAGGTATCCATTGTTACTCTAAGCATTGGATTGGACCACCGATGAATGAAGCAACGCCTACACAAGTACGTTATGGGTGTAAGATCCCCTATACTAGTGATGGCGAACCTTTTTGAGCCCCAGTGCCCAAACCGCAATACATGCCAACTTTTTTTTCTTTAAAGTGCCAACACGGCAATTAAACCTCAATACTTTACGTTTATGTTTAGAAAAAACAACTCGTGCTTTTGTCTGAACTAATTAACAACTTTTGTTTTAAAAGAACACAACAACAGAGAGTTCAATGATACAAATTTTAAATGATGATATAAATATATAAAATTAAGCTTATATTTATTAGTATCTCCAACAAATACAATACATACACAGACTGCTGAATACATACACACAGTCTGCTGAATACACACACACAAGACTGCTGAATACAGAGACTGATGAATACACACACACACAGTCTGAATACACATACAGACAGACTGCTGAGTACACACACACAGACTGCTGAATACATACACGCACAGTCCGCTGAATACACACACTGCTGAGTACACACACACAGACTGCTGAATACATGCACACACACAGACTGCTGAATACACACACATACTGCATTGAGGGGTGTAGTGTATGTGTTTGTGTGTGGGGTGCAGTGTGTGAGGGGTGCTGTGTGTGAGGGGTGCTGTGTGTGTCTGATGGTTGCTGTGTGTGTGTTGTGTGTGTGTGTATGTGTGAGGGGTGTTGTGGGTGTGTGTATGAGGGGTGCTGTGTGTGTGTATCAGGGGTGATGTGTGTGTGTGAGGGGTGCTGTGTGTGTGTGAGGGGTGCTGTGTGGGGGTAGGGGTGCTGGGTGGGTGGGGTGGGGGTGGGGTTCTGTGCAGTGGGGGTAGGGGTGCTGTGTGTTGTGGGGGTGCTGTGTGGGGGTAGGGCTGCTGTGTGTGGGGGTAGATGTGCTGTGTGTGTGGGGTTAGGGTGCTGTGGGGGTGGGCTGCTGTGTGTGGGGGGTAGGGGTGGGGAGGGATGCTCGGTGGAGGGGAGGGAAGCTGGGTGTGGGGGAAGGGAGGGATGCTGGGTGTGGGGGAAGGGAGGGATGCTGGGAGGGGATGGGTGCTGTGTGGGCGGGGTAGGGATACTATGTGTGGGGGGGTAGGGGTACTCTGTGTGTGGGGGGTAGGGGTGCTGTGTGTGTGGGGCTGGGGTAAAGGTGTTTAAAAAAAAAAGTATACTAAATCAGTATTCCCCCCCCCCTCACTCCTTCTTACCTTTAATGAAGGAGGGGGGGACACAGCCATCCCTGGTGGTCCGGTGGTGGCAAGCACTGCTTCCGTGTCGGGAGACAGGGGTAGGGATCTGTGAAGCAGCTCCCCTGTCCTCCCGCGCGATACTGTGTGGAGCTTTGCCATGGTAACGCACGGCAATGCTCCACACAGCTTGCTCGCGGGAGGACAGGGGAGCTGCTTCACAGATCCCTCCCCCTGCCTCCCGACACGGAAGCAGAGTAAATGCCTGCCGTTTTGGGCAGGCAGGTGCCTACTCTGCATTGATGGTGAACTTATGGCCGCGTGCCCACAGAAAGGGCCCGGCGTGCCACATGTGGCACGTGTGCCATAGGTTCGCCATCACTGCCCTATACTTACCTTGGCGATTCGCCGATCTACTGTTGCATTGATCCAGTGGACCGCCGCTTATGTGCCTTCTGACAGTCCAGACAGCCACCTGGACGCTGTGCTCACGCCCCATTTTATGATGCAGCCCACACAAGCTGGCGTCATGATGTTAGAAGGGCTGTAAATGCTAAAAGCCAAAGTACTCTCATGTTTTGGGGCATGGTTACACCAAACATGCCCCTAAATGTAGAAAATATTATTCAGCCCAATGCACTGTGCCTGTTGTGGTTCCTAGCTTGCTAGTGTCCCTATAGATCATACCTTTTTCTGTTTATTGTCTTTTTTGGTATTGACCCGGCTTTGTCCTGACTACTCTGTTTCTCTGGTTCCCTTGACTTGGCTTTGGCTTTTGGCTTTTGTTCCTGTGATTTTCTGTCTCTCTTGACTCGGTTCTGGCTTTGGCTACTGTTATTTTCTGGTTTCCTTTGACCTTGTCTTATTATTTTACTATACGTCTGACCACTCTAAGGACCAGCATAGGTTCTTTTCTCTGTCACTATTGTTCTGGAGCCAGAGAAGCAATATTAATATTTTCTTGGAAAATGAGGGGAGGGTCTGAATCTATCTAGGGACAGGAGCACTATAGCATTTCTAATGCTATAGTGTTCCTTTAATGCACTACAAAAATAACAAAGGGTTCTATTATAAAATTTACAGGATTTATTGAACATGTATTTAAAGGGGACACTCCAGGCACCCAGACCACTTCAGCTAGTCTGGGTGCTGGTGGTCTGGGTGCTGTTAACCTTTTGCACTTACATTGCAGCTCTAAGTCTGCCATCTGTGGCTGTCTAACAGACAGCACTAGAGGGTTTCCGGAATCCACACCGACCTTTGTTTGGTTATCTGACGCTGGAGGTCCTCATGGACCTCCAGCGTCAGATTTTTCCTATAGGAAAGCATTGAGGAGCAGGGGTGGAGCCTGACCCAGCGCCGAGAGAAATTATTCTCCCATGTATACAAACTCAAGGATATAAATATATAAAATATGTGATGAATATGGCAAGAAGTATTCCTAGCATTGGGATCTACAATATAACCATATATTATATGGAAATCAATATTAAAGAATGACTTTCAGCTTTTTTCCTATATTTTTCCCACGTCTATGTGGTGTGTTTCATAGACTATATACCATGCTACTTTAAATTCGTCATATGTATGTTCTGGCAGTTGTGGCTTATAAAGTTTAAAGATGGATAGGCGCTAAACTCTACTTTTGGAATTTGACTCCACCTACTGATGCTGTTTCTCAGTGACACAGAGAATGGGACATTTTTAAAAAATCATGACATGATTATTTGCATTTCTTCCCAGCTGTATACCCAGCCCCCAAAAAGGGCGTAGGGAGAGGAAGCTGCAGATTTTTTCATGACAGATACATGTCAGAACATGATTTTTTTTACAACACATATTTTTCATTAAAGGGACACTGTAGTCACTATAACCACATTGTCTCTTTGAATTGGTTATAGTGCCTGGAGTGCCCTGGCACTGTCCCTCCATTCAGTGTTGCACCATGTTTGTGCAGTATGCCACAAAATAAGAGTCCCTGGCCACCCACAGTCTGGCCCCTTCTGTATGTGTAGCTAAGGCAGAGATTACACACTTCCTTGTTGTCATACCCATTCATACCGTCAGTTGGAGCTCTGACAGGTTAAAAGCAGTCATCTGACACTCTCAGCCAATCACAGCTGCCCATTGCTGCTCAGGGTAATGCTTCCTTATTAGCCAAAGCAGCACAGAGGGGATGGACTGCCGTGGTCTCTTGTTTAACTTTAAAACATTACAACATTAAAAACTGTTTAATGCCGAAAGAAATAATGGCACCAGGGGACTCCATACACTATAACCAGTTTAATGAGATGAAGCAGATACAGTGCCTACGGTGTCCCTTTAAGCTTTTCCATTCTGATATAGTTAATTTTTATTGCCACAAACTCTGAGGGTCTGCCTCTATGGATAAAATATAATGCAAAAACTGAACTTCCTAAATTAACTTCCCAGGAAATCAATCTTCCAAGAAAAAAATGGCACTCCTTGTAAATCAACCTTCCAAGAAGATGAAAGACTCCCAGTAAATCAATCTTCCAAGAAAATGAGACAATCCCAGTAAATCAGTATTCCAAGCTTGAAAAATAAAATGGACATATTCATAATTTGACAATGTATCTTCTCTGACAAACTCCGACATATTTTTTTTATGCTTTTTATGCAGTTGCGTTCCAAACTCAAAGAAACCCTGTAATGCATCTGGAAAAATGCAAAAAAAAAAGTTATACCTTAAGTTTGGCAGAAAGCAGTGATAAAATAGCCGCATAATTATGTTGTATTCAATATTAGTTACCTGTCTTTTGCCAGGACCTGATACATATGTGCCCCTTTACCTGCCGGAACAAGACACTGAAAAGCAGAAGTTATCCACTGTGCAAAGGTATTTCTAGATTCCATCTTCACGCTAGTGAATCGTGAGCCAAGTGTTCAAGAGAATGTGGTAGAAACCCAAGGGCAAGAGTTAAGCAACTTAGGGTCATACACACACACACACAAAAAAAAATATTGTGATGAAACAAGTACTCAATAATGTAGGACAATAAGAAAGGTGAAGCATCGCTGAACAACTGAACCTGAAGGTGGGAGATTCCCTCTAAACCCCTAAAGTAACTCGAAAAGTAAAACAAAAAACATTTTGATGGAGCGTTGTGAATATATCTCAATGTCACCTGATTTTATAGAGAAAATGTTGCATAGGGCCGGTGCAAGGAATTCTGCCACCCTAGGCAAAGATCCATTTTGCCGCCCCCTCATAAGATCGTTCCATCGTGTCATAAGTTTATGCATTAAATTCCAATAGGAATCATTCCACAGAGTTACACAATTTAGTACATATACGCCAAAAGAAAATATGCTTTTTTTTCTGCAAGTCCTCCAATCAGAGCCTTCTGATTGAGAAGCCTCTGTTCTGGGTCCGCAGTTGTGCACACGCACATTCAATCACAGCTTTCCTATGTTTCCCATTGAGCTCTAGTTCAGCTCATTGAGAAAGGGAGAAGGCAGGTGCACTCTGGTACAGCACGTCTGCCTCATCTGATAGCTCTGTGGTGCTAAAGGAAGTGAAGATAACCTTACTAGCTGTGTGACAGACAGGGAGGTGTTTTTTTTACCCCAATTATAAAAGGTCTAATTTCTATTGAAATCAGCCTTTTTATAAACTGACAAGAAAATGACAAACTCCAGACATATAAAGCACTTCAGCAAGCTGAAATACTGTATGATAGTATTCCTCTCTATTAGCAAACCGCCTTATACATATAAACACACACTCCATAATACATACATACATACACACAGGTACACTGCCAATTACATACACACAAATAAAGTGCCTTATACATACATACACACAAACTGGCTTATACACACACAGAAACTTCCAGACACTTACATAAACCAAAACATAAAAACTGCCTTATACTCACAAACTCTTTCTAATACATATACAAACTGCCTCATACTCACACACACTGCCTAATTCATACACACACAAACTGCTTTAAAAATACATACTCACAAACTGCCTAATTAGTACAATAAAATATGATTATTACAAACATGTAATGCATACAGAAACATACTCACACTGTCTCATGCTCACACACTACCTAATATATAAACTCACACACTGCCTAAAACATACACACACACAGAAACACACAAACTCTCAGATTGATGATGCCAGAGAGAATCTCTTGACTTGAGCGACACTGTCGGATGGAAACAGAAAATGGACATAGCGTAATGGCAAAGTGATGACTGAGGATTTTCTCCCAGGAGCAAAAATAAAGTTCAAAGACAAAATTTACAGAAACAAAAGGACAACTTGTTGGTGGTAAATGTGTCAAGTAAACCATGAACTAGCCTGAAGTTAGTTTCCTAAGTAAAGGTTTGAACTTTGCCCACAAAAGTTGTTTCAAATTTTTGATACATTGATGGATTTAAATCACTTTGTTAGGTCATTAGTTCGGAGAAAACATTTTACATTGATAAATGGTAATAATGATATTGATAACAGCACATGTCTTGGTATAATTTAAAAAATATAGGGGTCTACTTAACTTGGGTGTTGCTGAATTAAGTTGGATATGTATGACACCTTTCTATTTCATGTTCCATGTTGTTTTCTATCTCCAGGGATGTGGGACTTCAATAGAAGGCAAATGATCTATTTATGGTGTGGTGGATGTAGTTCAACATTTATAGAGATGGAAACTCCTTCATAGAAACTTAGAATATGACGGCAAGAATCATTTTGCCCAATTTTCTAAATACTTTCATTAGTCCCTGACCTTATCTTATATTTAGGAAAGACTGATGCTGATCCCACGCATATTTAAACTCCCTCACTGTGTTAACCTCTACCACTTCAGCTGGAAGGCTATTCCATGCATCCACTATCCTCTCAGTAAAGTAATACATACTGAAATTATTTTTAAACCTTTGCCCCTCTAATTGAAGACTATTTCCTCTTGTCGTTGTAGTTTTTCTTCTTTTAAATATAGTCTCCTCCTTTACTGTGTTGATTCCCTTTATATATTTAAATATTTTTATCATATCCCCCCTGTCTCGTCTTTCCTCCAAGCTATACATGTTAAAATCCTTTAACCTTTCCTGGTAAGTTTTACTCTGCAATCCATGAACCAGTTGTGTTGCCCTTCTCTGAAATCTCTCAAAAGTATCAATATCCTTCTGAAGATACGGTCTCCAGTACTGCATACAATACTCCAAGTGAAGTCTCACCAGTGCTCTGTGTAATGGCATGAACACTTCCCTCTTTCCCTCTTTCATAGATTCTTTACAACTGTACAATGATAAATGGTGTGGTCTGATTCAACAGATGATTTCAAGTATTTCCTTTGTTATTTAAATTATATTAAGCTCAGTCTAATATTTATTATGACCCATTACAGGTCTATTAATTTCCAGTACGTCCCTATTTCACCAAATGATTATGGGTATCTTGAGATTTGCTCCTATCATAAAGCAACAGATGTAAATGTTCTTTTATTTGAATTTAGCTACCTTCCTCCACATTTATTCAAGTGGGTACATGTGGGGCAATTTCTGTGCATCGAGGATTTTTTGTTCAAATGAGAGAGATTGTCTCTGTTAGGCTAAGGATTTAAAAAAGAGATTTTTAGAAACAGGTTATGCAAAATATCCTATTGAGAGGGCATAAATTAAAGAAATTATTAGATTTGTTTCCATCCGAATTGTAATTTGTCCAAATTTGGGCGAGAGGGAGAGAGGGAACAGGGGGTGAGAGGGGGGGGGGATACCCATTTGGCTCACATGCATGCCCCTTATAGTTGTAGAGCCCTTGTTCTCATTGGCCTTATCTTGGCCTTCTAGTTATTTCCAGCCTGTACTCTCCTTTGAGCTTTTCGTGTAACTTGATCCTGCACTTTGGCTCCCCTATTTTAACCAGTTCAAAACTGTAAACTATACAACTATGTACACGTGGGTTTCTATGCGCAGTGGTCTGCTATCACCTCTCCCTCTGAGTGTCACTCTCCCTCCTTGCCCAGTCTCAACTCCCATTTCGCATGGGCCAGGTTGGCATATTTGTTTGAGGGACTTTGCCTGTTCAATCCCTTTTCATATACCAAATTTGTGGTGATTTGTTGAATCAGGGCCTCTCTAGTGGGTGCCTGATCCTGCTTCCATGCTCTAGCTATTAGGGTGTTTGCTGCTATGAGGATATGAAATAGTAGACGTGAGTCTGTGATGTTGAGCTCTTCCAGCCCCATAAACAGGAGTCCGCACTCCGGTGTAAGTGTGAGTTCTCTGTCCAGGGCCGTTCTCGCTATCTCCCCAACTTCCCTCCAGTATGTTGCCACTTTCGGACACGTCCACCAGATATGATACATTGTTCCCCTGTCTTTCTGACACCTCCAGCATGTGTTCGGGGTGTTTGGGTAGATCTTTGCCAATCGCTCCGGTACCAGGTACCAGCGGTATTGGATTTTGCGCATTTGTTCCAAGTGAGAGGCACAACTCGTCCTCTTCTTGTGCGCTAAGAATGCTTTTCCCCATTGTTGGTCAGTGAAGGTTTTGCCTATGTCCTCCTGCCAAGCTCCCATGAATTTGTCTGGGGGGTCTGTATGCGATTGGATCAGCATATTATAAAGTGTGGATAATAGTTTCTTGGGCTGTGTCGTGGCTGTACACATCTGGTCAATGTGCTTTGTGTTGGCCGTTGCAGTGGGGCCGTTGGATCCTTTTATCATGGATTTTAATTGTAGGTATTGGAAAATGGTGTTGTGCGGTAGTGTGTATTTCCTTTGTAAGTCTGGGAAGTCAAGTAGTTTGTCTTTGTCATATAGGTGGCTTACTCTATTGCACCCCCTGCTTATCCAAGGTCTGTAGTCAAAGGCTGGGTTTGCCAGATATAGGCTGTAGAGGGGAGTCGCTTGCGCCCACCCCCTGTCTTGTCCCCATTGTTTTGTGGCCGTGTCCCATAACTTCAATAAGAGTCGTGTCGTGGGTGGCACGTCCTGGTGGAGTTTCCTGTGTCTATGGGGTACCCAAAACAGGTATTTCAGACCCTTGGGACACGCCCAAGAGGCCTCCATGTCTACCCACTGTGGTACTTCCTCACTGGCGTGTGTTTGTACAGCCGTGGCCAGAATAGCCGCCTTATAGTACTGCCGAACGTCTGGCATTCCCAGGCCTCCGTTTGCCTGCTGCCTGCATAATATGTTCGCTGATACTCTTACTTTTTGATGGGCCCATATGAAGCCCGTAAATAGCTTGTGTAGGTTATCCAGGTAGCTTTTTGGTACGTGGATTTGTAAAGTTCTTATTAAATATTGGAACTTCGGCAGCACTAACATTTTTACTGCGGTCATCCTTCCCAGCCACGACAGAAATTTGCCTTCCCACCCTTTCAATGTATTCGCTATAGACTTCAGCAATGGGTCATAGTTCGCGGCTATGAGGTTTGTCGGGTTTTTTGTAATATTAATGCCTAAGAAAGTTAGATGGTCTTGTCTCCAGTCTAGTGTGAAGGACCGCTGTAGCAGGTCCAGCTTGCCTGCCGGGACTCCCACCCCCATGGCCTGTGTCTTCATTATGTTGAGTTTGTAGTATGAGTGGGTGCCGTAAGTAGTTATCTCTTTCAAGAGATTGGGGAGGGAGATCTGAGGTTGGGTAAGTGTCAGTAGGACATCGTCAGCAAATAAGTTGGTAGTGTATTCTCGTTCATTGATCCTGACGCCATGTATGTTTGGGTTATTTCTGATTTTTACCGCTAACGGTTCTAGGGCTAAAACATATAGCAGGGGTGACAAGGGGCATCCCTGCCTGGTTCCGTTGGTTAGTGTTATTGGTTCCGAGAGGAATCCTGAGTTAAGCACTTGGGTTCTCGGCGAGCTATACAGGGCTTCTACTACTGAAACAAACCCCTCCGGGATGTCAAACTTTCTCAACACTGCACGCAGGAATTTCCAATTTAGGCGATCAAAGGCCTTTTCTGCGTCCAGGGAGATCATCAGCCCCCCTTGTTTCTGTTTGCGGAGGTAGTGTAAGATATTTAGTACTTTCCTAGTATTATCCGATCCCTGCCTCCCCTTGATGAAGCCTACTTGATCGTTGTGGATAATTGTTGGCAGTATTGACCCTATCCGTAGTGCGTATGTTTTGGCCAAGATTTTAGCGTCCGTGTTTAGCAGGGATATGGGTCTAAAGTTCTGTGGGGTTGTGGGTGACTTCCCTGGTTTGGGTAGGGTAACTATGTGCGCAGTCAGCATCTCAGGGGGTAAAGCTCTATGTGCTTTGGCTTGTGTGTAGGCTTTGACTAGGTATGGCGCTAGTGTGGTACTGAACTTCTTGTAGTACGTGTTGTCTAACCCATCAGGTCCCGGGGCCTTGCCCAATGGCAGGGTCCTTATTACATCCCTTATTTCCTCTTCACATAATGGTTTCGTGAGTGCCAGCTGCTGTTGGGCGGTGAGTCGGGGCAGGTGTGTGTCTCTCAGGCATGTCTGTATGTCACTCTTTATTGGTTGCGGGGTTATGGGGTCAAGTCGCAGATTGTACAATTTCTCATAATAACGAACTCATCACTAATGGCCTTTGGGGTGGTCAGTTTCATGCCTGTGTGCGAGGTGATGTAGGCTATCTTCTGTGTAGCTTGTCTTGTCTTAAGTCTGTGCGCTAGTAATTTGCTAGCTTTGTTGCCCTGAGTATACTGTTGTAACTTTAGGCGGTGTAGGTTATGTTCTGTGCGTTCCAATGCTTGTGCGTGCAGGCGTCTAGTGATTTGGATTATGCGTCTGCGTCTGTCATCCGTGGGGGAGAGTTGATTCTCCAGATTTAAGTCATAGAGTTCTTTTTGTAGCTCTAGTGTTAGTTTTTGTGTCTGTTTTCGGAGGTATGAGGCCCGACGTATTAATAAACCTCGTACCACAGGCTTGTGGGCCATCCAGACCGTTGTAGCCGACACCTCAGGCGTCTCATTTTCCGCAAAATACTGTTTCATGTCTGTGGTCAGGTCGGCTACAAACTGCGGATTTAGAAGAAGAGAATCATTGATTCTCCATGGGCTGCGGTGTTTGAAGTCGTACATGTCTTTCACCTGCAGAAGTACTGGTGCATGATCTGACCATGTAATGCGTGCTATGTCGCAGCTTAGGATTTGATTAAGGTAGGAGCCCTGGAGGAGGAATCCATCTATTCTAGAGTATGAGTTGTGGACAGGTGAGAAGTGTGTATATGCCTTCTCCGAGGGATGTGTGATTCTCCAGGTATCGTAGTAGTGGTATTTGTGTAGCAGGGACTGGAGGGCTTTGCCATGGCGTCTAAGGGTTTTATATCGGCCACTAGCTCGGTGTACGGTGGAGTCCATGGTCGGGTCAAGAATGTGGTTGAAGTCACCGCAAATGAGTGTTATACCTTGTTGTATAGGCACTAGGGTTTTAAAAATTTTGTTTAGGAAGTTTCTCTGGTTCTGATTGGGCGCATAGATATTCGCGATGGTGTACTCTATTGTGCATGCCGTTTTTTTGAACAAAATTTTGTGGACATATAGGGGGCATCAGGACTGTAGCATAAGAAATACATATATGTATTCCTATCCCTACAGTCAGTGGCGTAACTACCACAGTCGCAGTGGCAACCAGCCCCGTCACTCCAAGGGGCCTGGCTGCAGCTGCGACCCCTGTGATTTTGGGCCGCTGACATACCTTGAAGAACGGTGCCCAGCCGCACTGGCCAGGGCTGGTGGTCACAGGCTAATCAACAGGTAGAAAGCACTGTGCTGCTCCCCTCCTGCCGCTGTGTGTAGCGTGGTCGAGCGGTCACTGAGAGAGCACTTCCTGTCAGATGGGTATTGCGACTACGGCCAACAGGTACAGGGGGAGGGAAGAAAAGAAATGGAGAGGCTGCAGAGGAAGGGGGGAGTGAGGGGAGAAATGGAGGGGCTGCAGGGGAAGGGGGGAGAAATGGAGGGGCTGCAGGGTAAGGGAGGGGAAATGGAGGGACTGCAGAGGAACAAGGAGAGAGAAGGAGAGGCTTGGGAGGGTATAGTTGAGGGGCTGTAGGTAAAAGGTGGGGGAGAGAAATGAAGAACTGCAAGGGAAGGGGGAAGAGATGGAGTGGCTGCAGGTGAAGGGAGGGGGTAGAGAAATGGAGGGATGCAGAGGAGGGGGAGAAATGGAGGGGCTGCAGGGCATGGGAGAGAGAGAGAAATGGAGGGGAGGGAGCAGGGCAGAGATAAATGGAGGGGCTGCAGGGAAGGGCGGAAAGATGGAGGGGAAGGGGGGAGAGAGACACATGGAGGTGCAAGAGTGGTGGGGGGAGAAAGACAAATGGAGGTGCCTGGGAGGAATGAGACATATGGAGTGGCTTTGGGGGGGGTGAGACACATGGAGTGGCTTGTGGGGGTAATGAGCCACGTAGAGGGACTAGGGGGAGCAAATGTGACACATGGAGGGGCAAGAGTGGAGGGGGGAGAAAGACAAATGGAGGTGCCTGGGGGGAATGACACACATGGAGGGGCTTTCGGTGGATGAGACTGATTAAAGGGCTGGGGGGGAATGAGGCATGTGCAGGGGCATATACAGGAAATTGTTTGAAACCCAAAGAGATCAAAAAATAATAGTAGTGTAATATTGCTTTAAAGTGTTCAGTTGTCAAATGTACTGTAAACCATGCAGCTCACATTTGAAAGAGCCCTCAGAACTGGCTCAATTTTCTTAGCTTGTGTACCTTTAAGAAGGTACACACCCTTTAGATGTTCTGCAATGCTACAAAATAAAATATGGAGAATAATCCAGTTGTGTTTTAAGCCCAGTTAAACAATTTTGTGCATAAGTGCATTAAAAAATATACTTGCTCACCTTGTAAGGAGCCTAAAAGAACCTGGCTCCTGTTGTAAACAGCTTAGGTTTCGAATGTGGATGACACCACCCCTCTTGTAATACCTCAGGAACTTTTAGTGTTATCAAAAGAAGATTCCGCAGAACTCTTTAGTAAATGCAATATGACGCTGAAACATTAAAAACACATAAAGTGCATACATTCTCCTAATCCAAAATACATTTGGCCAAATGCTTCTTTGGATAATATATATTATAGTATGTATATATTTTGCAATAAAAAGATTGGCCCATATTGGCTCCATTTCCCAAATCTGTACCATACTTGAAAAGTAGCTTTTTTTTTTTTAAATTAGTTTGGCCAAGCTGAATTTTCTCGACTTTAGAAATTATTTACTATAATCTAATTGTGATTTGTTGTACAGTAGAGCTGCTTCTTGGCTCAGAACAATCAGCTGACAATTTACCTAGTTTGTATTGTGCTTGTACATTATCTCTTATAATGAAACAAGGAATTTGTTCTGTTGCCAAAATGTAAACGTTTATCCACAAGTTGATATTTGAGTGATAAAAATAAATATTTGAATAATTTCAGAAATGTTGTACTGATTCGTTTAAATGTTGCAATTTTGTTTAGACCAGTTCAAGATTTTCATCTGTTAAAAATCTTTCATATTGCACATTCAATTAACTCTATGTATTGACGTACAGCCAGCTGCATACAATATGTCGGTAAGGCTAAACACAGGCTTAAAGAGAAGATAAGGGAACATGTTAGTGACATTAAAATATGTAAACTTAAAGGGACACTATAATCACCAGAATAACTATAGCTTAATGTAGTTCTGGTGTCTAGTGCCTGTTAGAGAAAAGGCAGTGTTTACATTACTGCCTTGGTACAGCTCTAGCAGCTGTCACTCACAGGACCACTAAAAGTACTTCCTGGGTCAGTGCAGCACAATGTGCAGCACTAATGTTCCGTGTCTCCAGGCCCTGTATGGAGGCACTGAACGTTACTAGAGATTGTATTGACTCAATGCATCTCTTTGAGGAGATGTTGATTGGCGCAGTGCAGCATTTGCTGCTCATGAGCAATAGCCTCCCAATGCTTTCCTATTTGAAAAATTCATCACATTTTATAAGTTAAGCCAAGAGTTGGAGTGGGGATGGGACCAACCACAGTGCTGGAAAAAAGTTGAGTAAATCACTTTTTTAAAGGATGACAAAGGGATCGGGAAACTAAACAGCACTCTTCGAACTATAGTGTCAGGAATAGATAGATTTTTTTTTTTAAATGTATAATAGGAATCCCTCTCTGATGCCCCTACCACTCCCACTCCTTGCCACTCTGAGCTGTAAGCTGTCTGCTTGAGTTAAGCGCAGCGTACAGGGCTTAGTTTATTGGCTGTAAGCAATCTGCTGACTGTCTCAGTCAGGGCTTAGCTCAAGAGAGCTAACTGAAACTCTCAGTCAGAGCTTTTTGTCCTTACTATACAAGGACAAGAGGCAAGAAATGGTGCCTTGTGGAGCCAAGGTAAGAAGTAAAAACCAATAACAAACAATTTGTCTACCTGCAATGGGACACACACCAGTATACATCTGGCACCATAACTACTTCAGTGCACTGTACCTGCAATCACCTTTCCTCTCTTTTAATTGCTACAATTTCAATAAATGTATGTATGTATAGTAGCCTAGACTGAAATTGCTATATGAGAAATATATTTTACATTTTTTTATTAAAGCTAAATTTATGTTTTGAGTTTGTTTTTTATTGGCACAGCAATTTTAAAACCAAGAAAGAGTTAATTGACAGTATCTAGTACATTTAAATTTTGAATAAGCCAAGACTGCAGAATTCCAAGTGGAATACATTGCTATAGCTATGTGTTGCAATGCCAAATTTGTGTCATAGCCTTTTAGAATGTCTGTGTTTGGAGAGAAAATGGGAAAATCAGATCAAAGCTCATATAGTTGCTTTGCAATAAATCAAATTGCTGATAGTTCACTCTTCTTAAATCATCCTATCATTAATTAGTTTTGGAGTTGATTCAGCTTGAATACAATGTCAATATATTTTTAGGGAAAATAAGCGAGTGTGTCTGATTTGTATTCAATCTGGACCTGTGAGGGATTTTCACAGTACAGCATTCACTTTAATTTGGACATTTCCTTTGCAGGTCATCCAGGCTGTCTTCTTTGGAATCTGTGTGTTGACAGACCTTTCCAGCCTGCTGACAAAGGGAAGTGACAACCAGGAACAGGAGAGACAGTTAAAGAAGCTGATCTCCCTCAGAGACTGGATGATGGCGGTATTAGCCTTTCCAATAGGAATAGTAAGTGGATATTTTTTTAGAAATACTATTGTGTAATTTTATAGTGATATTCAAGAAATAGAAGGTCAATTGAGGTAAACATTTGAGTATGATTTAAAGTACTATAACTCTCAAAACATATCTTTTTGCCTTTGAACCAACAAGAAGAAGGTCAACCTTTTCCAGATCTAGGTCTAACTCACAGACTAATAACAGTTTACCCACTAACAGTATTATAAAAAAAAAAAAGAAGAGAAAATAAAAAAGGGTAGACCAAACAAAAAGAGAAAGAACAAAAAAAATGGGTGTGAGGCTTGCCTGGCACGGTGAGCGGTCACACATTGCAAGAGCTCTGGGAGAATTCCTGCTAATAACCTAAACACACTGACAGGTCACAACACACGGAATTGCAGTAGTTCTTAGAATCGCTGGGCTATGCAAATGGATAGAAGAATCACAGTACAAGCCGAGATCAGAGATAACAGAGAGATGGAACATGAACGGTCATGCCGAGGTCAAGGATACGAGAAGACAGAGGAAACGTGAGACAAGCCAAGGTTCAGTAACCAGAATAATCAGACACAGCATAACGCGCTATTTGGCTAACAAAGACCACAACAGGGCAATGAGGCAAAGAGAAGTTTGGTTTATATATACTTGGGGTAATTTTGGTTGGCTAATTTCCATTTGGTATTAATCACAACATGTGGAAGGTGTTTATTTCTTACAGTGTGACCTCTGATGTCATTACTGTGCACTGGGTCATGTGACTGACTCAGGCAGGATGCTGCACATGAGCATGCAGCGTCAGAAATACTGCTGGTTGGAAGTGCGGTGGCTGGAACAGCCGCAAGTGGCGGACGGTGACCAGAGGACATGTGGTGACGGGGCAAGTAGAGGACATGTGGTGACGGTGACCAGAGGACATGTGGTGACGGGGCAAGTAAAGTCGCCGCGAGCGGCACAGAGGCAGGGGAACTAACACTTCCCTGTCTCCCCCACCTCCCCCATTGGTGAGGGTTATCCTTGCACTCTTAACTACTTACCATCATCTGGGACTGACCTAGTTGCTCCCTGCTAAAACCTAAGTCTCCTGCATCCAAAATGGCGCCTGGACATAAACCTGTAAAGCATATGAGCTTTCTGGCAACATTTGACACAATATGTGCAGCCTTTTCGGAGAGGCTGAGCCAACATGCAGATCCTGTCCTGAGACTTGCAGGTGCTGATCTCGCCAAAAGTAACAGCCACACTTACCTACCCTCCCCCCCCTTACTTACTTATTTACTTACTCCTCATTGGAGCTCACAAATGGGCCCATGAAGGCTTTCTCAATATCATGTGAATATTCTTCTGTATTTGAATTTGGTCGTATGATTTCAAGACTCTTATTTGTTATAACTTGCACAACAAAAATAATGATTGACGAGCGAAAAAAAAAAGAAAGAACAAAAAACAAACAAATAAATGGAATGAAAAAAAATGGTGGAGGGAGGAAGAAGCATCACAATTGTCCACAGGTGCAAGGTGGTGCTTTACCTGAGTTCTGAACATATTGGCGGTTGGGAATGCGCACTAATATTCTTCCACTTTTTTTTTCTCTTTTAGAGAATGATCACAATTCCTGTATGACTGTGACAGATTGTGCATTTGTCCTGGTTTATGTTTCTTGTCCATAACTGGTGACTCTCAGCTCATATGTAGATATTGCTTTTAGCTAGACAAACTGGAAAAAAATGTAGACAAGAAAAAAAAAGAAAAGAAAGATTTTAAAAAAGTGTGTACTCTGCTTTCACAGCCATACTCGGTCTTGCCTTTCCTCACTTAGCTATTTTTTCCTTTCCTCTCTCCATTCTAGTACTTACCCCTGGCAATCACTGCCTACCTTACAGCCATGGGCAAATTTGTGTACAAGATCTTTATGAAACGGCTCTATTCTAGACCTCAGAAATCAGTTAAAAACACTACACAAAGCAACCTATGACTTTATTCTCACCAGCATCTACTCCACA
This sequence comes from Pelobates cultripes, assembly GCA_933207985.1. Taxonomy (NCBI): domain Eukaryota; kingdom Metazoa; phylum Chordata; class Amphibia; order Anura; family Pelobatidae; genus Pelobates; species Pelobates cultripes. Next base: position 213,296,601 of record OW240913.1, on the reverse strand, counting down.
TGGTTCTGAGGTTGACAAGTTATTTTCATTGAAGTTGATAATGTCCATTTACATTTAAAGTTTCTGCTACAGTGAGAGAAGTCACACATATTCTGAAACCTATGTTTGAAATCAAGTTAAAGATATTAAGGAATCAACATGTAACACACATCAATGCAAAGCTCAACTGATGCCGCACCTAAAAATCTACACGTTTTAATTAACTTCTCTTTAAACAGGCATCAATAACAATACTTTTTGTCACCAAATTCCCTGAACTTCTTGACGAGAATTCACCTATTTACAGAAAAACTCACTTATTTAGTGCATATCACCCTATTGTACTAAACTCACTATTGAAAACATGCAACTTCCTCAGTTAAAGCACATTAGATTAAGTCATTTATCAATGTAAATTATAACTCAGAATCACACAGAGTGGCAATCCTAAACAAAGACTTGCCTCATAAATTTGAATCGAGCCATATTGGTCTCGAAGGCCATTATATTCCTGTAGCTATCATAATTCAAGATTTGTGATTATGTATTTTTAATATATTTGCTCTTAATGTTTCTAACAATATATTTTATACTATTTGCTCTTAATGTTTCTAACAATATATTTTATACTAAGCTTAATGCTCTACTCTCTTCTGTCCAAGTAGATAGGTTGCTTTTGGGAGGTGACTTTAATAATGTTCTTGACTTCACACTTAACAAATCAACTTTACCCCTCAGACTCAAGCACAGGATAACAACCAGGTTTAGATTCACGATTGAAACAAGGTAATAGACACACTTTTAAAGGGACAACTCCCACCAGGGTCATCCAAATCATGAGGGCCATGTTCCCAGCAAATTCAATAGATAGATATGTGGGCATACCTAAAGGTTTCAATTGACTGCATATTTTATTTTAAGTGTAGAAGTGCAGACAAAGTTTCGGCCCTAAAGTGAGACTTTGTCAAGTGATAGCAGGTATCTTGATGTATAGAGAATTACCGTCTTTATTACTCTGTATTATGCATTATTATTCAATTATATATCTGGGCAACTAGCTAGTCTTAGGACTTGTTAGTGAATCAATACAATTGAGTTGGCAACCAAGTCTTCTAAATGAGCAATACAATATTGCGGATGCACTGAATGTCTGGTTTAGTTCCAGGCTACTACCTAGGATAATTTCATTGTATACTCTTAGTGCTCAATTAAAGTTAACCATTTTACAACAATTTTGTTACTCTTAATGTCTCGATAAGGACAAAATGCAGGCACCAATACCCCTCAATATTATCTGATCTTCTAGTATTGCTCATATAACTGCCTTTCTTTATTTATACTCTTGCATGATACTTTACTCTGAATGAGTTCTTTGAGCTAGTTGGCCTCTACTATATTCACCTTTACTTAGTTGTCTTTCAAAACACTATGATAGAGTGTAGTTCAATAACAAGACTATTATAAACTGATCTAAGATTGATCCATCAAATTGATACTTTTATAAGTTTACAATTTGACAAGTTTTATTTAACACAATCTCTATGGTATCTTTACATTCGTCCAGTTCCTTTGTTTCTTTTTTGTTTTTGTCATTTTTTTTTTTTGCAACACGGAAATTTAGCTATTATGTATCCAACCCAGGCTCTGGGTGCCAGGTCCAGCTAGGGATAATGCTTTCCTATGTGACCGGCTGAATGCGCGCGCAGCTCTTGCCGCACGTGTGCATTCAGCCGCATGGGAGGAGAAGAGGAGGATCGGAGGAGGAGAGCTCCCCGCCCAGCGCTGGAAAAAGGTAAGTTTTTACCCCTTTCCCCCTTCCAGAGCCAGGCGGGAGGGGGACCCTGAGGGTGGGGGCACCCTCAGGGCACTATAGTGCCAGGAAAACGAGTATGTTTTCCTGGCACTATAGTGGTCCTTTAAGTTAAGTGATGTATTTACAATATATTCTACTTAATCCGTTATATGTATGGATTTTACTAGCTATAACACTTGCAAGACGATAGCAGCACCTGCGAGGGACAGGTTCATGTAAGTAAAATTCACCATTGCCTGCCACTCTTGGCGACCTAGCACCCAGCAGCATTGGGGGTCTTTGCAAATTATGCATAGTTCCCAGTCAACGACAGATACACTTTAAGCAAAAAAAATTATTTTGAAAACATGCTGAATTGTATTTAAAGGGGCATTATAGGAACCAAAACAAATTTAACTTTATGGAGTGGTTTACGTGTATAGATCAGTCTAACGGCTTAATTCTCTATCATTTAGGAATTTAATCTACTAGTTTATGCAGCCCGAGTCACACTTTCCCAGAATGGACCTATAGTCTTCTCCCTACATATTTCACATAAAGAGAGATCTAATGGTTACACTTATTTTATTGCCCACGGTGGTGTATTTTGGATTTGTGCTGCCCTAGGCACGACTAAATTCGGGCACCCCCAAAATCTAAATTTGTCCGTCCCCCCCAATTTGTGTCAAAGCCACTTTTTTGACTGACAGACACATGCCCTCATTCATACATGCACTGATATACACTCACTGACTGACACAGTCATTGGCACATACATACAGTCATTGGCACACACTGTTTAACCAACACACACTTTCACTGACATACACACTCACAGGCACACCCATTCTCACTGAAAGACACACACTTTCACTCACTCACAGACACAGACTGACAGCTACACTCACTCACTCACAGTAAGGTGGACAACCCCAGAACATTAGGCAAACAAGACATTTGTCTGGGAGCTTGGGGTGGCGTTTTTTGGCGCCCCCCCTGAAAGTGCCGCCCTAGGCAAATGCCTTGTTTGCCTTGTGGTAAATACATTCCTGATTGCCCAGTATGTTTAATTTAAGATTTCTTATATCTTGCTCTGTTAATAGTCTGCTAGAGCCTTCAGGAGCCTCCTGTGTGACTAAACTTTAATTAACAGAGCAGGATATGAAAACTTCTAAAGTTTTCTAGTGCCTAGATGATCCCTTTATTATTAGTTTTAGACTTTCATCTCCTAAATTTCATCTCCCTAAAAACATCAATATATTAATAACTAAATTCAGTATTGTCAATATAACATCAACAAAAAATCCACTCCTAGAAAAGAAGGAAGTATTTGAGAAGATGTGATCTGCCCTGGAGTCCAATTTTTAATATATAAACCAGCAAAACAGAGTTAGTGATATTACAATTACTTGGCAAAGGAGAGAAAAGGCTGATTATTCTAATTTGGCTCATTTTCAAAAAAGTAAATAAGGAAGATCCTTGTAAGTAAAATACAGACTCTTGGCCAGATAAAGTGCCAATCCAGGAAATCACACGTCATATAGATATTAAGTACCTGGCAGTTAACTCACTTGTAGTTCTAACACAGTGTGTGTCAGTTGTTCTGACATTGAGTGTGATACTTGGCATATACATTTGACAAGTCAAAACCTTAGCCTCATGGCATTATAATATTACTTACCCTGCTTCTATCTATTTTTCTTTAGTTCGTAGTATCGATGTTCTGGGCCCTTTATCTATATGACAGAGAACTGGTTTACCCAAAGCTTCTGGACAATTTCATACCACCTTGGCTAAATCATGGAATGGTAAGCCTTTTCTTGATGCAAAGCTATTTTATTTGTATTTGTGTGTTTTATGCTATGGCATTAGTTCCTTCTATGTATGAAGCTATGAGTAGGTATGTAGCATAATGACTTAACAACTTAAACAATCAGAACATGCGAAAATGACTCAGACAATATATACAAATATATAGGAAACTGGAACTGCAGCGTCTTCAAATAAAACTTTTATTAAGTCAATGTTTCAGTTAACATAAAACTTTTATCTGGACCATATATATGGGTGGAGAAGGATGCAAGTAAGCTAGAGTAGCTCTAAATATAAAGCAAAAACTGCCTACTACTAAAATTAGATTAGGGTTAGTAAATTTAAATAATTCATGTTATTTAGGCCATGCAATGATGGGCTCTAACTGACACTACATCTAGCACTAAATTAACGTATGAATCAAACCTATGTTTTGATATACTTTTACATGCTTAAAGGATTTCTCCAACCAAAAATAATTGTTTTAAAGTATGCTGTTTTTGATTAGAAAAACCTGTCCTATCATATTCCACAAACATTAGTTTAAAAAAAAAAGCAAACGCATAACTCCGTTCCAGTCAGTGGCGGACTAAGAGGGGGGCGGTCCGCCCCGGGTGCCACCTGGTAGGGGGGTGCCTTGACCCTGGTCTTGGGGCTGGAGGGAGCTGTGTGAACTGTGCCCCATGGCAGCTGGGGTGTCGCACAGCTCACATGGAGACCAGCAAGATGAACTGGCCGCATGGGAGGAAGGGAGCGGAGCTACTGATATTTAGGGACGGAGCCTAACCGCGAGCAGGGGCTGCTGTTACTGCTGCACATGGAGGTGCAGCAAGAAGAAATCCCTGCACCTTCACCTACCAGGCTCCAGGGAAGGACTTCAATGAATCCACTCCTCCAGCCCACACTGTAAGTAAGTATAAGAGTGTGTGTGTGTGTGTAACTGCCTGAAACTGTGTGTGTGTGTGACTGTCTGTCTGTAACTGTGTGTGTGTGACTGTCTGTAACTGTGTGTGTGTGTGTGTGTGACTGTCTACCTGTAACTGTGTGTAAGTGTCTACCTATAACTGTGTGTGTCTAACAGTCTGCCTGTAACTGTGTGTGTAACAGTCTGCCTGTAACTGTGTGTATGTGCGTAACTGTCTACCTGTAACTGTGTGTGTGTGTCTGTGTGTGACTGCATGCCTGTAACTGTGTGTGTGTGACAGTCTGCCTGTAACTGTGTGCTACTGTCTGCATGTAACTTTGTGCGTAACTGCCTGTAACTGTGTGGTTTGTGACTGTCACTATGTGTATGACTGTCTGCCTGTGACCGTGTGTGTGACTGTATATGTGACTGTCTGCCTGTAACAGTGTGCATGACTGTGTGTAACTGCTTGTAACTGACTGTGTGTGTGTAACTCTCTACCTGTAACTGTGTGTATGACTGCCTGTGACTATATGTGTGACTGTCTGCATCTGACTGTGTGCGTGTGACTGCTTGTAACTGTGTGTGACTGTCTGCTTGTAACTGTGTGGGACTGTCTGTCTGTAACTGTGTGTCAGGGGGTGCAGGGATTTTGTAGAGGGGGGCAGGGGTTTTAAAAAGTTTACAAATTTGTTCAATAAATGTTTTTAAAAATGTAAAAAATATAACACATTTGAAAAATTTAGTAGGTTGTTTTTATTTTTGAGAAGCGGGGGGAGGGGTGGGGCAGGGGGGGAAGAGGGGGTGCCAAACCCAGGACCCGCCCCGGGTGCCACATGCCCTAGGTACGCCCCTGGTTCCAGTGTAGAGGTCAAGTTCTCCTGGCAGCCTAATCCTTCTCTGCTGACATCACTGCCCCTTACTTCAGGGGGAAAGATGTAAGCGAAAGATGGACTAAGGGGAAGATATGGGAGGCTTGAATGGATGGGCTTTACTCCCATTTGGGTAGAGCACCTTTTCATTTAGAAATGCTTCAAATAGACTACAAACACCAGTTCAAAGCATCAGTTGCATGATTACTGTCATGGCTTCAGAGTCCACTGTGCACCGACGAGTGCATATTGATGCCGTGCATCATTCTGAACATATTGACGCCAAGTGTAATTTTGCCATCAAGACCGATGCACAATGCTCCCATTGGCACGCCATGTATACAACCCTATGCCTGTGTCATTTTTTTGACACCATGCTGGCACACATTCATCAAAAAAAAAGTCGCACATGTTCTGGTATCATTATTGACACAGGCCAATATTTTATAGCTTAAGGTTATGTAAGGTCATACTGACCTCTCCTCTTCATGCTTTGTCATGGTCTGTTTTACCCAAGAGTGCATTTTAACTTGTCTCTGATATCTGACTATTCAGACTCTGCTCTATTTAAATGTTATCCTTAATTTCTTCATTCCTTGACCTTGGCTTTGTTCCTGTTTACTCTAGTTTGCTTGTAGACTGTATTTTATATTTGCATACATTAGTTATGACCACCTTATGGATCGTTAATAAATTTTTCTAAGGTCTCAGATACTCATACTGATTGCGTGTTGGGGTGTTTATTCTTGATATTTTCTTAAACTATGTAAATAATTATTAATAAAACCTGTTTAACTACGGCTGTGAATTCTAAGAATAGTTCTTCTTTGGATTTTTGGTTGGAGGGGCATTAGATATCTGTATGTGTTTTCACTGACAATGATAAAAAAATACAGCAGGGATCTCACTGAAGGGTTTTAAAGAGGTTCTGGGTGGGAAGGTTATGCAGAAATTGTTAAACGATGTTTAAGATTGAGTTTCATGCAAATGACCTGAGGTCTAAATTATTATCCAGGAGCCAAAATGATAGAGGCCATTATATAGCAAAAGGTAAAACACAGTTATCTGACACTTATACAAGGAAGGAAAAGATATGCCCTGTGTTTGGTTTGGAACAGTTTTTTGGGTCAGTTGGCATTTTGAAAAGATTTGTACACATTCTCAAACTTCATCCTCAACTTAAAGAACCCTTAGAGGGTAAAAATTGAATTAAGGAGCGTGTTAGACATGGAAGAACTTTGGTCTCTATTCTTTCTGTACGTGAAATGCATTCTAGGACATTGTCTAAGAAGAATTAAAGTTGGCTCCATTGTAAGGGTGTGTATACATCTTGATACAGGTGTAGGTGTTGTGGTTTTGTGAAAAGGGGTGATTCATTTACTTCTAGCACTATTCACAAAACTTACAAGATACATGATTACATATGTTGCAGGGCAAAACATATGGTTTATCTTATTAATGAAATGCACAATATCTTGTCCCAACAAGGCAAGAGCTAAAAAAAAAACCATTTCTAATACAGATATAAAAAAATGACATAGGTTCTCTAGTCTATAAACATTTTCAAATCTATATGCAGGGACTTTGTTAAATTCTTAATTTCAGGGAATTGAAAGATGTATTATTAAATAATTCTGAATGGGATTAAAATACTCAACATTAATATTTTGTGGTACTACAGTAATGAAATTGTATATGTTTGGTGATGCAGTGATGTTTGCGATGATGTTTGGTGATGTAGTGAGTATAGTAAAAAATTTTGATACCTATTTGATGTCCTTTCTTGTGTGTTCTAATAAGGTAAATTAATATTTTGTAACTATGCAGATATTTTAGGATATTAAGTGTTTTGTGATTTTTTTATTCATATGATATGATTAAACATAATATTGTGGTTTCTTTCAATACAATTTAAAGGACCTAATATTGTGCTTTTAGGATATATATATATATATATATATATCAGTGGGTAGATTTACATTGTGTGGTCCTTTTTTTTCTAATTTTGTGTGTACTTGTTCCTTTAAAAATTAGTGTTTTAAAATTAAGTTTTTCACCCAGATATGTTATAAAACACAAAGATAATCCTTGAGACATTTGTGATTTTGGAGATACGTGATTGAATATTATCTTGTGATCTTCTTCTGTACAATTTATAGGATGTAATATTGTACCTTTGAAATGAGTACAATCTAAGTGGATAGATTAGATTCCTCTTTAATTATGCATGCATTTGTCACTTTGAAAATAAAAGTGTTTTTTCCATGTGGTCTTAGTTCTTTTTGCTTAGTTTTCCCTTGAATGGATGTGTGCAGTGATGGCTATATTAATTGATTATATGAAGCATTTTTAGCTTTCGTGGCAATTGCTTTATTCGCTCTTTGGCTTTAGAAGCAACTTAAAGTTATTGAAGCTCTTTAAGTAAATTGTTTCTGTCTGCTTGAGTACTGTGTCTATATTTTAGTAACATTGTTACTCTAAGAAGCGATTTAAAGGACCACTAAAGTTATCCAGACCACTTAATCTCAATGAAGTGCACTGGGAACAGTGGTCCTTTATTTTTAGCCATGCAATCTTAAACATTTTTTAGACCTAGTGGTTGTCTTTTCACAGAAGAGAGGAAATGCAGTTAAAATTCAAGTTAAATCCCCCCCCCTTCCCCTGCTTTAATAAAATTAACCTCTTACCTGCCAATCAATTGGCAGGGACTACATTTTACTGTGATCTGAATTTTTGTTTTAAACCTTGAGGGTTAACTTTTATTATTTTTAACCCTGAGGGGTTAAATTTATTTTATTAATTTAAACATTTTAAAATTATATATTTAGCTAGCTGGGGTGGGTGGAAGTTAGTTTGGTATTTGGTGTTAGGCTAGCTAGGGGTTAACGTTAAAAAAGTTTTTAAACAAGTTTTAAAACGTTTTTAAAGTGTAAAAAAAGTTTTAAGAAAGTTTTAAAAGTTTAAATATTAAATAATTAAAAAAAATTAAAAATCAAGTTTTAAAAAGTAAAAAAAGTTTAAAAGAGTAAAAAAAATACATAAAAAAATGCTCATTTCCACTACATCTGGAACAAACTAGCGAAAAAAATTATCCCACACAAAGATTCAAAATATGCATGTTTAAATACTCCAGTGTGTATTCTTTAAAAAATGGTATGCGTTTGTGGGGTAGTTTGAATAATAAACCAGCTAAACTACTCCAAAATGCAACATGGACACAGCACAAAACGTCAAAGCTATAAAAAAACTGAATGGCTGCGTCTCAAATGTGCCCCTTCAGCATCCACATATGGGGGTATTGTTGTACTCAGATGACATAGCTGAGCAACATATGAAATATTATACAACCATATCACACATAAGATTTGCAAAATATACTGTGCAAACTCACTTTGTGTGTGAAAAAGGCAGAAAAAAAATGCTTATTACCACTACACTTTGTGCAAGCTAGTGGAAAAATGATCCCACGCTAAGGTTCAAAATATGCCTTTTGAAATACCCTGGGATGTCTTCTTTAAGAAATTGTATGCCTTTATTGTGTAGTTGGAATATGTAGCCTGCTAAAGTGCTCCAAAGTGGGACATGGACGCATTAAAACATTCCATGAAATTTCAAACTTAAAAACCTGAACTTGTCTCGTCTCTTTCACAGCACTGTAACTTCACAATATAGTGTCACATATTGGGCATATTGTTTTACTCAGAAGTTGTAACTGAGCATAATTTGGGGGATTTTATGACAGTGGCAAGAAATACTCAGCAAAAATGCAACATGTATGTAAAAATGCCATTTTTTTCCCCTTACCACAAACATTGGCATTACTTGGTGAAATAATGGTGACAAGTTAAGGTAAAATATATGCCATATACGATAACCTGGGGTGTCTACTTTATCAAATGAAAGCCCTTTGTGGGATTATTTGAACAGTCAAACTGCTATAATACCTCAGAATGAGACCTATGCCCGTCAAATCCATCTATGAAAATTCTAACTATAGAAACTGAAATAGCCTTGTCTCTTGTAGCGTCACAGAATAGTGCCAAAGGCATACAATGGGGATACCATTATACTCAGCATATGTAGATGAACACAATATGGGGTTCTGTGCAGGAATAGCACACACCAGCTTTACGAAATACACATTACAAAAACCTTGTTATATGTGTCACGGGTGGGGGTGCGAGGCGGCACTATGTCCCCCCATTTTCGTTATTTGTGTTCTCCATCACGAGGGAATGGGGTGACCTGTGCCAAGTCAGCCCTTATTACACTAGTGACTGGACAGCAGTTTGCAGACGAAATTCGGGATTGACAAATTTAATTTTTATTTAGTACCAAATCATTCGTACGAAATGAAAATTTCACTGTTGCACATGTCTAAAAGTAATACATTTTGAGCAGAATATCACTTCTCAGCAGAGGGATTTTAATAAAGTAAACAAGCAAACGTATACCCTTCATGGGGTTCAGTTGGGAATAACTAAATGAGACGAACTTAAGAATATTTTACTATACCAACTGGGCATGACGCTGCAATGTTACTCAGAAGTAATTTTGGGTTCTTATTTTAAAGGTGAATACTAAGGAAATATATATTTGTGGTCGGTTAATATAGAGACCGTGATATATCTTGAGATTGGAGTAAGTCGGTGTGGTGTGCCGAAACCGACGTAAGGGTAGGCCTGTAATAAAGAGGGCCCCTGGAAGAATTGTTTAAGTAAGAGGTGAGTTGGGTGGGGTGAACGGAATGCCACGGCGAAGGTAAGAAGGGGAAGTAGGGTTTTATAGGAGTGCTAACTCCTCCCACAAATACAGGCCTGCAGCTTTTAAAATTGTGGTAGGTTAATATAGAGGCCGTGATATACCTTGAGATTGGAGCAAGTCGGTGTGGTGTGCCGAAACCGACGTAATGGTAAGCCCTGTAATAAAGAGGGCAGAAGGAATGCAGAAAACTTTATTGCAAAACATGATTATAATACAAGACTTTTAAATGCTTTCCCTAACTCTTTCTCTGGTTGTGGTATGTATCTATTGTATACCGCGGATTTCCAACGTCCCAACTTTTTGATGATGTGAACAGGTGTATTGATACTGGATGCGGCTGATGCGGCCCCTATGAATGAATGCCCACAATAAGAGGTAGGGTCCGAACCTAATCTAATGCACAGAGTTCTAATGTAGAACATGAACTTAGAAGTAGTGAGGGGACTGCCTAGAAAAGTGGAAAGCAGAGAGTGTCTGGAATTGTCCCTAACCTGGTTTAAATAAGTGTCTAAAACTTTAACCGGGCACAGGGGAGGGCTGGCAGCCTTAGGCCTGGGGGGCAAAACCAGTCAAGTGGCCCATTTCACCATCAAATCAGTTCACCATCCATGCCCACTTTTTCCTGGTTTTATAATGGATAATGATGTTATGCTAATCAGTAGCTCTTTGCCATACCCGCTCCTTCACGGCTCTGACTTTCAGTGTTGTCAGAGTGCAGACTGAGAATATGTTCAACCCACTCATGAGTTCACTCACAGGGAGTGGAGTGTGTAGGGGATGTGTTATGTGTTATTGTAGAGGATATAATATGTGTGCTTATGGTATGTAGTGTATAGGGATACCAGTTTGTGTAGATGATGCAGTGTGTTTGTGTGTAGTGTAAACAGTGTGTATTTGTGTATAAGGGATGTATTGTGTGTTTCTGGTTGTGTGTAAGGGATGCATTGTGTGAATCTGTGTTTGTATGCATAAGGGATGCAAGGTGTGTGTCTGTATGTGTGTGCATTGAGTGTGTGTAAGAGATGTATTGTGTTTATGTGTGTATGTAAGAAAAGCAGTGTGTGTGTTTGCATGTGTGTGTAAGGGTTTGCATTGTGTGTTTCTCTGTGTGTAAGGGAAGCATCTTGTGTTTCTGTGTGTGTAGGGATGCATTGTGTGTTTCTGTGTATGTATAGGGATGCATTGTGTGTGCGTGTGCGCGTAGTGTGAAAGAGCTCCCTGTCTTGCCCCCTGTCCTATAGAGCTGTCTGTTCTGTCCCTTAGAGCTCTCCCCCACCCTCCCCTAGCGGTCTCTTCTCACACTCACCCACCCTCCCTGTGCTCTTCTCATCCCCCCCCTCCACCCTCCCTGTGTTCTTCTCACTCCCCCCCCTCCATGTGTTCTCCTCACCCCCTGTGTTCTTCTCACTCACCCCCTGTGTTCTTCTCACCTCCCCCTACCTGTGTTCTCCACTCTTATCCCCTTCTCCACACACCCCCTCCCTGTGTTCTTCTTACCCCCTCTCCTCCCTGTGTTCTCCTCACCACCCACCCTCCCTGTGTTCTTCTCAGTCCCCCGTTCTGCTCATCTCCCCTTCTCCTCACCCTTACTCTCCCCCCGTGTTCTTCTTACTTCCCACCCCTTGTTCTTCTTACTCCCCCTTGTTCTTTTTACCCCCCTTCTTCTTCTTACTCCCCCTTCTTCTTCTTCTTACTCCCCCTTCTTCTTACCCCCTCTACTTCTTACTCCCTCCACCTTCTTCTTACCCGTTCTTACCCTCTTCTTCTTACTCCCCCTCTTCTTCTTCTTACTCCCCCCACCTGTTCTTCTTACCCCCCCTCTTCTTCTTACCCCCTCTTCTTCTTACCCCCTCTTCTTCTTGCCTCCTTCTTCTTACTCACCTTCTTCTTCTTACCCCCTCTTCTTCTTACCCCTTCTTTACCCCCTCTTCTTCTTACCCCCCTTCATCTTATTAACCCCCCCCTCTTCTTCTTACACCCACTTCTTCTTCTTACCCCCCTTCTTCTTACCTCCCTTCTTCTTACCCCCCTTCTTCTTACTCCCTCTTCTTCTTACACCCCTCTTCTTACCCCCACCCCTTCTTCTTACCCCTCCCCTGCTTCTTCTTCTTACTCCTCCCCCTCACCTCCCCTTCCCTGTAGCGTGGCCGAGCTCCGCTCCAGTCCGCGGTGCCCGGCTGGAGTGATAGGAAGGTGCACACTCAGTGTGCACTTCTTGTCAGTCCAGCCGGTTACAGGAAACAGAAACTCAGCGCGGAGGCTCTTTACAGAGCGCTCAGGCGGTTGCAGCATTAGGACCGGCCATTGCCTCCCTGCCCCCCGGCCCAGCCCACCCCTGAACGGGCACCAATGATTCTCGGTAGAGTAGAAGAGCACTTCTAGTGGATGGCCCAATTGTTTGGTTTTAGAATGCCTGAGTGACAAAATATAGTAATCGTTCACCTTTTTTAAGTCTTTCATGGTGAGACACAAATCTCTGTTTGACTGGGTTGTTATCGTGAACTCTCTAGTCCTCAGGAACCCATAGAATGCTACGTACATTGTTGTTTTTAAGACCAGATTTTTATGGGGGTCAAATGGTCGTGTGTCCAGCATGTCCGATAAAGCCCGGAATTTCTCTCTATCTATAGGCAGACATTTCTGTTTAGTGTAATGATCTAATTTGTTTATGCCTTTCAGTATTTTCTTTATAGAGTAAGCAGAAAGAAAAGGAGCGTGATTTGGTATGGTGGTCATAATGTGGTGTTGTACTCCTGAGAGATAGCGTTTGAATGTGTTGTATGAAAGTTTGAGATGAAGGTGGCAAAATGTGGCAAATGCTACCATGATTTTGATCGAATGGTCGTGAATGTTAAATTCTACAGTGAACCGCTGACAAATGACCATAGCTCTAGGTTTTAATAGTGTTTATGGATAATGCTGCTTGTGCCAATTTCCTGCCTTGCGCCAATAGCTGGGTTAGTCCAAGATTAAGTTGTTGAACACCGGGGTTTGGGATGGGTACTTGTTGGCCGATGGCTGAAGAACGAAGAATTCCTGAAATTTACAATGGGATAAGGCGTCAGCAGCAGAGTTGGAGTAGCCTGGTATATGTTTGCAGAAGAGGAAGAACTGGTATGTGGCAGCCAACCAGGTCAGCCTGCGAACTAACCTCATGATGGACAATGAGGATGACCGACCCTTATTAATTATATCACAGGCTGCCATGTTGTCGGTATAACATTTAACTGCCATACCCAACCAGGATTTGCCCCATGTAAATGCAGCTGCTACTATCGGGTATATTTCGATTAAAGCGGACGTCTCGCAAAAGGAAAGCAGTTCGAGAGTCTCTTGCAGCCAGCAATCCCTCAACCAGTGATTTTTGTAGATTGCTGCGAACCCAGTGTTAGCAGCTGCATCTTTCCAAAAGACTGGGGATTGGTTGGATACTGGGGGAATGAACATCGATACCCCATTCCAATGCTCGAGGAACTCTTGCCACATGACCAGATCTACCCTAGCCGGAGGATCTAAACGAACCGTACTGCCATCGGGCAAACCTGGTAATAGGAGTAGCAGTCTAGATAGAAATTATCTCCTCTGTGGGATAATATGCATGGCAAAGTTTAATGATCCTAACAAAAATTGTAGATCTTTCCGTGTGCAAGTCCCTAGTTTCAGGAACCTGTCCACGCCTTCGCAAATGCATAGGAGTTTATCCTCGGGGAGACTTGACTGCATGGAATTGGAGTCCAGAGTGATACCTAGAAAACTAAGTCTGGAGGTGGGTTCAGTGGTTTTGTCTTGTGAAAGTGGAACGCCTAGAGTAGTGCTGTAGTGCTTTTAAAGCTTAGAGGTGTGCTACTGCTACCATCCACCATTAAAAGTCATCTAGATAGTGTATCACCGTGGGGCACCTAATGATGTTAAGGAGAAGCCAGCAAAGAGTCTCGGCAAACATGTCAAAGATTTGTGGGCTACTTTTTGCACCGAAAGTGACTCTGGTAGCGAAGTAATATTTCTCTCTCCACTTAACCCCATGAACATGCCATAATGAGGGATGAATAGGTAGCAACTTGAAAGCATTGGTGATATCAGTCTTGCTAAGCCATGCAGCTTTACCAGCCTTCAGGATTGCCTGTATAGCATTATCCACTGTGGTGTAGTGTAGAGAGAATTCAGTGGAAGGTATGAGGGAGTTTAGGCTTGGGTTTGTAAATGAATGAGAAGCCGACAGGTCAATGATTAGACGTTTTTTATTTGAGTATTTTCTAGTGGCGATCCCAATCGGATTTGTGAGTCTGGAAGAAAAGGGGGGTGGGAAAGGAAAAAGGGCCTAGCATAAAACCCTTTTGAACTTCTTTCCCAATGAGGTCATCAACTGTTAGTGGTTCATGTACAGCGGATAGGAGAATGTCAAATTTCCTATGTTCACCTAAATTAGTCATTGTTTAGGGTTCTTAGATGGGCACATGGATTTAGTATGAGCCCTAAAGCATATAGAACACACAGTAGTAATCTGCAGGCACTGAAACTGCACACTCCTGCATTAAAATTATTGCAAACTTGCGCCTTTCCCAGGTAAACAATGGGTCGTCTGAGCTTATCTTTTAAGCTGCGCTGGTCAGGCTTGTTGGACCCAACTGGGTGATTCGAGTATGTGGAGGGGTCAGCTTCTGAGGGGCACAAATTTGCTGACAGTTATGGTAATCATAAAACATAAATGCCCTGTACTTGTGGCCCAAGTCCACCAATTTGTGCATGTATAAGTTGAGTTCTTCCCGGTGTTGTGGATAAACAGAGCATATAATGTCCCTATATATAACGAAGGCTAGGACAAACTCAGGGATGGGGAGTTTTTTGTTCAGTTGTGGGTCTCTAGCCTTCATTACGACAGCTAAGTTTCCGTAATTGTATGTTGTGTTTTCCACAACATCCTAGGAAGCAATTAGCAAAGAGACTAGATTTACGTCTTTCGCATCTAGAATGTCTTGCAGAGAGCCAGGGGGACCATGTGTGCTGGGGTAATTACGTGGGTGGAGGGGGGGGGTGAAAGGTGAGGCAGTAGTCTTACCCTGCGTGTTGCGAGGTGCAAGTTCTTGTGTAGATCTTATGGGAGGTGGATCTATCCAAGCCAGCTGGCATTTTCCAATTTTGTCAGTCTATCATTTATGGACTGCACAAAATGGTGTCTAGAGTTCCAAGAAATATTTAAGTTGTGCCCAACCCAGGATCCTCAGGATAAGCTGTGAGCAGCTTGAATAATTCCGCTTTCCTTGCCGTGGCTGGGAAGGGGATGCCCCTCCGGTGCAGTTCAGCCGAGTTCCTGGGGATAGTCCAGGATTGCAGTGACCCTGGCGTGGAGGGTTCTTGAAATTCATTGGGGGTACCATGCCTAACAGGGGTACTAGGCCTAGTAGATTCTTTGCCTATATTGGTTTCCTGGGACATACTGAAAACAAAAACAACAACAACAAAGGTCTGATTAATAATACCCCGGTAAAACTATGTAGAACTGGCTTTCTAACTAGTGCTAAAGCGAAAAACTATCTACCCCGTGACAGGTGAGGCCCTGCTAGTTGCCAAGCGGCAGGTGAGAGGCTCTATCTATGATTTGGGACGTGGGGCTTGAGCCTAGCATGGTGGCGGGGTGTTGGCCTCTCTGTGACAGTAAAGATTCAAAAACGTGTGACCGTGACCGGTGAGGCCCTAACTATAAACCCGAAACCGACGTAAGGTGAATGCGAGGCTCTAACTATGATTTGGGATGAGGGGCGAAAATCTCCATGTTGAGATTGGGGAGTTGGCCTCGCGGGACCAGCTATTATAAATATAACTATGGCCAGCACCTGACCCTGAACAGCCAGTTCTCTGACCTTGGACAGGGGCTTGATAAAGGGGGTTATGAGTAAAACTATGAAACATACCTAGCCAACCACAAATTGTGATTTCTCGTGACCAAAGATTTCCAATAAGACGTACAACATAAAATAAATACTCACCTAAATATTATATAGTGGGAGTTTCCTGAATAATAGTGCTGTGACCGGGGACCCGAGCATGCCAGAAAATCTAGAAATTGTTACTACATTCTCAAAAGGAATTCCCATGGTGATGTCGTGATATTTATGAGTGGTAGTATCAGAGGGAAAGAGGAGGAGGTATGAGCAAAAGGTGTCTATGACTAGGCCTGATACCAGCAGCAGTAGACATAGACTCATATCGTATATTGACAGGTAGTGAGAGTTATAGATAGGATCGTATGATGGACTTGGTCGAGTACTGCCGTAGCCTATCGAGGCAAGGCGGGAATCACGCCCCCGTTCCCTGGTACCCATTGTTATAGCTGAAACGTAGCTGTGTTGAGGCAATTAGTAGAGAGAAAAAATTTGAACCTTTTTTTAAATTTATTTTTTACGATATATAGGACTAGTAATGCCATGGCCAAACGAGGCAAGGCGGGAATCAAGCCCCCTGTTTCTACTACTCCTCCTTAGAGGCAGATTAGAAGCAAATAGTAATATTATAACAAAAGAGGTACCTTGTAGAGATGCGGGAGCAAAATAACAACAGGAAATACAAGGCCTATGGTTGATTCTTGCAATATCTAAAATTGAGGCATAACATGTAAGAAATCAATTGGTGTTTTAATCTTATGAAAATGCCGACATATAGTAATTGACTCCTCTAATCCTGTATATACACGGTGAATATCTAACAATAGTTAAACAAGATTGTGTCAGGTTACCTTTGGTGTCTACCTCGGAGGAGGTTAGACACCTAGACGTCCATCCTCCTAGGGGGGCTGACTCACCCGATCCTTGCACTCCTCCCGGCCGTTTACACGCCGGCCGCGATAGCTCCGCCTCCTTTTATGACGCGGCGCTCAGTAGCCGACGTCATGACGGCAATCACGTTCCGACCCGTCAATCACGGCAACCAAGTGCCGAACAACGAATCAGGACTCGTTGGGGGCGGAGCCAACAGTTAAAGAGCCAAGGTATAAAAAAGGGTTCTGTGGAATGATTCATTGCCCTGTCGTGGTTCTAGCTAGTCTGGTCACTCAGTGCACTTACCTCTATTGTCTTTTGGTTCCTGACTCGGCTTGTATTTTTTGACCCTGCTTTCCTCTCTTGTCCTTTTGACTCGGCTTGTCTCTCGCTTACCTGATCTCTCGTTCCCTCGACCTCGGCTTGTCTCTGACCATTCTTTTGCTTTCTCCTTACGTTAGTCCGGCCATTCTAAGGTCCGGTATACGTACCTATCTCCTGTTTGTATTCTGCGTGTTGGATCCCTGTCACGATCCTGACATTACGACAGGGCCAATGGATCCTGCAGGTACAAACTCTCAGGTCGGTTCTCCTGACTCTAGATTTGAGGCCATGGATCATAGAATGGACCAGATGGCTCTAGCTCTGCAAGCATTGCTATCTCGTCCTAGTAATCACTCAGAGGAGATGCGTACCCCATCTATCTCTCCTATAAGTACAGGCCTAGAGGTAGCCACAGTGGCTACTTCTTCCCGTGTTACGTCCCCTTCACGCTATGGCGGCGCTCCTGACACTTGTCGAGGTTTTTTAAACCAGATAGGTATTCATTTTGAGTTACAACCCCACGCCTACCCTACTGACAGGGCGAAGGTTGGATTTATAATCACCTTACTCATTGACAAGGCACTTAGATGGGCTAACCCCCTGTGGGAAAATGATAACCCGTTAGTTTACAATTATAATGCTTTTGTCGCTGCATTTAGGAGAGCTTTTGACCCCCCAGGAAGAAAGGCCAATGCAGCTAGACTACTGTTACGTCTTAGACAGTATAACCGAACCCTCGTGGATTATGCATTAGAGTTCAGATCCTTGGCGGCAGAAGTCAAGTGGAATGAACAGGCTTATATGGACGTATTTATGAACGGGTTATCTGATGAGATTTTA
The DNA here is from genome assembly GCA_933207985.1 of Pelobates cultripes. Lineage (NCBI taxonomy): Eukaryota > Metazoa > Chordata > Amphibia > Anura > Pelobatidae > Pelobates > Pelobates cultripes. Next base: position 213,278,562 of record OW240913.1, on the reverse strand, counting down.
GATGAGGTTGCCACAAGAGATCTTCCTGAAAATTTGGAGGATTTGATTTCATTTATTTCCCGAATAGATGAACGTATGAGACAGAGGCAGAATATTCGGGATAGAACCCGCAGGTCCTCCATAAGACTAGCTCCCTCATTTCAGAGTTCTGATTCTACTACTTTAGCTCTCCCAGAACCTATGCAAATAGGTAATACTCGACTCTCAGAAGAGGAAAGACAGTACAGGAGAAGGGAGGGGCTTTGTATGTATTGCGGAATTAGAGGTCACCTACGCCTAAATTGCCCTAACCGGCCGGGAAACGCTCGCACCTAAGTTTGTCAAGAGGACAGGCCTTGGGTGTTTCTATCTTGTCCTCTATATATGATTATAAAGATCATAGGCTTCTGATACCTGTTTCTTTAGCTTGGGAAAAGGGAGTACTTAATGCTATGGCTTTGATAGATTCCGGAGCAGCTGAAAGCTTTATTGACCAAGCCTTTGTCACTAACCATTCTATCCCATCTCAGCTAAGGGATACACCCTTGGCCGTTGAGGCCATAGATGGTAGACCATTATCTGAACCTGTTATTTTTCGTGAAACCATACCAATTAAGTTAACCACTGGTATCCTTCACGAGGAAAGAATATCCCTCATGCTGATCTCATCTCCTTCAGTTCCTATAGTCTTGGGGTATCCCTGGCTTAAGAAGCATAACCCTATCATTGACTGGGAACTGGGTGAGATAGTCTCCTGGGGTCAGGGTTGCCAGAGAGGATGTTTACAGAAAGTCTCACCGATTTGCATGGTTGACGCCCCGGTTAACTCTTCCCAATCTACAGATTTACAGATACCGTCTCAGTACCTGGATTTAAAGGCAGTCTTTGACAAAAAGAGGGCTGATACTTTACCTCCACATAGGTCTTTCGACTGTAAAATTAGACTCCTACCTGGTACTATGCCTCCGAGGGGTACGGTATATCCTTTATCCACTAAGGAAAACTTAGTCCTAGAGGAGTACATACGTGAAAACCTAGACAAAGGATTTATTAGGAGATCTTCTTCTCCGGCCGGGGCCGGTTTCTTTTTTGTAGATAAAAAAGACGGCACTCTACGGCCTTGCATTGATTATCGGGGCTTGAATAAGATAACTATTAGAAATGCTTATCCTATTCCTTTGATTACTGAGCTCTTTGATCGACTGAAAGGCTCCAAGATTTTTACCAAGTTAGATCTGAGGGGAGCTTATAACTTGGTGAGAATTCAGCAGGGAGACGAATGGAAAACAGCTTTCAATACCCGTTATGGCCACTATGAATACACGGTAATGCCCTTCGGGCTTTGCAATGCACCTGCAGTATTCCAGGACCTTATTAATGAGGTTCTTAGGGAATTTCAGCATGAATGCGTTATAGTATATTTGGATGATATACTAATACACTCTAGAGAGATTGAGACTCACCACAGACAAGTCAGAAGGGTACTGCGCAAACTGTTACAACATGGATTGTACTGCAAATTGGAAAAGTGTAGCTTCGACCAATCTCAGATAAACTTTCTTGGCTACGTTATTTCTGGAGACGGATTTAGGATGGACCCCATTAAACTCCAATCGATTTTAGATTGGCCATTGCCCAGGGGACTCAAGGCCATTCAGAGATTTATCGGATTCTCCAATTATTATAGGCGCTTCATTAAAGGTTACTCTTCTATTATTGCTCCTATTACCAATATGACTAGACAGGGTGCTGATACCAAGACTTGGTCTACAGAGGCTCTCTCTGCTTTCAAAACACTCAAAGAACATTTTGCCTCAGCACCGATATTAGTTCATCCTGACACATCTTTGCCTTTTCTACTCGAGGTAGACGCCTCGGAGACAGGTATAGGCGCTATCTTGTCCCAAAGGCTAGGTTTGGATAAACCGTTACATCCATGTGGTTTTTTTTCCAAGAAATTATCTGGGCCTGAAAGTAGATATGACATTGGTGATAGGGAACTGTTAGCGGTCATTATGGCTTTAAAGGAATGGAGACATTTGTTGGAGGGGACATTATACCCGGTTACTATTTTGACGGATCACAAGAATTTGTCCTATATAGGGGAGGCCAAGCGCTTGTCCGCCAGGCAAGCTCGTTGGTCCTTGTTTCTGACACATTTCAATTACGTGCTCACTTATAGACCTGGTTCTAAGAACTCTAAGGCAGATGCATTGTCCCGCCAACATGAACCTTCTACGGTGTCTGAAGCAGCTTTGTCTTCTATCGTTCCCAAGTGTAATATTATTGCCAACACGTGTGTCAGGATACACTCGCCGTTGCTTGCTGAGATCAAGAAAGTACAACATCTAGCTCCCAAACCTGTTCCTGGGGCTCGATACTTCGTTCCTCCTGAGCTCCAAGTGGAACTGCTGCATTGCTTTCATGACAGTAAAATTGCTGGGCACCCCGGCATACGCAAAACGTGTTCCCTGATTTCTAAAGATTTCTGGTGGCCTTCCCTTCGTAAGGATATAAGGGATTTCGTCGGGGCATGTGCTGTCTGTATGAAGACTAAGCAACCTCACGCGCTCCCTTGTGGACTTTTGCACCCCTTAGAAATTCCCGAGAGACCATGGTCATGTTTGGCTATGGACTTCATTGTCGATTTGCCTGTTTCTAAAAAACATACTGTTATTCTCACGGTGATTGACAGGTTTACTAAAATGGCTCATTTCGTGCCCTTGCCTAAACTGCCCTCGTCTCCCGAATTAGCTGAGATATTCGCGAGGGAGATTTTTCGTTTACATGGTATTCCCTCTGAAATTGTTTCTGATAGAGGTTCCCAATTTGTTTCCCGCTTTTGGAAGTCTTTCTGTTCTCACTTAGGCATCAAGTTGAATTTCTCATCTGCCTATCATCCCCAGTCCAACGGAGCTGCCGAACGCACCAACCAAAAGATTGAACAATATTTGCGTTGTTTTGTTTCTGAACACCAGGACGATTGGGTTGGTCTGATTCCTTGGGCAGAGTTTGCACACAACAATCTCGTTTGTGATTCTACTCGTTCTAGCCCCTTTTTCTTGAATTATGGCTTTCATCCTTCCATTCTTCCGTCGGTTTCCCCTTCCCAAGGGGTTCCGTCGGTTGATGTTCATGTCGCCAATCTGAGAAAGTTGTGGGATCAGACTCGACGAATTCTTCTTCAGAATTCCATGGTGTTCAAACGACACGCTGACAAACGGAGACGGGTGGCTCCGGTTTTTGCCCCGGGTGATAAGGTGTGGTTGAGTACCAGAAACATCCGCTTGAAGGTTCCTTCCATGAAATTTGCCCCTCGTTACATAGGCCCTTACAAGGTTCTGTGTCGGATTAACCCGGTTGCGTATCGTCTTGCCCTTCCGCCTGCCCTGCGCATCCCTAACTCTTTTCATGTTTCTTTGTTGAAGCCTTTGGTTTGTAACAGATTTTCCTCCGCTGAGTCCTCCCCTCTCTCTGTCCAGGTTGAGGGTCAGGAGGAATATGAAATCAAATCCATTCTCGATTCTCGTATTTCTCGGGGGAAGTTGCAATATCTTGTTGACTGGAAGGGGTATGGGCCTGAAGAAAGGTCTTGGGTGGGCCATGAAAATGTGCATGCCCCTCGTCTCCTCCGGGCATTTCATGCTCGTTTTCCGTCTCGCCCCGGTTCCTTCCGCCCGGTGGGCGTTTCTGAGAGGGGGGGTACTGTCAGGTTACCTTTGGTGTCTACCTCGGAGGAGGTTAGACACCTAGACGTCCATCCTCCTAGGGGGGCTGACTCACCCGATCCTTGCACTCCTCCCGGCCGTTTACACGCCGGCCGCGATAGCTCCGCCTCCTTTTATGACGCGGCGCTCAGTAGCCGACGTCATGACGGCAATCACGTTCCGACCCGTCAATCACGGCAACCAAGTGCCGAACAACGAATCAGGACTCGTTGGGGGCGGAGCCAACAGTTAAAGAGCCAAGGTATAAAAAAGGGTTCTGTGGAATGATTCATTGCCCTGTCGTGGTTCTAGCTAGTCTGGTCACTCAGTGCACTTACCTCTATTGTCTTTTGGTTCCTGACTCGGCTTGTATTTTTGACCCTGCTTTCCTCTCTTGTCCTTTTGACTCGGCTTGTCTCTCGCTTACCTGATCTCTCGTTCCCTCGACCTCGGCTTGTCTCTGACCATTCTTTTGCTTTCTCCTTACGTTAGTCCGGCCATTCTAAGGTCCGGTATACGTACCTATCTCCTGTTTGTATTCTGCGTGTTGGATCCCTGTCACGATCCTGACAGATTGTGAAACTGGCCTGATAATTACAATGGCAAAATTAACAAGCCATACCTATAATCAAACCCCTGTCTTAATTGACGAACATACCAGGAATAAGAACATGAAGTGTAATTGTAACTTACGAATTGACAGTTTAGCTGAAAGCGTGCAAACATATTTGCTTACAACTGTAGGGAGTCTACCCCTACGCAAAGGCCCGAACCGCAAGAATAGCCCGAACGTGGCTATCCCTTGCCTGTTACCTGGATAGTGTTCATGTGAAAAACCCCTCGCCAAACCCCTCGTGAAACGTGAAGGACGCTGACGATGGCAGGAGCTTTCACCGAAGGCTGGAACCGGAAGTCCAGGTAACCAAGGAGACGGCTGAACTGTGAACGGAATGCCTAACCCTAAACCAACCCTACCCCTAACCTAACCCTACCTCTAACCCTACCGCTAAACCAACCCAGCTCTATCCTAACCCTACCCCTAACCCTACCTCTAACTCAACCCTAACCCTACCCTTAACCCTAACCCTACCCTAACCCTGAAGTGTCGAATGGCCGAAGAACCAGAGTGCTGAAGTCCTGAAGTGCCGAAGACCCGAATTTCGGAATGCCAAACCGAACCGAATATTTTTCCCATGCACATGCCTTATAAATGTATTAACACATTAACAATCTAAAATATAGTGCAATATATGTTGGCCATAATAGGCATGGTGTATGCACGTAAAACGTTTATGCATTCAGTTTACAGAGTCATTTTATCTGTCTTTCATTTACAAGTATTGGCTTACTTTTAGTGTAACAACCTTCTGCTATTCTCCTGATTTGTTTTGTATGGTGTAGTTCTTAGGACAATTATGAGAGAGAGAGAGGGAGAGAAAGAGAAAGAGAGAGAGCGCTCATACCTCCATCTGTAATTTGAAATGCACAACTGCAATTACACATCAGTCATTTGAGCTGTTGTTACATTGAGGTTGAGTCTGATGAAGTACACGTCCACATGCCTTCTGCATGAATGCCAACTTCTGATACCAGAAAATGTATCTATGGTCTCCATTGTTTCAGCAAAGCTAACAGCTGAATTACACTGGAAGGCATGAAAGAAAGCGTGAGAGATTATATTTTATTATATAATGTTCTAAGGGATAAATACTCCAAAGGGTATTTTTCCACCCAGAATGTCTTTCACAGTGCCATATGGGTGTGGAAACATGGAACACTTTGTTATGGGCCTGCAGTTAAAACTCGATTGCTTTTAAAAAAGCATATGGTAAATATGACTTAATCAGACCACAAGAATGTGGAAGCTTCCCTAGGTATCTCATGTATTTATTTAACTTGCAACTATGGTAACAGAATTCCACCCCTTTGGGTGTTCAGACTTGTGATCTTCTCAAACCTGGCAGACTGCATTTCTTTCAATTGAAGACATATGTACTCTCTACATAGCGCAGAGTTCACCTATGCTTGGAGTTAATTGTCATAATTTTTATGATATTATTAAGTCAGATATATAAATTGTACTTTTTTTGTAATCTACATAAAATAAAAATAGGCTTATTCTTATTTATTTAAAAACTCAAAACAATTTAATAAAAACCTTGACTGAATTATTTATATCTTTGATGCTTAAATTTAGCATCCAGTGTCATTTTTACCTGCAACAAATGGCTTTGACAACATTTATTTTTACATATATAAGATAAAAAACAGTGAGTGTATCTGAAATTATGGCACCATAATCACTAAACTGGCTTACAAAAAAATGGACAAAATTATTTTGTTTTAGAAATTGAATTTAATATTTTCAGTTTTGTAGGTAACAATAAATTAATTGAATAGGTTGTGTAAAAAAAAAAGTCTGAAATTTGATTAAGGGGCTTTTTGTAAAAGTTAATTATTTCTGAATGTTATTTTGCTTTGTGAACTAGCTGCATGTTTAATATGAACTAAATGTATGCCTGTATATTGAATCCCTAGAGATTCATCATTGTTAATTGTCATAACAGTATTTTTACATAATACCTCTGGATTAGGTTGCTATTATGTCTCCAGTCTAATATCACAGATGTTTCAGCTACTAGTGCTGAATGTTGAACCATACCAGTGAATCATAGGTCTTAAAATACCAGTAATATTGTTTCTGACTTAGAAAAGAGCTACATGTATAAGTGATGAATAGATATTTTAATACGGCATGTGTTTTATTTAAATAAAACATGAAAGATGTAAAAAACAGACATTTGGAAACATTTCTATTTAAAAAAAAATGTTATTTCATGAAAAGCAAAGTTACAAACCACTGAAATTATTTACGGATCAACATAAACGTAGCAGTCCAAGTTAAAAACTCGTTAAAAAGAAACGGCAACGCATGGTGAATTTAAAAAAAATTAAAAATCCAAACTGTGCAGGCTCAACACATTAACCCATTCACTGCCAAATTATATTTGTTTAAAAGCAAATAGATTATAATTTGTAGTTATTTCTTGCACATCAATTTTGCAATTTTAAATGTCAATTGTATTTTTAAAATGTCTAAATAATGTAATACATGTCAGTATTTAAAAAATAATTTGTCAGTTTACAGAATTTTTTATAATTTTTTTTATTTATTTTTTACTTATTTCTTTTTCATTTGCTGAAATATTACCAAGATAAAAAGTTTTAGTGATTTTTTTTGCATTCCTTATTTTGCAATATATTTTCGATGTCCTATAATATTTTCCTGCCAGGGGACAAATATACACAATTCTATTTTTTCATTTATGCATGATTTCTTTTTTCCCAATTCTTTATTTTTATTTTACGGGATGTTAAGGGGGTAGGGGTACAGAAAAGATAGGATGGGGTTAAAGTTTGCGGTACACGTTTTGCAGTTAGTTTGCTGTGCGAGTGTGGTACAATATAAAGACAGTTGCTTGAGGAAATGCGTATTCTAAGTATCTTTTGTTATTCTGTAGAATTGCTTTGCTTTGGATTACCGGTTGCGAATAGGAGTGGTACTGTATGCATGATTTTTTTTAGAGCAAGATTGGGTAGGACAGAAAAATACAAATTATATGGCATTCCTTAATTGCACATTTTATAGATCACCAATTCATATATAATATAAAATATAAGACAAAACTGCAATGTCAAATATAAATTGTTGATTTACATTTATTATATTTATTTCATCTACTATTTTTTTTTTTCTCAAACATACTTTACAGAATTATAATGTATGTATCTGAGAATACTTCAGTCCTTGTAGAATCCCTCTAGTAAGGCAAAGAGCTATCCCCTTGTTAAATGTAGACATAATGTTTGACCTGCAAATATTATGCACAGTGAGTAAAGAATGGGTGCATAATTTAAAAGAAGTCAAGTAGGATACTCTTTTCTGCAAAATTGTGTGTGTCTTATCATTATTTAACCTAAAATACAGCTTATGGAAAGAAGTTAGCGATACTATTAATTGCAACCTGCCCCTTTTGGACTTAAAAATGACACCTGTGTAAATAAGAGTGAAAAAAATGTTATGGTGTCCTAGTGGAGTTATGGTAAGAAATTAGAAAGTGAGCATTTTTCTTGATGTACATCCAATATAAAAAAGATAAGTGGTGATCAGTGTCAGTGCAGGTGGAGATGAGCAGTGCACAGATGTTAAACACGAATATTAATGATGAAACCTGTCTATTTTTGTATTTATTTTTTTTATCTGCAAATATATTAAACAAAACATCTGTTGGTGTTCACAGAGATTAACAAGCATAGGAATGAGTGCACAGTCAGGTAGCTTATGCATTAGAAGAACTATTGAAAATAATTAATACGCTGTTTTTGTCTTGCACTTTTTATGGTCACAATTCTACTTCTCTTAATGTTTGCTTCAATGTGTGGCAACATTAGCAGGATTATTCACTAAAGCGAGAATTGTGAAAAAATTTAAGTGAATTTCAAACTTAAGGTCAAAACAATCGAATTGGAAAAATCATCACAGTCAGCTACTCTTCCAGTTTGACTTACTGACCTTATATTTGAAATTCACTTTAAGTTCACTTTAAATACCTTGTATGGGTCACATGCTGCTTGTACATTTCTGCTGAAAACAAATTGAACTTATACTTATTTTAAGATTGTTTACAACTTTAAATAAAACTATGCCAACTTTAAATAAAACTATGCCTTAAGTACTCCTATAAAGTACTTTGCTAGCATACTTGTTTATTATTATTAGTTGTAGGTAAGCTCCTCATCTGCTAAAACACTTGAAATCCCTGATACATGACTTTTTAATTGACATTTTAGCTGAATCCAGATACAAAACTGTATGTCAGGCTCTCTTTATCTTCATAGTATGCTTGTATAATCACTAACAATGATTGTATAAGTTCATTAGTTATATCTAACTTTACCATTTGGAATTTCAACCAGTAGCAGACAACGGAGGCAGACTTTGCCAACCACCCAGGGTGACCCTCAAGAGGGACCTTTTTACTCCATTGTCACTGGATTTCATAGTTCCACGATGTCCTTATTTAGGAGGGATGTTGGATCCAAATCCCTCTGTACCTCTTTTCTATCCTAATGTCACTATTTTGCAGGGATAAAAAAGATATTGTTGGCGTGTCTGAGTGTATGACAAAGCTCCACAGCAATAAAACAAATTGTAATGTGTCTTTAAACAACAATAAATGTGTTTAGAAATCAGTCTGTTTAAATAAGATGCACAGTTCTTGTTCTAATTAACATTTTAGTTGGATAAATTATTATTAGTAAGCCACTTAAAATATCTCTGAGCAGCCTGGCCACACCCTCACTCACAGTCCTAAAATGAAAATATCCCTCTTTGTCTTACTGAAATATTGGGAGATAAAGGATTTTTAGCATGGGTTTCAGAACTACTCCAGATGTCTGTTTTTATGTCCCATCTGTCAGTGGTAAAGAGGAGAGATAGAAGAAGTATGTAGACACAAAATAAGGTTGGGAGGTAAAAAGTGGACCCAGCTAACTGATTTAATACTATTATCTTTCTCTCAGAGGATTAAGGAAGAGGCAGAGAATGTTCGGCAGGTCCCTGTATTAACTGCAGTGTCCATCCACACTCATAAACATATACATGGTGAAAAAATTGAAGAAAATGGAAAGCAATTCGCTGTTTGGCAGTTACATTTATAAAAATTTTTTTGTAAAAATGGATCACATTTCCAGATTGTCATTTTCCACTAAAATATTTGACCGTATCCTGGAATAGAGTTTGGATCTAAATATTTAGCAAGGGTCTCCAGAACTGGGATGATGAGAGACCATGTTCTGGAGAAATGCTTTATCAGGGTTATTGACTAAAGTTAGAATATAAAGCCAGAGTAGCCCCATTGAAAGCATAGCTGGTTTAGAGAATGTTTCCAGTTTGACTATTCTGACCTTACATTTGAAATTTACTTTAAATTCTCACTTATGTGAATAACGATGTTTATATCTATCCTGATTATAGACTATCCTGGAGGGATAATCTAAGAAGAACCCATTTAGTGATTTAACTAATGGATACAATATTATGTTAAACTATTATGTAAATGGTGGACAGTAATATTAACTGATAAATAGCTTTCCACCCATTATGTAATATACTTTCTAAAATAAAGAAGTTCGTGGTGCTATGCAGAATGTCTGCCTTTTATTAGAATACAAATAGCTTTTTTTTTTTACATTTTTATACACATTTCCATGGCACGTTTCTGTTTTAGTTTGTTTTATACAAGCCTGTGTTCTGGAACAATGACATGCTTAATTTATGGTAAATGCTTGTATGCACTTGCTGCCATTCCTCTGAGTAGCTGATCACTATGTAAGAATCAGTTAGAATCATTTTATTGGGGAACAGAATGAATTATAGCTATTAAATTGGCTCACACACAGTTCTGAAATTTGTTGAACTTCCAGCATTTTCTTCATGCTGGATTCCTGCAGGTTTTGCCAGTTCAAAAACCAAAGCAAATGCTACATGTTGCTTAGCAAAAATAACAGGGCTGTCGGCGTTTATATTTTTGTTTTTCAAGGAAATCTCTACAAACATTATGCTATGCATGAAAACCTCACACATGTAAAATGTCTTATGCAATTTAACAATTCCCTTAATTCAGATGTATTTATATTTTTGTTTAACTTCTGAGAATAGTCTTAACTGAGTAATGATATTGTTGTACAGTTAGACAGAGATCACTTCGCATGTAGCAAATAATCATATTGCATTGTAGTTATGCTAGGGAAACTGTATTTCATCTAATATATATTTTAAATGATTTATTGTAGTATCTTGCCATTTTTATTATTGGAATTTACTGATTTTTGAAAGCTCACTGTAACAAAGCTCCCTGTACCCCTGGCTGGTTACCTCCACCAAGGACTGCTTCCTAGCTGGAATGGGACAAACCACAGCACTTCTGCCCACAGTCGCCGTAGCTTGACTGGGGTCCTGGAACCGCTCTCTCCTGGAGCCGAACGGGGGGGAATTCGCTCTAGACACCCCCCAGGCATTGGACGACACTCAGTCTTGGGAGATCTAGTCCTAACAAGGACTTTCCCCATTGAATCCTCACTGGAACAGTGATTAAAGAGTAGCCCTTTCCCCTCCCAGTAACCAGACAGCACGTAGTTTTGGGAGTACAAGCTGGAATACATTTATTGGCAGTCACAACTGGCCTTATATGCAGGTTCCCATGCAAGGGGCACTCCCCCCTGGACCTGAGAGTAGACTACAGTAAAAACATACACACAATTACATTGGCTCTCAGGTCTAGGACACTCCCATACAAAACAAGATAATCCCTCCCCTGCGCCTGGGAGATAATAGAGTCAAGAACTGTATTAAACTCAATTATCTCCAGGCACAAAAACACACATTTCCCAAACACCCCAAAAGTACCTTAAAAATATATAAAACCACACAAGTTACATCCCCTGATAGCCCCGATCTGGGTGACCAACTTATCCAAAAATCACCCAGTTATCATTTGACTGACCACACGCATGGTTTCATGCCCAAAACAGTTCCTGAGAATCAGGGCTTGCGGTCGGTGTAGTTTGGTAGTTTAAAAACCGAACAAACTACCGAACATAGTCAATGTTCTTACCCTGGAGCTTGTCTCCCTTGTTCATGGGAATGTTTCCACCGAACAGTGTCTTTCTAAGTGTTGTAGAACCGAACACAGGCGATCATGGAAGTCCATCGGTGTTCGGGAGTTTCAGTGTCCGAAAATAGTTCCATGAATTCAACGACCAAACACCGCTGCCTGTGTTCATGCGAACAAGATGGCCGCCGCCTCGTGGTTGTCCATAGGAAATGCGGCCATCCAGACGAACACTTAGAACACTGTGGTGGAAATTGCTGAAAAGTATCAATTGGACTTAGCAAGCTCCAGGGTAGTCTCCGGTTCGTGTGGCTGTTCAGTTCCCAAAACATTAAGTCCAAATACACAAACGGAGACTTTTACATTACATTTTACAGGGTCCATAGTCTGTGGGATGGAGGCTGGCAAGCAGGCTCCTCAGGAGCTTGTGGCAAACCCACGTGGAAAGGGGAGCTTGTCAACTCACTTTAATGGGGGTTCATTTAATCTAAAACCTTCATGGCTGAGATAATCGATCCTGACGATCTCAGCCAATCCAGTGCTTTCACACTGGAAAGTATTGGGAGCAGGGGCGTAACTAGAAAGCACTGGACCCTTGTGCAAAATTCAAAGAAGGGTCCCCTTGTTGCCCCTCCTTGCTCCCCCCAAGCAATAGACATAAGTGGGATATTAGTGGTCGCTGTGTGTGATAGTGTATGGGACTTGGCTGAAAGTGATTGTGTGTATATGTGGGACTGGCTGAATGTGAGTGTGTGTGTGTTAGATGAGTGTGGTTGTATGGATGCGTAATAATAAAAGAATTATAATTACAAAACAGCACAGGTGCACACACACCCAGGTAGGCACACAGAGTGACAGTCACAGACCCATATACAGGCAGACACACATACCATGGCAGGCACACAGACATAGGCACATACAGGCAAACGCAGACACAACCATTTACAGACAGGCATACACAAACAGGCAGCAGATTCAGACACAAGCTTACAAACAGACACAGGCATACAGAGACACACACGGAGATGTACAATGGCTGCAAGCCTCTCCCTCTATGTCTCAAACATAGTGGGGGAGAGAAGACAGAAAGCCGCCAGGCCCAGCACTTGAAACCACAGAACTCAGCTCCATTGTTGCCGTACTCCTCTCCTGCCCAGTCTCCATGTTGAGTCGCGGTCGGCATTGGAAGCCACACACTATGAATTTCTATGTGTTAGTGCGTGGCTTCCGCTCCAGAAAACTAGGCTGGGGAGCAATCAGGACAGGATTTCAGTGCTCCTGGTGCTGGAAACCACAAAAACATAAAAATATTTTAAGGTGTGTTGACTGTCAGTAACTTAAATATATTGTATATTGCTCATTTGGTCAATAACGGTAATGGGGCTTTCAGACAGGCCATGGTCCGGGTCCCTATTGATAGGCAAAACTCCAGTTTAGTGAGGATATGCTGAAGGTAACTGCTGCACATAGTGCAGCACTAAAACAGGAAGTCCCTCTAGTGACCGTTTGAGTGACACTAGAGGTGTTACTAAGCAGCAATGTAAATACTGTCTTTTCTCTGAAAAGACAGCGTTTTCATTGCTCAGCCTACAGCGACATAGTATAGACACCAGAACCACTACAATAAGCTGTAGTGATTCTGGTGACTATAGTGTCCCTTATAACTTCATTTCAAGTCTGTCACCAAATCCATCTTAAAACACTGTTTTCTCTCCCAATATGCTAATAAGGAGCTTGTTCATGCTCTTGTAATTTCCCAAATTGATTACTGTAATTCTCTCCTAATTGGTCCCTCCAGAAACCACACTACCACCTTACAGTCTATAATGAATGGTGCTGCCAGTTTTGTTTTTCTCTTCCTTAACTTGTCTCAAACGTTGTCTACCCCTGTCAATTATGACAGTGGCTTCCTGTGTCCTAGAGGGCACAAGTCAAAATATTACTGTGGCGGAGCTCCCTGTACCCCAGCTGGGTACCTCTGCCAAGTCCGCTTCCTAGCCGCTTGCAGGGACCCAGGAACGCTTCTGCCCCAGACGCCGCTACAGCTTGACTGGGTTTTTTTCTGGAGCTTTTGCACTCAACCAGGCAGCAGCTCTCTTTCCAGGCAGGTATCGTCCCCTCTGCCTATTCCGAGATTATAGTTATTGCATTTACAAAGGCAACTGTGGCTCTCAGGCCTAGCTCTCTTGATTTATGCCAGGGCTAGAGGGATCCTGCAACCAGCAAACAGGTCCAAATACTCTGTCACTAGAATCCTTACAAATCCACAGAGAACACAAGTTTTCTTGGGACTAGCCCATATGATTATTACATAAAGATTGCTGTGACAACTCAATAAAAATATAAAATATAATAAGTGTGGGTGCACATAATATGAAAGAGGCGATTTACGCCTGAACAGACATATAGCGCAAATTCAAGTTTTTGTTTACGTTTTGTTTTGATCACAACGTGTACATTAGGCTCAGTCCTTAAGGGGTTAATCCCTGCACTACACTATCACTAAACTTTAAACCACATACTACACTACTACTAAACATTAACTCCTACACTACAATAATTCTAACCACTAATCCCTACACTACCTTAACATCTTATATAAATACATTTTTAAAATATATTACTATAATGTAATTGATTTACATAAAATAACACTTGCATCTCCTTCGCCAACCATACACCAAGGGGAACAACTGGAAACCCTAGGAACCCTGTGCCCACAATTCCCAAAATGGGATCCATGATAAAAAGGTGGGAGTTCCCTTTAAGGCCGAAGACGCGTGGTACACAAGTCCACGAAAAGCTGTCAGCGAATAGCTACAAGGACGGGCAAAAGACCCTCTGACAGGGAAGGACATTCTAAAGGGGCACAGTGGATACTCACTCAAGTAAGGGGCAGATGGGGTCCCCCTCCATGGCCCGATAGACTGGCCTCCCAATGCCGTCGCACTATCCCACCCTGCGGAGTGGGCTGAGAACACTTGCAAACGCTCCCACTTAGACCCACACTGATCCATGCATTGTAATCAGCAGCCTGCTCGACTCCAGTGGTCTCTATTATAATTTGTTTGTAGCATGTAACCTAATGCTTCTTAATGACCAGTACCAATAGTGTCTTGCCTATCGTCCCTGCAGCATAGTCTCAGTGAAATAGACACGTTTCTATAACAGTCCTTCTGTTTATAATATTATTTGTTTGCCTGGCATGCAACATGGCGTTTATTGCATACCAGCTAAAAGTGATGCATAAGAATATTCTATTCCCTCTCAGGAGCATATGATTAGCCTATGAATACTGCTTAAAGTTAGCTTGTTTAACAATATAAAAATATATTATTTGTTTGCCTGGCATGTAACCTAACGTTTATTGCATACTAGATCCAAGTGTTGCATAAGGATATTTCCTCTCAGGAGCGTATGAATAGTTTAAGAATCCTGCTGAAAGTTAGCTTGTTTAAAACTACCCCAAGTGAAATGCAAGTTGATATGCCTGTGGATTGCTGTTGGGGCATCCCAGCACTGTTTGTACTGTTCCTATGCACAGCAAAAAAAAAAAAAAAATAAGACTTGCAAAGTTTTACATTGTAAACTGAGAACAACAATTGCGGAGCTTGGCCCAGTGCCGAGGAACATCAGCGCTTGATTCAGATAAGTGTCTGAAGGGATTTTAGCCCCTTCAGCGAGGTGGGATGAGGGATGGGAGGGAGGGGGGCACTCCAAGATTCTACAGTGCCAGGAAAACAGGTTTGTTTAACTGGCACTAGAGAATCCCTTTAAATCAGTCATATCAATCCTATAGTCAGGGAGTGGGGAGGATTAAATGGACTCTACCATTTCACATTTAGCATTCCAGACAATGATAAGGATTGCTATAGCAGTTTTAAATCTTTTTTTTTTTAAATTTATTTATTTTTATATATTTGATTTAACTATGTATTCTACACTGCTTGGACAAAAAAAAAAAAAAGTCGCCACCTGGATTTAACTAAGCAATAGGTAAGAGCCTCCTATTAAATAGTTACTGCATGGGCGATTATCTTTCAGCTGGCAACAACTTAATTAATCCCTTAGTGACCAGACCGTTTTTCAATTTTCTTACTGTTAAGGACCAGGGCTGTTTTTACATTTCTGCGGTATTTGTGTTTAGCTGTAATTTTCCTCTTACTCATTTACTGTACCCACACACTTATATACTGTTTTTTCTTGCCATTACTTGGTCTTACTTTTCATCATATCATATAATGTACTATAAAACAAATTTAAAAATACAATGAAAAATATTTACATAAACACACTTTTTCTAACTTTGACCCCCAAAATATGTTACACATCTACAACCGTCAAAAAACACCAGTGCTAAATAGTTTCTAAATTTTGTCCTGAGTTTTTTTGACAATATCATCGCTGTGATATATTTTACTGTTTTGAAACACTGATATTTGTGTTCAGTGAAGTCTCCCGAGTACAACAGTATCCCCCATGTACAGGCTTTAGGGTGTCATGCAAACTAAATTCTCTGGACTTTCAGTGTGGGTTGTCAGGCAGGTCCCTCGAATTGCAATCAATAAAAGTACTAAATTATGTAAAAATATTACATAAATATGCATGTAGAATTTAAATATTTATACATATTTATATATTTTAAGTCTACGCGTATATTTATGAAATTATTTATGTAATATGTATATGTCTATATATATATATATTTATTTCATATTATTTTATATATATATATATATATATATATATAAAATTTCATTCTAAGTGTATTTTGATATACATATACATTTTTTAAATAGTTATTTGTATTATTTGTACATTTTTTTTATTGACTTATTTATATTTTATAATATATATATATAATAGTCAAAACTCTGGCACTCAACATAAACATTTTTTTAGGAGCAAAGATTACCTGGGTGCCTCCAGCGCATGTATAAACCAAAAATAAATGGAGCACTCCTCAGGGAATTTTTTTAAAGTGTATTGAAATAAACAATCAAAGTTTCGACCCTCCTAGGTCTTTATCTAGATAAAGACCCAGGAGGGTCGAAACTTTGATTGTTTATTTCAATACATTTAAAAAAAATCCCTGAGGAGTGCTCCATTTATTCTTGGTTTATATATATATATATATATATATATGTGTGTGTGTGTGTGTAATTTAATTATATGTGTATTTATATATTAAGATTAGTGATGTCCCGAACGGTTCGCGAACGGTTCGCCACGAACGGTTCACCGCGGACTCATCATTGGGTAAACTTTGACCCTGTACCTCACAGTCAGCAGACACATTCCAGCCAATCAGCAGCAGACCCTCCCTCCCAGACCCTCCCATTACCCAGGTTTTTTAATAGATTTCAATAAAGGCTTTTTTATTTTTTGGCAACTACACTACTGTTGAGATTGGACTGGGTATTTACCCTCTGGGCGGTCTTTATATAAGACATCCCTTTTTGGTTTTTTTTCTTCCTTTTTTCTACATGTTCTTGGTTTAGCTTCCCATCCTTCTCTGGTTCTGGGTTCTATTAGTTCTGTCTTGTTTTTCATGTTTGGTGCCTTTCCTAGTCTTTTCTCGATTCTGTACTGGATACATTCCTGCTGCAGTACCTCCCTATTTCAGCTCCTGGGAAGTCTGCTTATTTCCTAGCTCCTAGTTCCTGGGATTCGCATAAGCTGCATCAGGGTTCTGGTATGTGGCTGCACAAACGCTGGTGCTCAACACCAGGGGGCATGTGGTTACCCTGCACCAAACCCTGCTAATCCACCTCCACACTGTGACTCCTACTTTCAACATCAGGCATACTGGGTCCTGGTCCTCGCACCGCCACCCTGACACAGATAAACACACACACACACATTCACTGACAGCCACACACACTCACTTATTGACAGACACACACATTCACTCACTGAGACACACACACATTCATAGACAACCACATACACACACATTTTTCCCCAACACTCACAATTATAATATTTTTTATTTTTATTTAAATCCACCCAGCCTCCCTACTTTTGGGAGAGCTGGGTGGATTATTTAACTGGGGTCCAGTGGCATGTGGGCTGGCAGGCTTGCGGGTAGGCAGGCTTGCGGGTAGGCAGGAAGACAGACGGGTGGCCAAAGTAGATGGCGAGGGAGGTGTGATCTCTCTGCTCAGCTCCCTTGCGTGCCACTAAGTGATTCCGGGAGCCGGACTGACATCATATTCCGTCTCCCAGATTGTTCACAAATCAGCCCTCCCTCGCTACCCGCGAAACTCTTGGACCCCCTTAAAACAAGGTTAACAAGGCATTAGCCTGGGCATTTGGGGACGGTGTTTTTTGCCACCCCCGGAAAGTGTTGCCCAAGGCAAATACCTTGTTAGCCTCATGGTACATACAGCCCTGGCCGTGGCGACCAACCTGGCTCTTGTTCAGCAGTACTCAACAGGTGGCCATAAGAGCAAGGGCCACCTGATTTGACCCCCAAAGTGTGCTGGCTGCTAATATGTCTTCATGCCAGATACCACATGGCAAGTCCAGAAGTCTTAAGTGCCTTGACAGATCAGAGCTCTTTTGGCAGCACAAGGGTAAACCTACACGATATTAGGCAGGTGGTTTTAATGTTGTGGCTGATCAGTGTGTATATGTATATATATATATATATATATTAGAGATCGATCGATTATTGGCCGATATTTGGTATTTTCGTCAAAATCGGTATTGGCCAACAAAGATAACGATATTGCTGATCAAGACCGCCAGGCCCATGACAAGCCCGGTGGTCCTGGGGGGGCCCAGCAAGCTCTTACTTACCTTCCAGCAGCTACCTTCAGCTCCCCTGTCTAAATCTTGTGAGTCCCGTTGCTGTCAGATTGTTGCCACGGGTTACCATGGCAATGCTCCACGCAACACACATGCTGCGAGAGTTATACAGGGGAGCTGCTGGGAAGGAAAGTTGCTGGGCCCCCCCTGCACAGTCCATGCCACCGGACCACCAGGGAATACTATATCCCCCCTCCCTGGCCAGGTAACAAGCAGGGAGGGGGGACAAAAATTTTTTGGGGTTTTTTTTCACAAAAAGTATAAAAAATTTAAATGCCCCCTACCCCCATTTCACACACACTACATACCTACACAAACACACACACACACTCTACATTATATACACACACTGCATTATATACACACACTACACAAACACACACACTCGTCATTATATACACACACTACACACATTCTGCATTCTATACACTCACTACACAAACACACTGCATTATATACACACACTCAACATCATATACACACTACACAAACACACACACACACTCTGCATTATGTACACACACTACACAAACACACACACACTCTGCATTCATTATATACACACTACACAAACACACACACTCTGCATTCATTATAAACACACACTACACAAACGCACACACATACTCTGCATTCATTATATACACACACTACACAAACGCGCACACACACACTCTGCATTAATTATATACACACACTACACACACACTGCATTCATTATAAACACACTACACAAACACTGCATTCACTATTCACACACTGCATTCACTATGCACACACTGCATTCACTTTATGCACACTACACACACTATGCATTCATTAAATACACACTACACACTCACTGCATTCACTATACACACACTACACAAACACACACTCTGCATTCATTATATACACACTACACAAACACACACTGCATCCACTACACACATACTACATCCACTGCACACGCACTACACAAACACTGCATTCACTAATCAAATACTCTCACTGCATCCATTACACACACATATATTCTTGAAAACATAAATTCTGACTGGCATGTATATTTTGTGCATTTACCTTAATAAAAAAAAGATTTGCTAAAAAATAAATAATAAACATGTTCAGTTAACAGTAGATTTGTGTGGAAAGAGTTTATTTTTCAAAACGGTAAATGCACAGAATATCGGTAAATTATTGGCTATCGGCCTGAAAGTTCACAGATTATCGGTATCCGTATCGGCTCTAAAAAATCAATATTGGTCGATCCCTTGATCCCTAATATTGATTTTTTTTATACACCCGTGTGTGTGTGTGTATATGTATGTATATATATATGTGTCTGATGCTTAATCCGTCAATTGTACAAAATGGGAAATAAAAGAGGAAAGCACTCTAGGACTTAAAGGACCACTATAGGCACCCAGACCACTTCAGCTTAATGATGTGGTCTGGGTGCCTTGTCCAGCTAGGTTTAACCCTTTTTTCTATAAACATAGCAATTTGCTATGTTTATAAATGGGTTAATCCAGCCTCTAGTGGCTGTCTCATTGACAGCCGCTAGAGGGCATCCGCGCTTCTCACTGTGATTTTCACAGTGAGAAGACGCCAGCGTCCATAGGAAAGCATTGTGAATGCTTTCCTATGGACTGGCTGAATGCCGCAGGTCTTCCTGCCGCCAAGCATTCAGCCAAGAGGAGGAGAGGAGGCGGAGAGGAGGAGGAGAGCTCCCCGCCCGGCGCTGGAGAAAGAGGTAAGTTTAACCCCTTCCTCCCCCCAGAGCCCGGTGGGAGGGGGACACTGAGGGTGGGGGCACCCTCAGGGCACTATAGTGCCAGGAAAACGAGTATGTTTTCCTGGCACTATAGTGGTCCTTTAACTTTTATTCCTCACTATCAATATATCATATGAAATGAAACTGAAAGGTTTTTGTGAAACTTAAACATTAACCGTTGTCAATAAAAGCTGTTTCATTTTTTAAGTCCTAGAGTGTTATCCCTTTTTTGATGTATGTATGTTTTAGTGATTTTAGCACTGCTAGCTAGTGACTGCTGAGATGCTACATGCATGTACCCCCAAGACACAGAATCTGAACTGTTAATAGGATGGAATTTAAGGCAGGAATATAATGAATTATTATAAGATAATAATCACATATTTGGAGTAGGTGGCAAAGTGTTATTCAACAATTCAACATATTAGAGCAACTGTTAGTAAGTATAGAATGAGAACTATAGTTGGCATGTTTGACAATAGTAGATCTAGCCTGCTACATAATCCCTGGACATTGCAATATACCGACCATTCTAATTCACATAATTAATTATATATGTGTGACATCACAGGGCACGACATACATAAAAGAATGAGAACATTTGGAAGTAGAAAATTCCCAAATTTACTAATAAACTACTTACAATGTTTGTACTTTGTCTGACTGTGTGTATAGTATTGTAATTGTGAGGCAGTGTGTGTATGTACTGTCTGTATGTGTGCGTGTAGTAGTGTGTCATCTAAATATGTATAACAGTGTGATCATACTGTTGTCTGAGCATGTGTCATTGTCTGTATACTTTGAGTGTATGTCTACAATGTATGTGTATGTTATTGTGTGTGTATATAGTATATAGCAATATGTGTACATACCATTTATAACAGAGATGGATATTCTACAGAGACTGCTGTATACATACATACTTCTGAATAAACATACATACACACACAGATTGCTTAATGCACACACACAGAGACTGCTGAGTACACGCAAATATTGCTACATACACACAAAGACTGCTGTGTGCACCCACACAGACTGCTGAATGCACATACATACAGACTGCTGAACACACACACACAGACTGCTGAATACATACACAAAGAATGATTAAGTACACACAGACTACTGAACACACACACAGACTGCTGAGTACATACAGATAATGCTGTACACACACACACAGACTGCTGTACACATACAGACTGCTGTACACACACACAAAGACTGCTGAATACACACACAGATTGCTGAGTACACACCCACAGACTGCTGAACGCACACACACACACACACAGACTGCTGAATATACACACAGAATGCTGAATACACACACACATACACAGAGACATTGCTGAGTACACACACAGACTGTTGAGTATACACAGACTGCCGAATACAGACATACACTGACTGCTGAGTACACACATACAGACTGCTGAACACAGACACACTTATTTCTGAAAACAGACACACAGACAGCTGAGTACACACACACACATACACACAGATTGTTGAGTACACACACAGATAGATTGAGTACATACACATGCACATCTCCTTAAAATAAATTAGTGCTTTTGTTTATTTTGAAGTCTTACGAGCGTGAGGACGTCCAATGTCAGTTAGGCAACTTTTTTTATACTGTATTTTTCTAAATAAACCTACATTTCTATGAAAACTGACATTTTAGTTTTTTTGCGGCCCATATAAACGTAAACCTGGTTTATTTGGCCTGTTTTAGACTTTGAGTTTGACATGCTTGTTCTAAACTGTCCCCCTGTGCATAATAGTTCAAAACTCTTACAGTCTCGTTAAAAGCTTCTGAGGAGTGAACATGCAAACATGAATATGTTTACTTATGTTTGTCTGTTTAAATTTAAATATTCGCCACAAACAATGTTTGTTTTATGTGATTTAGCAAAAATATTTTTTTTTCTGTCCATTCAAGAAGTGAATCCTGACAATCAGAGTAAAAGGCAATATATTACTACTATATCACTACTAGCTGACAAGAAAATACACAAAGAACAAAAGCTCACTATATGTGCATGCTGAAAATGTGTTATCCAATAAACACACTGGGTGTCTACTGTAAATGTGTCCCTCAGTCTCAGCACTGTGTATGTCTAATGAAAATGTATCTCACAAACCCGAGCACTGTGTGCGTGCTACAAATGTGTCCTCCTCGTTAATCTTTGCTATGCTGAACCCTTATCCAGTGATTTTATTTCTGCATGTTATATGACCTCCAGTTAATGAAAAAGCTGCATACTTTATGAATAAATACTAATAAAATATAACCTTAAAAAAAAAATAGAAAAACCAACCGTCAGACTTTATTTTGATGTTACAGGAAGTGGGACAGCAAGAAAACCAGAATAACAGACAGTATTCACAAACTAAGACTATTTCATTGGCAGCTGTTATACGAGAAATAATTTGTATAGATATAATTACCAAGACCTCTTCCCAGAAATGTGTCTTAACCAATAATCTTGTAAATGTTGGAAAAAATCCTGCTTAACAAAATAACTTGCTAAATTGTTGGGAAACTTTTCAGAAAATCACAATATGTGGGCTAAAAATCTCACACAATTAAAATTTAAATTCTGATTACACTGTGCCAATAGAGAACCAAAATACAACATGTTCTGTTCACTGAGCAGTCATTGTGAGTCATCATATGAATTACAGTGAGTTATGCAATATTCAATCATATGCTTGATACTTACATTTTCTGTTGTAAAATCTAAGAAACCAAGAGTGAAATATATTAAGGGGAAAATTTGATTAATTTATCACAGGCGTCTGTGGGCAACATTTTTTATGACTGCAAAGTTGAACTGTTTATAAAATTGTCTTGTCTGCTTGCAAATAACTTATTTCTAATTTATAAATATAACAAATGTAAAAAATACTAGATGTGTTTGATGTAAAACCAAATATATTTTTTGATCAATCTCAATGGAAGATTCAGCTTTAATATCAAAATTATGTAACTGATTTCTAAATTTTACAGTTCACCTATTTGAGATTATTCTTTAAACTATATTCAAACTGTGAAATGGTTCAGGAACCATTCAACAGTGATCTCAATGTTAAAGTATTGGCTGCTGTAGAATTTCTAGAAATCCTTCGGAGTGTTCAAGCGAAATTTAGGCTAAAATAACTGATCTGGAAAAAATCTCAAGTTCTTTTACTTTTTCCAGCATAGCCAAAATTTAACATTCATGGTTAATTCTCGAGAATTACCAGTTTTTTTAATAATAATTTTGTCTTGTCTTGTTTTATATATAAAATGAGTGCATACAAAATTGATTAAGGAGCATAGTTTGGTGCTGGTGCAGAATGGCCGCTTGATTCCTTCCCTCTGAGAACCCATTCCCATAAACACAGACATTAGCACACTTCAGTAGGTCATAGGGTGCTCATGAAAGACCCAGATGACTCCCTCAATGCCCAGGCTGCAAGGGTACCTGTCATCAGAGTTACTTTGAAACTCCTGCGTACTTTTCCTCCCAGTAGGAGTCACAATAAATGGTGCCTTCTTCTCCATGCTCCTGGATTTCTGATGAAAGCTCCTCCACAAATCACCGCACCAGAGACACTCCGGCTCTGGATATAGTGTAACACAGTTATATACAAATGTTCATGCGCAACAATTTAATACACTCACGAGATAGAGATGTAAACAGCGCTCTAGGGTGCCTTCCCCGATATGAATGGGTGGCTTAATCTCCCTCTTCCACTCCAATGGAATAGATGTAAAGCAAGACTCCAGTAGATGTAGGTTGAGAAAAATATCAAAAGCTTTTATTATAAAAGGTGGACAATAACCACCAATAAAGAATATAAAAGCAAGGAATACAGGTCCTCAGGGAACAAATGACAAGTATATTCCAACAATAAAATCAAATGTAACAAAAATGTAATCTAAATTTTAGATTACTTTTTTGTTACATTTGATCTTATTGTTGAAATATTCCAGGGTTTTGGAGGCAAGTATAGTGATAATGGTTTGGGATTGGATTAAAAGAATAGAAGATATACGATCCGGTGTACTTACCTCTGCCACGATCCTCTTCTGGAGGGCTGCCTGACAGCCCAGGCAGCCCTCCCCCAGCAAATGAGGCCCCCGAGGGCCATGTGATCGCTCTCAAAGAGCGATTACATGGCCCCCTATAGCTGGCTGTGGAACTGCCAGCAGGGGGACTGTCTGAAATGTCAGACAGTCCCCCTGCTGGTGGAAAGAATAAAAAAAAAAATATTAGACAAGTTTAAAATTAAAATAGAAATGTATTTATATATATAATATATGTATATATATATAATATATATACATATTATATATATGTAACGTCATACAAAGTGTATTGTAATATTAATATAAGTACATATATTAGTATTAAAATACCCTTATAATGATGTTACATATATATATAATATGTATATATTTATTATATATATAATAGATATATACACATATATTATATGTATATACGTATAATTACAATAATAAATAAATAAAATAATAAAATAAATAAATAAAATATTGAAACAAAATTTAATATAAATTATATATTCATATTTAATTTCATTCTAACTGTATTTTGTTATTAATATATATATATATTGGTAACAAAATACACTTAGAATTACATTTTATATATATCTATCTATATATAAAATACAAATAACCGCAAATACATATATATATAGATAAATACATATAATTACATAAAAGATTACATTAGTATACACGTAGAATTTAAATACCTATAAATGCACATATATTAAAATTCTACTTGTATATTTAAGTAATCTTTTAATGTAATTATGTGATTTGATTAATTAAAATTTGATTGACATGCCTGACAACACAGGGAGAAAGTGCAGAGAATTTAATTCGCAAGCACTATATTTGACCTTGTAACTCTCCAAGACACCATAAAACCTGTACATAGGGGGTACTGTTTTACTCAGGAGACTTCGCTGAACTCATATATTAGTGTTTCAAACTGGTAAAAAAAAATGACAAACGAACGGCACTTTTATGGACTATATTATTGTTGTAATATGTTTTACTGTTTTAAAACACTAATATTTGTGTTCAGTGAAGTCTCCCGAGAATAACAGTACCTCCCATGTACAGGTTTTATGGTGTTTTGGAAAGTTAGAGAGTCACATATAAGGCTTGCATTTAATTTTTTTGACATTGAAATTTGCCAGATTGGTTATGTAGCCTTTGAGAGCATATGGTAGCCCAGAAATGAGAATTACCCCCATGATGGCATACCATTTGCAAAAGTAGACAACCCAAGATATTGCAAGTGGGGTATGTCCAGTCTTTCTTAGTAGCCACTTAGTCACAAACACTGGCCAAATTTTATTTTTTTGCTTTTTTCACACAAAAACAAATATGAATGCTAACTTTGGCCAGTGTTTGTGACTAAGTGGCTACTAAAAGAAACTAAACATACCCCACTTTCAATACCTTGGGTTGTCTACTTTTTCAAATGGTATGCCACTATGGGGGTAATTCTCATTCCTGGGCTACCACACTGTCTCAAAGGTAATATTACTAATCTGGCAAATTTCAATTTGAAAATGGAATGTTCTATATTTGACCCTGTAACTTTCCAAAACACCATAAAACCTGTTAATGGGGGGTACTGTTGTACTCGTGAGACATCGCTGATTACAAATATGTGCATTTTTTTGCAGTAAAACCTAACAGTATTATGACATTCACAGCTAAAATGTCAAACGGAAATATAAATTTAAAAAAAAATCTTATTTTCTCACATTATTTTAAATTTTATTCATAATAAATTATGTTCCATATATGAATAGTTAATGATAAATTAAAGCCCTGTTTCTCTTGAACAAAATTATATATAATAAGTGCAGGTGCACTTAATGTGACAGCGGTGAATTACGGTTGAGCAGACATATAGCGCAAATTCCAGTTTTTGTTTACGTTTTGTTATGATCAGAACGTGCACTATTGACTCCGTCCTGAATGGGTTAATACCTTTTCCTGATGCATATGTTGTTTACTTACAGTTTTGCCTAATATTGATATTGTTTGTATGTAATGTGTTGTTACATTTTAATTTTTCTTTACTCCAGCTCACCCCCTCCCCCCCAAAAAAAATTGATTGCCATGAAATTCACACAAAAACAGTCAATTGGCCAAATTAGCTTAATTTTGTTTATTTAATTTTATAAAGTGTTCTACTAAGTAGAATATACTCCAATTTAGAGCCATATTACTATAGTCTAGTATACTAGGCATTGTATTAGATAGTATACTATCTAGTATATACTGTATTACAAACAAATAAAAGGATGCAGGAACAGTGGCAATTTTTATTTCCTGTCTGCCTTTCATATTCCTGACAGCTAAAACTTCACACATACATTTATTATGTATTAATATATACATACCATATTTTTCGCTCCATAAGACGCACCTCACCATAAGACGCACCTAGTTTTTAGAGGAGGAAACCCAGAAAAAAAAATATTCTGAACAAACTGTTCCATAGTGTTTCTTACCATGGGACAGTTTGTTCAGAATATTTTTTTTTCTCCCCTGTCCCATAATGATCTTTAACCCCCCTTTCCTCTGTCCCATAGTGATTGTTAACCCCTCCTACCCTGTCCCATAGTGATTGTTAACCCCTCCTACCCTGTCCCATAGTGTTCTTTAACCCCTCCTCCCCTTGTCCATTAGTGTTCTGATCCCATAGTGTCCCCCCCTCCCATTGTCCCATAGTGCACTTTCCCTCCCATAGTGTCCCCCCTGCCCTTGTCCCATAGTGTCTCCCCCTCCCCTTGTCCCATAGTGTCCCCCCTCCCCTTGTCCCATAGTGTCCCCCCTCCCCTTGTCCCATAGTGTCCCCCCCTCCCCTTGTCCCATAGTGTCTCCCCTCCCTTTCTCCCATAGTGTCCCCCTCCCCATGTCCCATAGTGTCTCCTCCCCTCCCCTTGTCCCATAGTGTCTCCTCCCCTCCCCTTGTCCCATAGTGTCTCCTCCCCTCCCCTCCCATAGTGTCCCCTCCCCTTGTCCCATAGTGTCTCCCCCCCTCCCCTTGTCCCATAGTGTCCCATAGTGTCCCCCTCCCCTTGTCCCCTCCCATAGTGTCTCCCCCTCCCCTTGTCCCATATGTCCCCCTCCCCTCTCCCCCTCCCCATAGTGTCCCATAGTCCTCCTTGTCCTCCCCCTTGTCCCATAGTGTTGTCCCATAGTGTTCCCCTCTCTCCCCTCCCTCCTTCTCCCATAGTGTCCCCCTCTCCCATAGTGTGTCCCTCCCTTTCTCCCATAGTGTTTCCCTCCTCCCCTCCCCCTTGTTTCCTTTACTTCCAGTATAGTGGCCCTCCTTGCTCACAGGAACTAATATTTCAGGTTGGCGGGACTGAAAGGGGAAGTGTGCACACTCAGTGTGCACACTTCCTTTCAGTCCCGCCGGAAACCGGAACCTGAAATAGAAGTTCCTGGACCGCGGAGCGCGCTGTGAAGCCGGCCCACGCTCCAAGACAGGTAAGTAATTCTTCACATTCGCTCCATAAGACGCACAGACATTTCCCCTCACTTTTGAGGGGAAAAAAAGTGCGTCTTATGGAGCGAAAAATACGGTAAATGGAAACCTTGATAAATAATATATATTTTTTTCACTTTATACTTTTGCTCACGTGCACACTTTGAAATTGTAATTTTTATATGTTTTGCCATTGGTTCTTATAATTTTTTTATAATTTTGGGAGACTTGCTCTTCTATTACAGATTCTTTCTATTAGGTTCATGCTGCTGTTGTCTGTAACTTAATTTGTAATTAAGGAAACACACAGTAAAACTGCCAGGTCAAAGCTTCAGAATTAATGATAATAATATTCAATATACCAAACATACCATTCTTTCACTAAGGGTAGACAAGGCACGGAATGGATTATTGATGCATTGATTATAAATTATATAAATGTCCTTAATTTTTATCCTACATTTACTCCCTCTGTACAGCCGATGTCATAACTGCATATTTTTATAGTGAGTTTGCTATTATAACACTTCATTATTAATTTATTAACTTAAAAAGCTGGTTGACTACGTTAGCTGATGCATCTTGGATCAAACAAGCTTTTCTGCAATGTCAACCATGGGTGTATGATGAACCTCCAAGAGGTAGTGTTAATATACGGTTTTGACTAAACAGTAGTACTTCAGGCTTGGTTATGTGTAAAGCAGGGAAATGCAATACTATTCTATGATGAAGATCCACTGAACACACTATGACTTGTAGAAATGGTCTGCCTTGGTCTTGCCTTGTCACCAGAGCTAGCTTTTTAATTTACTTGACTCATGCAGCTTATTGCCTCAGCAGCATCAATCCTACTTTTTTTTTTTTTTGCAAGTATGCATCCAGTTAAAAAAAACACCTTTATAGGTGGATAATTCAACAGCCCTATTGTTCTTACTGTAAAAAACAACTTTCCTGGGGTATGGCTACGCTAAACTAATGGATGGCAGCAACAGTGAAAAATGAGGAACAAGAAGAGAGAGACAGAGTCGAAGAGAGACCAGGAAACCTCACAGGGGCAAAAATCGCAAAGACCTGCGCTGCGAGTATGAGGTTGAACCACCCCTTGCTCTTGCTCTTTCATGGCATCAGAGGCAGACACCCACTGCCCTCTAAGGAGGATATCACAATCATGCTGTCTAAACTCGAGGGAATCCCTCATACCATTTTAGTTTAATGAGACATGTTTCCACATAATGATTGTTCCTACTTTTATGTGAGTCCATGAGCTTATCCTTGGCTTGTATTAACATTTACAATAACCTTGTCTGTGCTATCTATCTACTTGACAGCTCAGGTCTCACATCTCCACACCCCCACGAGAAGTCTTTCTCCCAAGGGCCATTGGCAACCCTTTATGGATTTGCATCTCCTGTAACAAAACAATGATTTTCATATTGTTTCTATGTGCATAGTTATATTCTCGTTTTGTATTTGCTTTTTGTGATACCCACCTCCATCATGCCAGCTGCATGCGTTTACACACATACATGGTATTACATATAATGTCACAAAATGCTAGGATGGGGGTGAGCAAACCTGAAAAGCAAAAGATTTTTACAAAGTAATTTGCCAGATACAGGGCAGATATATGTTTCCTCCAAAAGACCCACATTAGGGAAGGGGCAGCACCACCTATGATATCTTGGCATTACTCTTAGTCCTTCTTTAGCAATTATGTAGAAAGCAAATCTAAAGGGATTGCTATAATGTTCTCCAATACTGTAGCCTACCAACATATAGCTAGGCCTATAGTCACAATTTACTGTTCACATCTACCAATTAATCCCTATTAAATTTGATAAAGCTCCCTTTAATACCCAGGGTACTGAGTAGGCTGGAGGACTTTGGGGAAGAGGTCATTGTTCTGAGCAGCGACTTGAATACAGTTCTGGATTGGGCACTTGATAGCTCAGCCAAGGGCACATATGCACAACTTTCCCAACATAAAAAGAAATTACATGACAACTAGCTGTATAGTCATAGACTATACATTCTACTCGCATCCATCACGGACCTATTCTAGACTCAAGAAAAGAAGTGAGGCAGCCATATGCACACTTACACAAGATATACACAGACTGGAAGACTCACATGGCCAAAACTCACACTGATTTACTTACCCAATTGACAGCACAATGCATGAATACCTAATATTTAGAAATACCTACATTTAGAAGAACAGCACACTTTACTCTTGACACATGCACAAGGCAATAAGTGCGGGAAGATCCTAGCCAGAGCCCTTAAACATTGATGCTAAGTTTCTTTCATATGTCAGATCAGTGAAACAGACAGGCGACGGCATGTGACAACTGACTCTATAGCTGAAGCATTTTACTCGTATTGTCAGGACCGTTACAACCTGCCCCAGTCACTAGCACACAGGACAGAAGACATTTTCTCAGAGCAACGTCAGTGATAAACTCTCAGGGACCAAGGCAGAGATGCTTGAAATTCCATTCACTACAGTTTTTCAAAAGTAAACAAATTTTAATTAATTAACCTTACTTCATAATTAAATGTTCCATTACTTTTATTAATCTTTTAGCCCATCTCTGCACTTTTTCTAGTGTCATTATATCCTTTTTTTTAGAACAGGTAACCAAAATTGCAGTGTGGTCTTACCATTTATTTATAAATTGGCAAAATTTTATTTCCATCCTGAGAACTAATGCCATTTTTTACACATGACAATATCTTATTGGCCTTAGCAACTGCTGATTGACATTGCATATTGCTACCTAGTTTATCTATAACAATTCCCAAATCCTTCTTGTGTGTTGTTATCCCTAATTCACTACCATTTAGGGTGTACGTTGCTTGTGCTTTTACCCCAAAGTGCATAACTTTGCATGTATCTACATTAAATTTAAACTGCCATTTGTGTACCCGGTACCAGCCAATCTAAATCCCTCTGAAGTGAAGTAATTTCCTGCTCACATTGTATTACTTTAATTATTAGAGTTTTGTTTCATCTGCAAACCGTGAAACATGACTATCAATACCTATATCTCGTACACTTGTCTCGTGCCTTCTCTAACACACATCTTCAACTGCTCGCTCTCTTCTGGCATCGTCCCTGCTGACCTTAAACATGCCACTGTAGTACCTATACTAAAAAAACCATCCCTTGACCCGTCCACCCCCTCTAACTACCGTCCCATATCCCTGCTCCCTTTTTCCTCAAAGCTTCTGGAAAGACTCATCTTTACCCGTGTGTCTCATTTCCTCAATTCCAACTCTCTCCTTGACCCCCTTCAATCTGGCTTCCGCCCTCTCCACTCTACAGAGACTGCCCTTATCAAAGTTACTAACGACCTAATCGCAGCTAAATCCAAAGGCCACTACTCCATACTAATTCTTCTTGACCTCTCGGCGGCCTTTGACACCGTTGATCATGCTCTCCTTCTTCAAACTCTGCAATCGCTTGGTCTCTGTGACTCTGTCCTCTCGTGGTTTTCCTCTTATCTCTCCCAACGCTCATTCAGTGTCTCTTTTTCTAATGATACCTCCTCCCCTCGCCCTGTCTCGGTTGGAGTCCCCCAAGGCTCCGTCCTTGGTCCCCTTCTATTTTCTCTTTACACTGCCTCTCTTGGCAAACTTATTACCTCATTTGGTTTCCACTACCACCTGTACGCTGATGACACCCAGCTATATCTCTCCTCCCCGGACCTCTCCCCTGCTGTCCTGCAACGTGTCACTGCTTGCCTTTCTTCCATCTCTGACTGGATGTCCTCCCGCTTTCTGAAACTCAATCTCTCAAAAACTGAGCTCCTTGTCTTTCCTCCTCCTAATACTGATCCTCCTCTCTCGCTCTCCCTTCAAGTTTGTGGTACCAACATCAGCCCATCCTTGCAAGCGCGCTGTCTTGGCATCATACTTGACTCTGGTCTCACCTTTGAGCCTCACATCCAGCATGTTGCCAAATCCTGTAGATTCCATCTTAAAAACATAGCCCGCATCCGCCCCTTTCTTGCACCAGATACTACCAAGGAGCTTGTCCATGCTCTAATAATTTCACGCATGGATTATTGTAACCCTCTCCTGCTTGGTCTTCCCAAAAGCCGTACTGCACCCCTACAGT
Source organism: Pelobates cultripes (assembly GCA_933207985.1). Classification (NCBI taxonomy): domain Eukaryota; kingdom Metazoa; phylum Chordata; class Amphibia; order Anura; family Pelobatidae; genus Pelobates; species Pelobates cultripes. The sequence continues at coordinate 213,246,964 of OW240913.1, read as the reverse complement.
CTGTAATGAATGCTGCTGCTAGACTGATTTTCCTCTCTAGTCGGTTCTCTCACACCTCACCCCTCTGCCAGTCCTTACATTGGCTTCCTGTGTGCTGTAGGAGTCAATTCAAGGCACTAACTCACACCTATAAAGCACTGAACAACTCTAACCCCTCTTATATCTGCTCACTGATCCACAGGTATGTCCCTTCTCGGTCTCTCCGCTCTGCCCGTGACCACCTCCTGTCCGTTGTCCGCACCCGTACGGCCAATTCGCGCTTGCAGGACTTCTCGCGGGCGGCTCCCTTCCTATGGAATAGCCTGCCTACCGCCATCCGACTCTCCCCTAGTCTTGCATCTTTTAAGAAGTGCCTTAAAACCCATCTCTTTAGGAAAGCTTATGGCCTCCAAGACTAACCCCTACCTCACATACCCGTCTCTTGCCCTCTCCTAAAGGGCAGCCCACCTTATTTGATTGCACATTCCTGTCCTAATGTGTTTTACACCCCACCTCCTATAGAATGTAAGCTCGATTGAGCAGGGTCCTCTTCAACCTATTGTTCCTGTAAGTTTATTTGTAATTGTCCTATTTATAGTTAAATCCCCTTTCATAATATTGTAAAGTGCTACAGAATCTGATGGCGCTATATAAATGGCAATAATAATAATAATAATAATAATAATATATCAAGATTGTTTATAATTATGCTGAATAGAAGATGTGCCAGAACAAAACCCTGTCCAGCTTAAAAATTTACCATTAATGACACTCTCTATGCTCTATCTTTAAGACAGTATTCTACCCAAGAACAAGTATTTTCATCTCAACCAATTTCTTTTAGAATTAACACTAACCAATAGTGTGGAACTGTATTTAATGCCTTGGCAACATCCAAGTAGATCAAATCGACTGCAACACCCCAATCTACTTCTACACTAAACAAAATTATAAACGCAACACTTTTGTTTTTGCCCCCTTTTTCTTGAGCTGAACTCAAAGATCAAATACTTTTTCTATGTACACAAAGGCTATTTCTCTCAAATATTGTTCACAAATAAGTCTAAAACAGTGTTAGTGAGCACTTCTGCTTTGCCGAGATATCCATCCATCTCAAAGGTGTGGCATATCAAGATGCTGATTAGACAGCATGATTATTGCAAACGTGTGTCTTAGGCTGGCCACAATAAAAGGCCACTCTAAAATGTGCAGTTTTATCACACAGCACAATGCCACAGATGTTGCAAGTCTTGAGGGAGCTTGCATTTGGCATGCTGACTGCAGGAATGTCCACTAGAGCTATTGCCCGTGAATTGAATGTTCAAACTGACTGCAGTTCTTCATCGTAACCGACTTGAGTGGACAAATGCTCACATTCGATGGCATCTGGAACTTTGGAGAGGTGCTCTCTTCACAGATGAATCCTAGTTTTCACTGTACAGGGCAGATGGCAGACAGCGTGTATGGCGAGCGGTTTGCTGATGTCAACATTGTGGATCAAGTGGCCCATGGTGGCGGTGGGGTTATGGTATGGGCAGGCACTTGTTATGGACAACAAACACAGGTGCATTTTATTGATGGCATTTTGAATGCACAGAGATACCGGCATGAGATCCTTAGGCCCATTGTTGTGGCATTCATCCACAAGCATTACCTCATGTTGCAGCATAATAATTCACAACCCCATGTTGCAAGGATCTGTACACAATTCATGGAAGCTGAGAACATCCCAGTTCTTCCATGGTCAGCATACTCACCTGATGTCACCCCTTGAGCATGTTTGGGATGCTCTGGATCAGCGTATACGACAGCGTGTTCCAGGTCCTGCCAATATCCAGCAACTTTGCCATTGAAGAGAAATGGACCAACATTCCACAGGCCACAATCAACAACTTGATCAACTTATTGCGAAGGAGATGTGTTGCACTGCATGAGGCAAATGGTGGTAACACCAGATACTGACCCCCCTGGACCCACCCAGTAAAGTAAAACTGCACATTTTAGAGTGGCCTTTTATTGTGGCATACCTGTGCAATAATCATGCTGTCTAATCAGCATAGAAACATAGAAACATAGAATGTGACGGCAGATAAGAACCATTCAGCCCATCTAGTCTGCCCACTTTTCTAAATACTTTCATTAGTCCTTGGCCTTATTTTATAGTTAGGATAGTCTTGTGCCTATCCAATGCATGATTAAACTCCTTTACCTCTACCACTTCAGCTGGAAGGCTATTCCATGCATCCACTACCCTCTCAGCAAAATAATACTTCCTGATATTATTTTTAAACCTTTGCCCCTCTACTTTAACCCCTAAAGGACACAACTTCTGGAATAAAAGGGAATCATGACGGAATATTTCCATCATGTGTCCTTAAGGGGTTAAGACTATGTCCTCTTGTTGTGGTTGTTTTTCTTATTTTAAATATAGTCTCCTCCTTTACTGTGTCGATTCCCTTTATGTATTTAAATGTTTATATAATATCCCCCATCTCGTCTTTCCTCCAAGCTATACATGTTAAGGTCCTTTAACCTTCCCTTGTAAGTTTTATCCTGCAATCCATGAACAAGTTTAGTAACCCTTCTTGTAACTCTCTCTAAAGTATCAATATCCTTCTGGAGATACGGTCTCCAGTACTGTGTACAATACTCCAAGTGAGGGCTCACCAGTGTTCTGTACAATGGCATGAGCACTTCCCTCTTTCTATTGCTAATACCTCTCCCAATACAACCAATCATTCTGCTAGCATTTCCTGCTGCTCTATTACATTGTCTGCCTACCATTAAGTCATCAGAAATAATCACCCCTAAATCCCTTTCCTCAGATGTTAAGGTTAGGACTCTATCAAATATTTTGTACTCTGCTCTTGGGTTTTTACGTCCAAGATGCATTATCTTGCACTTATCCACATTAAATGTCAGTTGCCACAACTCTGACCATTTTTCTCATTTACCTAAATCATTTGCCATTTGGCTTATCCCTCCTGGAACATCAACCCTGTTACATATCTTAGTATCATCAGAAAAAAGACATACCTTAACATCAAGACCTTCTGCAATATCACTAATAAAAATATTAAAGAGAATGGGTCAAAGTACAGATCCCTGAGGTACCCCATTGGTGACAAGCCCATGCTTCAAATATACTCCATTGACTACAACCCTCTGTTGCCTGTCACTCAGCCACTGCCTTACCCATTCAACAATATTTGAATCCAAACTTAAAGTTTGCAGTTTATTGATAAGCCTTCTATGTGCAACAGTGTCAAAAGCCTTACTGAAATGTAGGTAAGCAATGTCTACTGCACCACCCTGATCTATTATTTTAATTACCCAATCAAAAAAATCAATAAGATTAGTTTAGCATGATCTCCCTGAAGTAAACCCATGTTGTCTCTGATCTTGAAATCCATGTGTTTTTAGATGTTCAACAATCCCATCTTTTAACATGGTTTCCATTGCTTTCCCCACTACTGAAGTAAGGCTTACTGGCCTATAGTTGCCCGACTCCTCCCTACTACCTTTCATGTGAATGGGCACAACATTCGCTAACTTCCAATTTCCTGGGACCACTCCTGTTAACAATGATTGGTTAAATAAATTTGTTAATGGTTTTGCTAGTACACCACTAAGCTCTTTTAATAACTTTGGGTTTATTCCATAAGGTCCCATTGACTTATTTAAATAAACAAAATATGATAGCTGAAAGCGGAAGAAAAATAAAGACATATAAATATTAAATATCACTCTCAATAAAGTGGGCTGCTTCATAACAAATATGAGCGACTAGTGGAATGAAATATCAAGAATATAGTAGTGTGAGCACTCCAATCACATAGATAGCATAATAAAACCAAATACTCCAGCAATGAAATTGTTAATTGGATGTATATAATGAATCCGACATCCTGAGTTTGATATAAAATATAAATCTAGTCCCTGCTGAAAAACAGTAAGGTGCCACAGCACATATAACAACACAATCTGTTGAATTATATAGGGCAAATCATATGATGCCTTTTATTTAAAAAGAAAAAGAAAAGATTTCAACAATGTATAACAATGTATAAAAAGTAGCTAGATCTAAACCAGCAAGCTACAATATCGCAGGGTTGCCTCCTAAGCAGAGACATTAGTTGACATAGCCAGAAAATAATTAGCAGCAATAATACATCAAATAATATAAATGATAACCAATATTAAAAAGGATTCCCAAAAAAGGGGATCAACAGCTAAGTGTAACTGTAGTGAGGGGTGTAAAACCATCAGGCACCCAAAATATAGGTGATATAAATAAACACAAAAAAATAAAAAATGAACAGGGATGAAATGGCAAAAGGAACACGGAGCTCTTAAACCCACCAGGCAAATGTGATCGAGCTAAGGGTGCTGCATGGGGACTCCCGGTTGCAACTTACCCTGTTCGGCACACTACACGCCAGGCTCGGGGGGCACACCAATGGACCCGCCAAAAATAAAAATAACGTTGGCTTGCTTCAATCGGCAGCAGTAACCGCACGGAACTGTAGCAATGAATTCTTGATCTACGTGTTTCGTCTGTCACACAGACTTTGTCAAGACTGATGTTCATCGGATGAGAGTTCAGCTCATATACCAATTACTCGGAAATGCTAGTCATAGTCATACTTTACATTGAAAAGGAATATAACAGGCTCTTAAAAGAATAAAACATGTATGGGAACCGAAAGTTGTCAGGTCTCCTCAGTCTAATCACAGTAAGTATTAATAAAAATAATCATAGTAACATAAAACCTGAAAAAGAATAAAAGCAGGCTTTTGAAAAGAGATAGAGTTTCTCCATAAACCTAACTAAAATCTAGTGCAGGGACTAAAAATCCAAAGGCAAAATTAGACAATAAAACATATTTTAAAGATTATGATAAGCAAATATAATCCAAATGGTTACTGTAGGAAATCAAACACATCAGTCATAGAAAGAAACAGTAAAACACTACATGAGAGTTGTTATGCTGTCTGGTAATATTTAGTTTCATAACATAGCATCCATTCATCACACTCCACTAAATAGAGATATGCCAATATATTCAAAATAATTTCTCATAGGTATAGTTCAAATGAAAAAGGCAATAACTATAGGCATGGGAACAGTCATCATATTAAATAATCTGTTCAATATCCTCATTAAGCCCATAAGGGTTAAGGGTATTTAGTTTGAAAATCCAGTTTGTTTCTGCATAGATGAGTGCTTTTTTCCTATTCAACAAAATGTTTTTATCTGAAATTAGTTGAATTCCCATTACAGAGATATCCCTTGCATCACAATTATGTGTTGTTTCAAAGTGCCTTGCTATTGGGGATTTTTTGTAACCTTGCCCCTCTAAATCTAGTTTTAAGCGTTCTGGTTGTCTGTCCTACATATAATAGACCACAAGAGCATGTTAGAAGATATACCACATATGAGGAATTACATGTGATCCTAGAGTTAATAGTGAATTTCTCATCATTCGAAGAGGAGCTAAACTCAGAGCTTCCATGGCACATAAACTGCCTGATTTATGATGTGTAGGTAATGTCGAGGTTCCTACAGGTTTAAGTTTGGAAGGAGCTAATATGTTTTTGAGGTTCATGTTTTTTCTAAAAGTGACCCTCGGTTCCTTCGAAATGCTGAAATTTAGCCAGGGATCTAAATAGAGAATAGGCCAATGTTTCTGCAGAATATGAATAATCTGATCATACATATTGTTGAAAACAGTGGTAAAGATGGGACCCTTATTCATTGAAATGTCCTTTGTACTGATATTAAATTTGTAATGCATCTTCTTCATACCGACAGGTTGTGAGTTCAATGATGATAAAATATCCTCGTGTGAGTCTGATGAAACAAGACACATAGTAGGTTCCAATGAAATAAAATCTTTCGTAGCTGAGTCCAGAAGTGACTTTCTATTCAGATTTCTCACTCTATTGTAGGCACATAAAATTAAAGCTGGATCAAATTCTTTTTCCAAAAAGCGTTGACATAAGTCCAATGATTCCTTCTCAAAGTCTGTAAGTAAGGTACAATTGCGACGCAATCTCACAAATTGTCAGAACGGAATATTATTAATCCATGTAGGGTGATGTCTGCTTGTGGAGTGTAAAAAGCCATTGACATCTACCGGTTTCTTGAAGGTTCTGGTCACTATGTGCCCATCTTTACCACATAGAATCAGATCAAGGAAATCAATTTCTACTTTATTTTTATTACTGGTGAAAGATAGACCCCAATTATTAATATTAAGGTCATTGACGAAATTGTCTGTCTCATTGAAATCAATCTTCCAAATGACAAGAATATCGTCGATAAAGTGTCTATACAACACTAAATTCTACCTCCATCACATATTGTCAAGAATGTGAATCTGTTCCCAAAGTCCCATAAACAAGTTAGCATATGATGGAGCAAAACTAGCCCCCATTGCATTACCCTTAGTTTGTAAAAAAGTATTGTCCGTTGAAGTAAAAATTGTTATGGGTTAGAATAAAAGAAACGCTTTCTAACAAGGCTTCTGCCTGACCATGAGGGAATAGAGGGTCGGCAAAAAGAAAATGTTTTAAGGCCTAGATTATGATCGATATTGGAGTAGAGAGACACAACGTCTATTGTCAGCCAGCAATAACTCTCATGCCATTTAATCTCCTGCATTAAAGATAAAACATGACCAGTATCCTTAATGTGTGAGGAAAGATTAAGCACAATTTTTTTTATCCCATTGACTTATTTGTCTTTACTTCTGACAGTTGAAATAGAACCTCTTCCTCTGTAAACTCACATGTAACAAATGACTAATTTGTCCTTTTTCCTAACTGAGGCCCCTTTCCTTCATTTTCATCTGTAAATACTAAAGAAAAATATTCATTGAGGCAGTCAGCTAGACCTTTATCCTCTTCTACATACCTTCCTTTTGTTTTTAATCAAACTAATCCTTGTTTTACTCATTTATTTTTCTCATTTTTTTTTTTTTTTTACTGACTGTGCTATTTTCTCTTCTGTAGGTGATTTGGTAGTTCGTATAACTTGCTTAGCCACTTTCTGCCTAATCTTATAGATCATTATGTCTTCTTCACTCTGTTTTTATTATAATTACTAAATGCTAACTTTTTGTTTTTTACTATTTTGGCCACATCTGCGGAGTACCACAGTGGTTTCTTGAATTTTTTGCTTTTACTGACAAGCCTTATTCAATTTTATGTTGCCTTCAGCAGTGCAACTTTTAAATCATTCCATTTCTCTTAGACTCCATTTAAATTGCTCCAGTCTGATAATGACTGCTTTACGCATATTCTAATTTTAGAAAAGTCTGTTTTTCTAAAGTCTAAAACTTTTGTGTGGTTTGACTCAGTCACTGTTCTTATATTAAACCACACTGGCTGATGATCACTGAATCCTAAACTTTCACCTACAGTAATATCTGATACCAAATCTCCATTTGCTAACACTAAATCTAGTATGGCCTCATTATGAGTTGGCTCATCAACGACTTGTTTTAGAAACAATCCCAGTAGGGAGTTTACAATATCTGTGCTCCTGGCACAAGAAGCTATTTTGGTTTTCCAATTCACATCAAGAAGATTAAAGTCACCCATGATGATAACTTTCCCCTTCATTGTCATTTTAGCTATTTCCTCAACTAGTAGATCATCTAACTTTTCTGTTTGTCCTAGGGGCCTATAAATCACACCTACACGAGTTACTGTGTGATTACCAAATTCTAATGTAACCCAAATGGACTCTATGTTCGCCTCACTAACTTTTATTAGGCTAGATTTTATGATATCCTTCACATACAGGGCCACCCCTCCCCCTTTCTTGCCTTCCCTGTCTTTTCTATATAAAGAGTACCCTGGTATTGTTATGTCCCAGTAATTTTTCTCATTATACCATGTCTCAGTAACAGCGACTAAATCTACATTATCAGTTGCCATTATAGCCACAAGTTCATGAATCTTATTCCCTAAACTGCAAACATTTGTAGACATTACTCTACATTAAGCTTATCGTTTTTTAACACACTTGCTACAGACACCTTCTGTCCTTGTTTTGGGGAGCAATTGGATTGATGTTTTATTGCCCTTTTGCCCCCCCCCCTCCTAGTTTAAATACATCCTAGCAAAACCTCTGAACTGCTCACTGAGAACATTTGTTCCCTTTTGAGAAAGATGCAAACCATCTTTTTTGTACAGTTTATTTCCATTCCAAACAGAGCTACCATGAGAAATCTTTGTTCCCGACACCATTCACCAAACCACAAGTTAAAGTCCCTAATACGCATCCGCCTGTTAACTTAATGTTATGCACAGGCAGAACTTCAGAGAATGATAGTGTGGAAGCAACCTGCCATATATCATTGGCAAAAACACTAAAAACTTCATTTACTCCTGAAACCTCATTGCAAGCCAAGTTATTTGTCCCTAGATGGACAAGTACATCCAATTCCCCTTCCTGCTTTGCTCACTTAACAATATTACAAATAGGTCTCTTGTCTCTGTGAGCAGTAGCTCCGGGAAGACATATCACAAGACCACCATTGTCCAGCTCCACACCTCTTATGATAGAATCCCCCAACAACAACTGCTTTCTATTAGGCCTCACCATAGTCTCCATAATACCACTACACACGGTGCCTGAGACTGTCTCCACAACACCACTGCATTCGGTGCCTGAGCCTGTCTCCTCAACACCACTACACTTGGTGCCTAAGCCTGTCTCCACAACAACGCTACACTTGATGCATGAGCCTGTCTCCACAACACCACTACCCTCAGTGCCTGAGCCTGTCTCCACAAACCACTACCCTAAGTACCTGAGCCTTTCTCCATGACATCTCGATATGCCACACCTGTGAGGTGGATGGATTATCTCGGCAAAGGAGAAGTGCTCACTAACACAGATTTAGACAGATATGTGAACAATATTTGAGAGAAATAAGCCTTTTGTGTTCATAGAAAAAGTATTAGATCTTTGAGTTCAGCTCATGAAAAATCGGGGCAAAAACAAAAGTTTTGCATTTATAATTTTGTTCAATGTACTTACTTCTTTGCTGAATGCAATTAAGTTAGTTTGACATGACCTATGTTTCATACAGTCATGCTAATTTTTGGTAATAACCATGCTCCTCTCTATCAATTCCTGAAAATTGGCTCCTATTAACTCAAATATTTTCCCAGCGACAGAAGTTAAGCTCACAGGCCTGTAATCTCCAGGCAAAGATTTTGAAACCTTTTTAAATGTAAGAACCCCAGCTGCCTTCCTACAATCTGCCAGTACAATTATTGAAAGCAAAGAATCCTGAATGACTAAAAGCAGAGGTTCACTTATTTCCTCACTTAGCTCCTTAACTACTCATGAATGAATACAATCAGGCCCTGGTTGATAGTTTCACTTTAAAGGAAAATGCAACACTTAACAATTATTTTTTAAACCATCAAGTAAATGCATTTAAACAAATCTTTGAACTAAAATAAAGCAAGGCAAACTTGATAAGCTTGTAATAAATGTTTACAATGTTAAAGTCTTTAAGGAATTAAGCGGCAGAGCCAAAAGACATCCCAGAATACCCAGGACTTGGGGGAGCTACTATCCATATGAATACCTGTTAAAAGAGCCATGACTAGCCACCTATATGCATGGAAATCCTAGCTGAATCAAAAAATGGCTGCAACCCAGCGGAATTTCGAAATGGTGTCGCTTGACCATGGATTTTCCGATCAAGGTGCTATTTGGACACTGAAGACTTGGTGTAATGAGCTATCCAGTGATGCATGATGTGTGACAGTGCTGTTCAGGGAATAGGTATTCTGGGGACCTATGTACCATGGTTCCATGTCTAGGAGAACACAGCAGGGAGTTCATCTGGTTAACCTTAATTAACACAATTATTGCCCTAGACAGGGTGGCATGTGGGAGGGGGTTGTTGTAAATTACATTGTATTGTCTGGAGGACCCCCTAGAGGGGGTATCCACATTTGTCCTGTTTATATAGATGTGCTGTGTGTCCAAATCCCAAATCTTCCCTCAGCAACTGGGTCTAGAGTACTCCAGGGTCATTGGGAGTGTTGTGGAAGCTGCCCTGGCAAAGGTACTCAACACAGGAGTTCCGTCACAGGAGCCAATTGTTTAGTTAAGTACACTGATCATCCACAACATTAAAACAACCTGAATAAGTGAATAACCTGTCAAGGGTTGAGATATAATATGCAGGACATGAACAGTCAGTTCTTGAATTTCATGTGTTGGAAGCAGGAAAAATGGGCAAGCAAAAAGATCCGAATGACTTTGACAAGGGACAAATAGTGATGGCTAGACAACTGGGTCAGAGCACTATGAAGTACTAACATGCAGTGGTCAGCACCTACCAAAAGCGGTGCAAGGAGAGACAACTGGTGAACCGGCATCAGGGTCGTGCACGCCCAAGGCAAATTGATGTATGTGGGGAGCGAAGGCAGTCTATCTGGTCCAATCACACAGAAGGGCTACTGTAGCTGAAATTGCGGAAAAACAATGCTGGCAATGATAGAAAGATGTCAGAACACACAGTGCCTCTCAGTTTGCCCATGATGATCCATGTCCACCACCGAAAGTGTCTTCAATGGAGATGAGAGCAATGGAAGAAGATTGTCTTATATCACATTTTTTTTTAGACCAGGAAGATGGCCTTGTGCGTGTGTGTCATGTATAGGAGGAATAGATGACAGAAGAATGCATTATGTGAAAAAGACAGACTGGTGGAGGCAGTGTTATGCTCTGGGCAATATTCTGATGGGAAACCTTGGGTCCTGGCATTTATGTGGATGAACCACCTACCTAGAGATTGTTGCAGACCACATACACCCCTTCATGGCAATGCTGTTCCTTGATGGAAGTGGCCTCTTTCAGCAGGATAATGCACCCTGATTCCCAGAACTCAGTCTGATGTGAACAACAAATCCAATCCATGGAGGCCCCACCTCGCAACTTACAGGTCTTAAATGATCTGCTGCTAATATCTTGGGGCTAGATACCACAGGATATGTTCAGAGTTATTTTGGGTGCACAAGGGGGACCTACACAATATTAAGCAGGTGGTTTTAATATTGTGGCTGATCAGTGAATATTGCCATTTTCAGGTTCATAAACAAGTAGCTTTCAGAGCAATGCAGTTGAATATTTTTGTAAACTGCATGTTAGTTTTTTATTTTCTTTCAAAACATGGATTCAATGCCATACTAAATTTTATTTTGAGTTTAAATGCTTTTAGAGAAAGTATCACACATAACAAAAGTTCAGTAAATAAACGGTTTTTCAGTAAAATGTGAGAATTGGTCAAGGGTGTGACTACTTTTATTGTATATATTTTCAAAAATATTTTTTTTCTTATGATAGAATTAAATAAATGCAGAATGGAGAAGCAAAGCCAGTTCTGCCTTAGAATAGCTGCAAATATTTATCATATTTTACAAAGCCAACAGTCATATATCATTACAGAATTTTATTTTCAATACTTATATAGATACATTTCAGGGGAAAAATATCAATAATAAACTTTATCATAATGCATACCACTAATACCTAACCTGCTTCATGGAAACTTGTACAGTTGATTTATTTGTAAGCTATGTCCGCAACATTACTCATGTTAGGACCTGCGTGTCCACTCTAAATATTGCACTTTTTTGCATATTTCATACTGTTCTCTATCCTGCTCAGTAAACGGCTTTGAAATAAATAAAAAAAATCAATAATATGCAATTTTCTATCTTTTTAGTGTTTTTTCTGTGCATAAATAAATTAAAAAAATTAAACAGCATTAATAGTGAAAAACTTCCTAAAATTACATCTAAAAAGGCACCAGCTGTTACTTCTACCCAGCACTGTCTTTGGCTGCCAGCTTCACAAGGCCCCGGACATGCTATTAAAAGACCACAGCACTCACTCGGCCCATTTAGGCATATACCCATCGGATACCCCTAAGTGCATGGGCCACCCTATTGGCCCCATCCGCTGCTACACATCCGCTGCTACACCCGGGACAACCGTCCCACAGGTTGTCACCCCCTGATGGGACAATATAGTGGAATTTTTTTATTAGACTATCAGATGGATGCAAGTTTGTTTTGACTTTGCATTTGTACCTCTTAAATTTGGGCAAGGTCACGCATCTGTATTAACCCTTTGTGGTCCTATGTCGGAATATATCAGACAGAATAGTTAACCCCTTGCGGTCCAATGTTGGATTTTCCTTCTGTAGACTACCACTGGATCGGCGGTACTCTCTAGGAAAAATCCGACATGGGCATGAAGAGGCATGAAGTTTCCTAAAATTGATAGAAAATTCCTATCTTCCAGCCATACTTCTTAAAATATAAACATTTCCCTATGGTTATTTGAAAAACAGAAGATTTTGCAACCCCATTTTGGTACCCTAAATTTTATTTGACATTACCTGACCAGTCAGGGCAAGTTCTGTGTCCTTGTCAGGCTGTTACCAAAGCCAGGGCAAACACTGCAAATCAGGAGGAGAAATATAAATATTGTTTAATTTTTCCTCTAATTTTCATGATTTCTTTATGCTGATTGCCAGGTGCAAAATTTATAACATTGATTGATAGAGAGCTAAGATGGCTTTGTCCAGTTGTTGGATAAAAACGTGTGAATTTCTGCATTTGGTTTTATTTTTTGCACCTCAAAAATAAATATGTAATAAATATAGGGATATGTAAATATAATTTTTACAAGCCAACTATGACACGCCTACATTATCTATAAAATGTAGATGTGTCATATTTTTATTTTAAATGTTTTACTAATTAACTGTGTAGACAAAGAAGTGTTTGTGTAAATAGCTCTACGAATATGAAAAAACAATATGGAGATTAAATTCCCCATTCTCCTCAAAATTGCTTCTTCTATTTCTTTTCATGATTCAATTTGTTGAACTATTTATATCTTTTGTTTCTATTGATATAAATGTGTTCTTATTTGGTTTTACTGTTGTCTATATATTCAATTGCTTGCTGAACTTTGATCCCTATTTTCTTATTGTTTTATTACCAATTTTCTTTTCCACACCAGCACTTATGGTCATGGGGTGAAAGTTAAAAATAAACCATAAAAAAGTGACAATTATTATTATTATCAACATTTATAAAGTGCTAACATCTTCCGCATCACTTTATAATTATAAAATGGGTATATCTGACTACAAGTAATTGACATGCAAAATATTAACTGACAAGAGACAAGAGATGAAGAAGATTTAAAGCGTTATTACAAACACCATGACCACTTTAGGGATTTAAAGTTGTTATGGTGCAGTGCTTCAGCTTGAAACACTACACATATTGAGTCATCTGCACTTGTATCTTGGGGCTTGTTGCACTCCTGGCAAACGTGACCTAGGTAGCCAGGAACTCTGTTCCAATGTCAGTTCTGTGCATATTTTGTTTCTGTCATCAGCGCACAGAGCGCACACAGCGCCCTGGCGACCATTGTGATAATATTCTCCCTTGCAGGGGAACCACTGTTTCCTTCTGTATCCTGCTCTTGAAGAAATAGGACAAATCCTCCCTCACTCCTCTTCCACCACACCATCCCATTGCTGACTTAGGTATGGTCCAACGGTCCAATCACAGGCTGTTCTATTGACAGTATTTATCACAGAGATAATTCAGTATTTAATAGTTCTTGTCTTAAAGCTATGTCTTTATGTAGTTATTGCTATGTTAACTCTGTCGTTGAAAAGCCAACCTGTGTATATGTGCAAATGCTGACATACATCACCTTTTTCTTCTAATAAAAACGTAATTTAAAAAAGTAGACTTACAATAGAAACATTAAAAACATGAATTGATTTAAAAATCTGTAAACATATAGTTTAATATAAGACGGAGCTTCTGTGTAAGTGCATTTTAGACGAGAAGCCATATTCTTCTGTTCTTCATTTTAATTTCAAATGAAAAAAGCAATGGTTATGGATGGCCTGGCTGTTGAACAACTATTCACAGCTGTATAAAAGATGTTACTGAATACACAAAAGTAGCCATGGTTACCTAAGTACTTTCATATCTCCTTTTATATGTACTCATTTTTTTCTGGAAATAACATTATGATGTAATATAATACAATTTAAGTCTCAATGTGTATAAACAGATAATTTCAGAGGGAGTATATTATTATTTCCGTACATGCTTGTTAGCAATAGACACACAACATACAGAAAGGATTAGATCATCTGTCATAAGACGGTTCAGTTCATTTATGCAGTCCATAATCATGCCAGAGTTTAATATTTTCCTAACATGCAATTAACCAGTTAACGTTGTGCATTATTTAAAAAAAAAAAAACCCAAAAAACCTGACATTGGCATTGTCACTAAAATTTTTCACAAATATAGAATTTCTATGAAAAGCCCATATTCGTTGTATTAGAATTTCATTGAAAATCTAACACCGTCTGATGATATACATGAGACACACTTTGTCTTATGAACACAAAAATAGGAACAAGGAAAAAACTCCCCACCCAGCTGGAGATTCCCTCATTAGGGTATAATAGACAACAAGGCTCTTATTGTCCGTTTAATGTTAGTAGTGGTCTGTAGAGTGCATAGAAGAAAAGAAAACAATTTAAACACACATGTACCATGCTCTCCACCTGAATGAAAACGTACTGCTTGAAAATATTAGTACCCTCTATGTCAACTATCACCAGATATACTGCCTTAATTGATTCCGACATCCTTCAAATGGATTTAATAGTATCCATCCCACCACGGGATCTTTTAACTTAAGGCAGAGTCTGTGCCATTGGATAGGGTGACAATCATATGAGATAGAAAGAGGGTAAAATAGCTTGCAAGAGAAGTTCACATAAATTGCAGAGAGCCCGAGAACCGCAAGTGCTAGCCGCAGACTGGAGGGATTAAGGAGCCACGGGATATGGATGTTGTAGCGGATGGCATTGGACTGTCCTCAAAGGTTATGTTAAAAGTGCAATTCGTGTGTGTATTCTCATGTATAACTAAAATTGTATGTAGCATTCGAATGTTTGTTCGTTAGTTTTCATCCGTATTCCATACGAATGAAAACTACAGAACAACCAGACCACCCAGGAATAAGTGTTACTCCAATTACCGTTCGCAACAATGTTGCAAACGGGTAATTGGTGATTCGTGTAATGTGTGTTTTGTCCTCTGGGTGACCGCCATTCGGGAAACGAACAATGGCGGTGGCCATTTTAAAACTCTTGAACAGCGGTGTTTTGCCGTCGAGTGTCTGGAACCCAAATCGGACCCTCGGCTAGGCAAACATCGCTGAGGCCTCCACACTACCCGTAAATTTGTGTGGAAACTACCGAACTGCTACCCGTTCGGTAGAAAGAAACACACGAACAAGGGGATTCATTAGAATCCTCTCCAGTCTCCATAGCCCAAGTCATTCGTGCAGTTTATTCCTTTTTTCATTGACCAACCGCAGGGCCAAAATGCATGGAACCAATTTTGGCTGTTACCTCTAGTGTGGTCGGTCTTTTTACTACTTCCACAAATCTCCCGAACCCCTGGTCTGATCTGCGTGATTTTTGGATATGTTCTTCACCCAGATCAGGGCTACCAGGGGATATAATATTTAAAGGGATATCCCTCTGTTTAGGAGTACATCCAGAAACCCAGGGAATTTGTGTCCTGCTTAATGGGATTATGAGTCAGGCTAAGGGGAGGGAATGTGTGGGTGGCAACTCATGTATGATTGGCTACTGTAATAATTATTGTAAATCCCTCCCTTGCATGGGAAAATGCTTTAAAAGAAGGTGAAGTGATTAAAAGTTCAGTTCTGCTCCTGATGCTTTGTGTCGTCCAGTCATTGGGATTGATGTTGGGATATTGTTGGATTGTTTTGCCTGCTGGAATTATTGCCTTATGGATTTCTAATACTTGTTCCTGAGCTTTACTGGGATCTTAATTGGAGATAACCTGTGTAATAGCAGCTCTCCGCTACAGATGTCATCAGTGGAAAGAGCAGTATCACTGAGATGTGATCTTTTAATTTTTGTGAAAATAAAGAATTTCTTCGTATCCAGTTGCCGTCCTGGTTACCTGCCACGCTATAATCCTGATTTAAGGATGCAAGCCATTAAAGTTAGAGCAGACTTTTACTGCTCTTTCCTTGTGAGTTTTTTAGATTCACCTATTTTTATTATATTATATGCCACAGAGTTACACTATATATTTTCTTCTTCTGTTTTTTTATGTCTTATGCTCTACCACGTTAATTTTTTAAGATTCTTTTGTTTCAGGTTTTGTACCGGAGGATTGGAGGAAGGCAGATGTCGTTATTATATTTAAAAAGGGTTCAAAATCCTTGTCTGGAAATTATAGACCTGTGAGCTGAATTTCTGTGACTGGGAAAATATTTGAAGGGCTATTATGGGATAATATTCAAGAATTCATTGGGAAAAACTTTATTAGCAATAATCAACATGGTTTTATGAAACATAGGTCCTGTCAAACTAACCTAATTGCATACAAAGAAGTAAGTAGAAGTATAGATCAGGGTGTTGCAGTGGATGAGATCTACTTGGATCTTGCCAAGGCATTTGATACGGTTCTTCACAATAGGTTAGTCTTCAAACTAAAAGAAATTGGTCTAAATAAATATTCTTGTTCTTGTTTAAAACATTTACTTTAGTTTAGAGTACAACGAGTTGTCATTAATGGTATATTTTCAGGCGGACAAAAGTGGTAAGTGGTGTCCCTCAGGGTTCTGTTTTGGGACTGCTTTATTTAACATATTTATAAATGATCTTGACATAGGCATTTATATGTCTGTATATATGCATGTATGTCAGTCTGAATGTATGTATGTATGTCTGTATGCCATTATGAATGTATGTCTGTATGCCATTATGAATGTATGTGTGTATGGATGACAGTGTCTGTATGTCTGTCAGTGTGTCTGTGTGTGTGTGTATGTATGTATGTCGGTGTCTGTATGTATGTATGTGTCTTTATGTCCTCATGCATGTGGTTCTGTATGTATGTTAGTATGTGTCTGTCACTATGTATGCCTGTGTGTATGTCTCAGTATGTATGCCTGTATGCGTGTATGTCTGTTTCAGTATGTGTGTCTGTTAATATGTATCTCTGTCTTTTTGTATCAGTGTTTGTGTCTGTGTGTGTATTCCTGTAGGCGGTATTTGGAGGCGGACCCAGTGGGCGGTATTTGGAGGCGGGGCCCAGACCCTGAGCTGACTTAGGGGCCCCAAAATTTCTGGTGGCGACCCTGGCGACACCTGTTATCACAACAATTAATGAAATGGTTGCTACCAACTTTACTAAGCTTCCTCTACAATATCAGGATTTTGCAGATGTCTGTGATTAGAAGAATGCTGATCAGCTTCCACCTCACAGGCCTTATGATTGCCCCATAGAGCTGCTACCTGGAGCTGCTATCCCATTTGGCCGCATATACTCCCTTTCTGAGCCTGAATTGAAAGCACTTCGTGAATACATACAAGAAAATCTTGCCAAAGGCTTTATTCGACCATATACTTCTCCAGCAGGAGCTCCTATATTCTTTGTAGAAAAGAAAGATGGCAGTCTACGACCATGTGTCGATTACAGGGAAATTAATAAAATCACTGTTAAAAAACGTTATTCCTTGCCTCTCATTCCTGAACTTCTGGAGAGACTTCGTTCAGCTAAAATATTTACGAAGCTTGATCTACGGGGGGGCATATAATCTGGTTCGCATAAGACCAAATGATGAATGGAAAACAGCTTTCAGAACCAGGTACGGACATTACGAATATCTAGTAATGCCATTTGGGTTTTGTACTGCCCCTGCAACTTTTCAGCATCTAATCAATGATGTACTACGGGATCTCCTGGATCAGTTTGTTGTGGCATATTTGGATGATATCCTGATATTTTCTGATAATCTTGAAAATCACAGAAAACAGGTCTGCATTGTTCTTGAGCGCCTTCGTACCCACCACCTATACATTAAACTGGAAAAATGTGAGTTTGAACAAACAGAAATTCAGTTCCTGGGGTATGTAATAACTCCTAAAGGTTTAAGTATGGACGCAAGTAAAATATTAATATTATGAGGATGTTAAGAAGTATGTGTCCTCTTGTGATGTATGTGCCAGACATAAGACTTCTCGCTCATCCCCTGTTGGCTTGCTTCAGCCTCTTTCGATTCCTCATCGTCCCTGGGGATCTATATCCATGGACTTTATTGTGGAACTACCTCCCTCTAGGGAACACACTACCATTCTTGTTGTTGTGGACCGGTTAACTAAGATGAGTCATTTCATACCAGCTCGTGGTCTCTCTTCAGCTAAACAGACTGCTGACCTAGTTGTTCGGGAAATATTTCGCTTGCTTGGAGTGCCTGATGAAGTAATTTCTGGCAGGGGAGTGCAGTTTACATCTCATTTTTGGAAATATTTTTGTTTTTGAGATCATCGCTCAGATCAATGCAGTTACCTTCAGTCTGCAACTTCCGGATTCCATGAAAATACATCCGGTGTTTCACGTGGCACTGCTTAAACCTTTTCATGAAAATACTTTCCTTGGTTGAGCCCTGTCTGCCCCACTACCAGTCCTTGTGGATGGTGAAGATGAATACGAGGTGGAAGAAATTCTTGAGTCCAGGATCTTCCGCAACAAGCTTCAATATTTGGTTCATTGGAAAGGCTATGGTGAGGAGGATAGATCATGGGAACCAGTGGACAATATTCATGCTCCTGATCTTCTTCAGTCTTTCCATGCACAGTACCCTGCTAAACCAGGAAATAGGGCATCCAGGTGGAGGTAATGTGAGGAACTGACTCTGCTGGGTTTTGAACCCTGGTTTACATGGTGCTAAACCTCTTCCTTACCAGTACACCAGCCTGCCTTTTGCAAATGATCTGATACCATTGCTTGTAGAGTCAAGGTTATCAGTGACAACTCTCTTCAGCTGTGTCTGGTCAGGTGTCTGGTTCTTGGCCTATAAAAGCCACTTCCTGTCTCTGTACCTTTGCCAGATTATTGTGGTTCCTGTACTCTCTGATCAAGCGTGTTCCTGTTTCTCCTTCCTGTTGCTGAATTTGGACTGTTTTGACTTTGCTGCTTCTCCTTCCCACTGACCTCTGCTTGCCTCACTACAATTATCATCTTTCTGTTCCAGTCTCCCATCTCTGCTTAAGACCAGAAGGCCACTCAAGGCTCAGGGGCTCAACCACCTGGGTAACGAGTGGCTACCTCTGGCAGAAAACATTGCTGATCTGACTACTGGATTCCAAAACTTTGTAACATCAATATCATTACAGGATATGATAACTGTGACGAAGTGCCCTTCGCCACTTGTGCCTGGAGAGGACTGCTGGCTAGCCTCCTGCCTTTCGACTATGGCCCATGTGCTGATAGCTGTATTTTCCCCTGCAGAAAGGTTTATTTGTGTATTTCTGCTGGGGCGTTCTGGACTTTCAGTATGGTAGTAGTGCTACCCCAGATAGCTATGCCATGGAGCCTATTTGTGTAACAAAAGACTATGGAAAAGACTTTGGCTCCATGGCGATTGAATTGTATGTATGTGATCTGAGCGCCATTCAATTATTATGTGCACTCAGATCTAAGCTATCTGGGGATATGTTGCATGTATATGTTTTATGTAGTAATTGTAACATTGTGTAATTTTATGTCTTTTTGCTGCCATGTGTTCAATGGAGTTTTGCCTCTGTCCTTGGAGATAATTGGATTACTTCCCAATTATATCCAGGATAGAATACACTGTGGAACTAGTTTTGGGCAGAAAAGCCATGCTTCATTGGTCACAAAGGACTTCCGACTAACTTTTGAACTAATGGAAGGATTTGCATGATTTTTGGTTATGTTTATATTTAAAGTATGCTGATTCTGAATATGCATATTTTTAAAGTTACAGTATATGTGTAAAAAGTGTATTTTTCCTGCCTGTGATAAATTACATTAACCCATTGTGTTCAGTAATTATATCACAGGCAGAGGGGAGGGATTGTATGTTGGTGCTGGGTGTGTTTTACGGTTTTCCTGTAAACGATTGGTTGTACTGTGTCCCACCCTGTGGGATGTCCCCTTGCATGGGGACTTGCATAAAAGCCAGTCTGTGGTCATTAAAATCAGATCATCTTGTACCTTTCTTGAAGCCTTGGCTCATGTTTGGGGGATTGGAGAACTACATTCTGGGGATTGCTATAATCACTATACTCCCCAGGGTATGATCACTAAGCTCTGCTAAGAGCTTGTTCCTGTTCCTGCTCTCTGGGGAAAGAGAGGTTCACCCACTGGAAGCTGGATCCTGGCCTTGGGTCCAGGGTGGGTGGAGACAGTGAGACCCCGGTGCAGCTGCATCGCTGGAAGTGGGGTCTGCAGTGCTGATGGTGTCGGTTGGAGTGCTTGGAGTCCTCAGCGAGCACTAGGAGCATCGATTGGCGGAGGTACTCAGTCGGAGTGCCAGCGGTCCGTTACAATAACATTATACAAATGTATTCGGGGCCAGTACAAACCATTATCTGGAAATCTGTTCATAAACAGGGATATACATAGGACACGAGGTCATGCATTTAGGCTGGAAGAAAGGAGATTTCATCTAAGACAAAGAAAAGGGTTTTTTTACAGTAAGAGCAATAAGGATATGTAATTCTCTGCCTGAAGAGGTGGTTTTAGCAGAGTCCATACAGATGCTTAAACTGCAATTGGATAAATACTTGCAAAAACATAACATAAAAGGATATAATTTCTAATTAGTGGAGTTATAGCTGCTTGATCCAAGTAGACATCGGACTGCTATTTTGGGGTCAAGAAGGAATTTTTTCCTAGTTTGTTGCAAAATTGGAAGCGCTTCAGACTAGGTTTTTTGCCTTCTTTTGGATCAACAGCAACAACATATGTGAGGAAGGCTGAACTTGATGGACACAAGTCTCTTTTCAGCTATGTAACTATGTAACTATGTAACCACATACCTCTGGGAGAATACTATGAAGCTCCATTTTTAGGGTAGTGTTATGTAAATGTTTATCATATTCATCACTTAGTGCACTTTGATTCATTGCACAATCTTTTTACTAAATGTTTTGGTAATGGTAATATCGCACTTTTGTTCAGCACCTTATAGTGAACTGTGAATTGCATATAAATATACACTGTATGGTATTTTAAAGTTATAATGCACCTCTTTTATCTTGTACTGGGTGCTTACTAGCAAGCACAAGTACAGTGCCCGATATAAGGGCTCATACCAGCTCCAGTAATTATATTCTCCCCATCTACCTATACCAATAGCTAATTCACCATCTTTCATTTATAGGTCTCCTGCAGAGTGGTGTACTGATCGGCCTATTTTGAGGGTAATTGAGGTGACTTTGTAGGAATACTGGGCCATAATAATGGTGAAGGCATTTAGAGCATTGGATAGAAGTGAATAATGATTGTGCCACTAAAGAGTAAACAGTGAGCTTCACCATTCTACATGAGGGATATACTTTATATATATCTGCCTCTGTTATTTATATTCTTTCTATCAGGAACAGACTGACAGCCTTCTGGATTTCTGGACAAACTTACATCTTGACCCCTTATACCAGTATTAAGTAAATGTTTCAAGTAATGTTGTTCATTCTTTTATTTGTATATAGTATCAGGGTACGTGTATGAAGGTATGCTTGTATTGGAGAGAACACTGTTGCACTTTGTCCACTCCAATGCATGAGCTTTTTTTGTATATACATACTGCATATATGTATTTGTATGTAATCATAGTAAATGTAAAAAACAAATTTGTGTGTAGCAACATTAGTTTGTTTGCAAGTAGTGTTAGTGTGGAGTGTTTAATCATTTAATTCTGAATTGCCCTAAATTATAATACAAATTAAAAACCAAGGAGAAAATGGCCATGTGACCGTAGTTGAATTGGATAATTTTACCAGATCACCTATTTAAGCTTGCATTTTGTAATTATGATTTTAATTTGCTATAATTCTGAATTCAGTGAATATGTTCCTTTGTGTTTATCTTTGGTGTAAATGTAGCAGTGTATTTGAGCCAAATTTCAATGAACGCAGGAATGTATTTATTTGGTTTGTTAGTGTATGTGTAAATACAGAGGTGTATTTGTATGGAGTGTTGATGTATGCAAAAATACAGGGTCGTAATTGTGGTTAATACAATTGTATATTTATATGTACTTTGTTAAAGGGACACTATAATCTCCAAAACAACTTTTTGCTTAATGAAAAAGTTATGGTGTATAGATCTTGCCTCTGAAGTCGCACTGCTCAATTTTCTGCCATATAGGAGTTAAATCACTTTTGTTTTAACCCTAGCTTCACACGCTTATGAATTGAATCTTACCTTGTGCAACACAGACAAAAGTTGGCATAGCTTTAAATCCAGCAAAATAAAAAGCGAGGTCCATTTATTTGGATGCAAAAGGCAATGTTAGCAAATAAGAAGAATCTTTTTCAAGTTTTTTATGTCCAAATAAATGCTCAGACCTCTTTTTTTACTGTGCCTAGATAAGCATCACTGACAAGGCCCAAAGAAGGCCTTGTCAGTGAGGCCATGATTGTCCTGGTTTGTTATACGTCTCATGCAGAGGGAACTTGTTGAAATTTCAGATCTGGACAGCCATTAAGGGTGGGATTAGTCTGATATGCAAATGGCATAGGTTTTCTCTGTAATGGCCCAAGTGAGCAAAAGCTTTTTTGAGATTTCAGTAGGACTAATTAAAGGGCAAACTATTAAGATTTCTCTGAGCTTCTGCCCATTCTCACTGTTCTCATATCCTTTGTTTTTTCTGCAGTGCATTTGCTTAAGGTCTCCCTAAGCTAAAGAACCAATGAACACTGAAATTTGTGGAGAAAAAAAAATAAATCACTGTTTAGCACCTATGCTGCCAATAAAGTTGTTATGAGCTGCAACCTTTGCAACTGCAACATTTGCTATTTCCCCGGAGGAGACTAACAGTCTCTTCAATGGGGATAAAGCTATCAGAGGCTTCTCAGTGAGTCTGATTTGAGGTCTGTAGATGCTGGTTCGAGATCTGAGTGGTGGGGAGGCAGGTTTGCTGAAGTAGAGCACACCTGTCACTCGGGATGTAATGGAAGGAGGAAGCTCATTGGAGGTAATGGAAGGGCGAAGCTCAGGGGATGTAATGGAAGGAGGAAGCTCAGGGGCGGTAATGGAAGGAGGAAGCTCAGGGGCGGTAATGGAAGGAGGAAGCTCAGGGGATGTAATGGAAGGAGGAAGCTCAGGGGAGGTTACAGAAGGAGGAAGCAAACCTCCCTGACTGTCTAATTTACAGTCAGGGAGGTGTTCCATAATTTAATTATAAAAGTGCCGATTTTTCATAAAATTCATCACTTTGATAAACTGGAGAAAAAATAGGATACTTCTCCCCCATAAAGAAGTTTGTTGTGTGTGCAGTGGTCCTTTAAGAGGGTAATCGCGTGCTCACTGGGTCTTACCTGTGAGGTGTAGCTGATACCCCTCTGGGCACAAAGAAGGCCAAAGTGAGCAAAATTATCTTCTGTTGTGTCGGGATAATGAAAGATTCTCAGCATGCTATAAATCATCAATCTAACCAAAAGGCAAAGAAATAAAGGGCAAACAAGAGTATTACTGGACCTTAGAATGGCAGATTGAGCACTAAATGCAAATGGTATAGGTTATCTCTGTAATGACACAAGTGAGAAAAAAAACTCTTCTCTTCATCAAAATTCAGATGGGTGAAAAGTATAGTTGGTTTGACATTTCCAAGAATTATATCTTCACCATTGATGTTTGTACAGAAACTATAGATACTACAGTTAGAGTACCAATGATCTGAGCCATATTACCTATTCTACACACAAAGAAGTAAGCTTCATAATGAAAAGCGTTAAAGAATGAACCAAATGTAAATGTGAAAGCATGCCACTAGAAGAAATCACTATAGACCACACAAAAAAACTCTGTTATTCACATTTGGTTCATGCTTTAATGTTTTGTTTTTTTAGACCTATTTTTGTGTGTGTATTTTTGAGGTATTTAACACAAACTAAACTGTATTTACTTAACACTCCAAGCACCGTAACCACTATAGCCTGGGCCGGACTGGAAAAAAAATTTGTTTGCTTTTAAATTGTCTCTGGTGTCTCCACAAGTGGGATACCAGAGGACAAAAGGGCCAGGAAAGTGTATGGTGCATGTGTTTGGCGCATGCTTGTGGGATTGCCTGTGTGTAGAGTGTGGTGTGGTATTGTGTAAATAGGTCAATTTTGTGGTGTAATATGTGTGGCTAGGGGCTGTAGAGAGTGCGTGTATAGGGGCATAGTGTTATAGGGGATGTAGCAAGTGTGTGCATACGGGCAGTAGTGTGTGTGTATAGGTGACGTAGTGGGTGTAGGGGTTGTAGAGAGGGTGTGTTTAGAGAATGTTGTATGTATTTGCTTACAAGGAATGTAGTGTGTGTGTAGGTGGTGCAGTGTGTGTGTAAGAGATCTAGTGTGTAAAGGACCCAGAGTGTGTATAGAAGATTGTGTGTGTGTGTGTAGAGGATTAGGAGTGCATATAGGGTAAGGGATCTAGCGTGTATCTGGAGCGTAATGTGTGTAGTGGTGCAGTGTGAGGGGTGCTGTAGTGTGTGTGTGTGTGTATATATATATATATAATATATTTGGACGTATTGTATGTGTGAGGTGCGCAGTGTGTAAGGAGTGCTGTGTGTAAGGGTGTTTTTATCTGCCGTCACATTCTGGGTTTCTAATTTTATTTGTCTGTTAAGGGTTATTTTATATAATATATATGTGCTGTATATGTGTGGGATTGAGGGTGCTGTCTGTCTGAGGGTGTTGTGTGCGTCTGGGGGTGCTGTGTGTGTCTGGGTGCGCTGTGTTTGTCTGTGGGGTGCTGTGTGTGTCTGTGGGGTGCTGTGTGTGTCTGTGGGGTGCTGTGTGTGTGTCTGGGTACTGTGTGTGTCTGGGTGCTGTGTGTGTCTGTGTGTGCTGTGTGTGCTGTTTGTGTCTGGGTGCTGTTTGTGTCTGGGTGCTGTGTGTGTGTCTGGGGGTGCTGTGTGTGTGTCTGTGGGTGTGCTGTGTGTGTCTGGGGGTGCAGTGTGTGTCTGGGTGTGCTGTGTGTGTCTGGGGGTGCGCTGTGTTTGTCTGTGGGGTGCTGTGTTTGTCTGTGGGTGCTGTGTGTGTGTCTGGTGCTGTGTGTGTCTGGGTGCTGTGTGTGCTGTGTGTGTCTGGG
>OW240913.1:213158544-213221634 GCA_933207985.1 Pelobates cultripes | reverse complement strand
CTGGGTGCGCTGTGTGTGTCTGGGTGCGCTGTGTGTGTCTGGGGGTGCTGTGTGTGTGTCTGTGGGTGCGCTGTGTGTGTCTGTGGGGTGCTGTGTGTGTCTGGGGGTGCGGTGTGTGTCTGGGGGGGCTGTTAGGGAAATTATTTTAAATATATATTTTTTTATTAATAATAATAAAAAAAAAAAGTTATGGCCTTGTTGCCATGAGGGGTGCTGCCTTCCCTGGTGGTCCAGTGGTGAGAGTGAACTCTAACCTGCGGGTTAGAGTTCACTCTCGCGAGATCTGAGCGTTGTCGTGGTAACCACGGCAACGCTCAGAATCCCGCGAGAGGACCCGGTGGAGCTGCTTGTTAGAGCTCTGCCGGGTCCTCTCCTGCCTCCCTCCCCAGCCTGCTGGCGGCCGCATCTACATGCCTCTGGGGCGGTGAGGGAGATCTTTGATCTCCCCACCGGCCCATGGAGGCACACAGCGGGGCCGGCGCTCGGGTAGCGCTGGCCCTGCAGGGGCCGGCCGGGGAGATCCTGTGATCTCCCTGCCGGCCTCGGCCCCACGGCCATCGCGGCCCACCGGGCATTTGCCCGGTATGCCCGATGGCCAGTCCGGGCCTGACTATAGCCCATTGTAGATGTTATGTTTCTTGGAGTGCCCCCCAAAATAAAGAGATAAACAGTTTGTTAATTGTTTAACGACTTACCTGGAGTCTGCATGGTGCTAGTCCCCTCCTCCATGATTGCCAGAAGCTCACTGCATTGAGCTAAGCTCGGGGATGCAAGAATTAATTAATTGGCTGAGAGTGATCAGCTGACTTTCTCAACCAATACAGCAGTGGAAGTGACTGGTGACCACTGGAACTGTAGTGCTTATGGTGCTTGGAGTTTTTCTTAAATATGTGTATAGGCTTGTGTACATTTTTGTTCTCTCTCTTTTGCTTTATTTTTGTTTGTTTGACATTGGAATCTCGCTGTCAAAATGAATACCTATCTAGATATTTCATGTTCAAGACATGTGCAGCAATTATTGTATTGCTAACATTTTCACGGAAGTCGACAGGGAATCTGATAACTCACTATACTAAGAGAGTAACATTAGTAATCATCTGAGTGTGCCTTTAATATCTGAAAAGGTTTGAGTGATGTCAGGGATAATAGGTGCAAACCCAACCCTACACCCACCAGAAGTAAAAAGAAAAAAAAAAAGGCTAACTTACCTTTAGTACTTGAGATAATAACTACTGATTATCAGCCTATCGAATACTTTCACATTGGGAAGCAATGGGAGCTAGTGCGCATGCATGACCATTGCCATGCTGTGCCAGCAAGCATTGACTCAATGCATCTCTGGGGAGCATTCAGCATATACATGCAGAGTTTACATTGCAGAGTATGCAGGAACAAAAGAAAATGATGCCGTCATCCAACAGAAGTGGGATCATGAATCTATGTTCTGATTGTTTCGATTAATGAAAAGAAAGAAGAATCTGCACATTTTAGCTAAAATAGAAAAATGTTCAAATCTGTTTTCAGCAGAGCTATTGTAGCCTAAAACCTTCCTTGTGAACTCTTGACATTTTATGGTTTAGTGTATAATCATTAAAGTGATGTTTGTTCTTATCTGCTATGGTTATTTCCTTGTATTACCAATTATCACAGGGTATGCAGATCCTTTTTCCAGAAGAATTGCTGAATTATTTTACATTCGTTATGTTTGGGATGCTGATCTCTAATTTAGTTCAGTTTATAACAGATGAAGTTAGAAGAAATTATGTTATTTTAGAAAATAGTTGAGGAAACATAATGGGACTTTTTCTGGAGAGGCGTTTAATATTAAATTATGTGCTCTTTATTCTAAAGCCAACATCAATAACATGAAATGAAGAGCTCACTCATCATTTGACATTTTTATGAGTTCTTTAATAATCCAAAATAAACTTTGTGGTGTTAATATTATTGTTGCTCTTGTATTATCTAAGCATGGTTTATTGTAATACTTAACTAAAAAATGAATCTGCCACTTTCCGTCCTTTTATGTCTGGAATAGCTGCAAATAATGGGAACATGTTGTAATATACAATTCCATGGAAAATTAAAAAACAGAACTGTAAGATTAACTATGATTGTTTAATTTTTACTTTAGACTCTAAACAGCCAGCAACTAATTTTCATTAAAGGACTACTATAGTGCCAGGAAAACATATATAGTGCCCCCACCCTCAGGGTCCCACTCCCGCCGGGCTGGATGGCAAGGAAAGGGGTTAAACGTACCTTTTTTCCAGCGCCGAGCGGGGAGCTCTCCTCCTCCTTTCCTCCTCCAATCCGCGCATTCAGCCTGTATCATAGGAAAGCATTCATAATGCTTTCCTATGGACGCTGGCGTCTTCTAACTGTGATTTTCACAGTGAGAAGCACGCAAACGCCTCTAGTGGCTGTCAATGAGACAGCCACTAGAGGCTGGATTAACCCTATTATAAACATAGCAGTTTCTCTGAAACTGCTATGTTTATAAAAAAAGGGTTAATCCTAGAGGGACCTGGCACCCAGACCACTTCATTAAGCTGAAGTGGTCTGGGTGCCTAGAGTGGTCCTTTAAATTGGCTTCCGACAAGACCAATTTCTTTAAATTCTTTCCATTTATTAGTTATATAAAACCATAAAATGAAATCCTAAAGGACATATACTATACCAATTTTATTTTTTATTTATTTTTTATTTTATTTTTTTTGCTTTCAACATTATGTATTGGTTAACAATTTCAAAAGCCCCTTAGGGAGTAAAATGCCTGATTGGCTCTCCAGCATTTTGTATAAATCAATGGGCAATGTAAGCCTGTTCTGTCCCTGCAGAGGCTCAGAACTGCTCAATAAACCAAGAGAAATATTTTCAAGAAAGCCAACAAGTGGAATATGATTCTGGCCAGGAGGACTAGAATAGATTGTACTCTCTCTCTCTGAGAGGTGGAACTCACTCATGATGCCAGTGACACATGTAAGACTAGACCAGGTGTAGGCAACCTTTGGCACTCCGGATGTTGTGTACTACATCCCCCATAATGCTCTTACACCCATAATGCTGGCAAAGCATCATGGGAGGTGTAGTCCAAAACATCTGCAGTGCCGAAGGTTGCCTGTGCCTGGACTAGACCCTCACTCTATCTTACCACACAACTCAAGGCATGAAAAGCTGCAACCTCCAGCTCCTTACTGGTGAAGCATGGTACTAGTTCGGGGGCATTATGAAGGAAGACAAAAAAAAAAGACACTTACCTGACATACAACCTCTAGGAATCTGGGTTCTAATGACTTTACAGTTAATATAATAAGAAACATTGTGTTGCTTTGCTCCCACATCTGCTCTCATTCAATGTTTCTCTTCATAGACAAGTAAACTTCACCTCCTATTGATATATTAAACAAGCGAGGGGAAGTTATCACTAAAAATGCAAGGCAAGTGCTAACTTAATAATATCCAAGCTAGTTTAATAATTGTATAAAAAAAAACTTTAAATACTGAGAAGATACCAGATACTAAAGATGTTATAAATGTTAAGCTAGTAATTTATACAAACAATGGCAACAGTTTTACAAATGAAAAAAATGAGAGGGTGTTGTCATAAAGAGGCATCCCTAACATGCCAAACACTAATAATATATACACTAAAGGATGCATACCAATAATGATCATTAGCAAATACATTTATACTTTATTGAATGATATAATCAAACTTTAAAATTCAATTTCCCAATACATAAAATATAGACATCAAAAGTGACAGAGGCTATTGTAACTACAAGCAAAGCAACAAATTAACAGCATAACACTTACACAAAGTCTCTAAGAGCTGGACACACGTAGACCTGCACCTCCAATGATTCGGCAGCTAGAAATATGCCTTTCTTAAGGGACAGCAAATGTTAAGCTACCACTTC
This sequence comes from Pelobates cultripes, assembly GCA_933207985.1. Lineage (NCBI taxonomy): Eukaryota > Metazoa > Chordata > Amphibia > Anura > Pelobatidae > Pelobates > Pelobates cultripes. The sequence continues at coordinate 213,217,711 of OW240913.1, read as the reverse complement.
TCGTCCCCCAGGACTTCAGCATGCAAAAGTTGATGACTGAACCCTCACACCATCCCACCATGTTTCTGTAGACTAAAATAGTGGTGGGTATAGTGGGATGTTTGTCAACACAGTACTGAAGGAATAAGTTAGCAGGTACAAACTGTAGATGACTTAAAAAACTACTTTGTGCATTGGCTGGTGGCCTGTATCTACTGAAAGGCTGAAAGACCAAAATTGGTATTTCAGCTGAATTTACTAATACCAAGTAAAGATTAATTAATATTAGTAATTAATTTGCCCCTACACGCTATACCCACGTTTTAGTAGACATGCCCCTACCCTACTTTACTTAGTATTAGTAAATTTGGTTGAAAGACCAATTCTGGTCTTTCAGCCTATTAGTAGATAGCTCCATAATACCGTGGGAATTAGGGAGCTATGTAATAAGCGGCTGCAAGGTGCAGCCGCGGCACGAATAGGATCGGTATTCCATTAATTCGAATGAAATTCCAATCCAAACAAAAGTTCCAATTTGCATCCTAACCCTAATGGACAAACTGTTCTCATTCTGTTAGGACGAAATTCAGTAGTTTCGCCGGCATTTGAACACTAAATGCAGCAACAGGAGGAAAGTGAGAATTGTGGGGAAATTGCTTTGACCACAGGTAATGGAGCAGACTTTACCCTGGGTCAAAGCTGGGCAAGAGTAGGAAAAATACATAAGACAAAGTAGTCCCTACTTTGTCTTATGTTTTAAAGAAAACTAGATCATTGAGGAAGAAATGAAGAACAGATCCTGACAGAGGAAGATTGGGGAAAGGTAAGTTTGACATGACAGTGCCGCTTTAAGAGATTCATGTTCAGGGAAGCTACCATTCAACTCAGTAACTATTCTACAATAAGTATTCTACAATGTAACCAAAATCCTTATCTCACTCTGTATTAACACCATTCTAACATTTTGCAGTCCCTATCTCCTGGTTTTTACCCCTCCTATCAATCTAGATTTTAAAGTGCCCAGATTTTGATTAGTCTCAGATGTATTGAACCTTTGTCAAATGACTTGTACCTATGTACTGAGCCGGAGAATGTGTTGTAAATAAAGTGTAATAAATAACTGTTTAGACAAACTATGTATTATGTTTGGTAACATATTACTATAGCTATATTTACTTATTTTAAAATAATTTTTATTAAAAGTTTTATTTTATAAAAATATAACAAAACAATATCAAAACAACAAAACAACAATTACAAACAATGTTACCCTAAAGGGTAGGGTTTTCCATCTTTACGTATCAAAAATTAAAATGGTTACATAAGTAAACTATAATACATAGAACATTTATTTGTAATACATTTAGGCATTAAGTAAAAAAATATATATATATATACTCCTAGCCTACTTAAGGCACACCCCTTACCTTGCTCCTTACCGTTCGAGGTCAGCGATGAATGACCCTCCCACCACACCACATTTTAACATTTATTTCCTTTCTATTTCTTTTTCCTGGGTAGGCCCTCTTCTTTCTTAGGCCTACCTCATCGTCGGTTCCGGCACACCACAACCGACTTGCCCTTTTTACTATCCTACATTTAATTATGGTATTTTACTCTGTACTATCATGAGCACCTAACACAAATATTTATATATATATATATATATATATATATATATATATATATATGTTTGTTTGTATTATATACAATTATTAGACAGATAATTGGTATATGGCTAATGGTAAAGAACACTCCAAACGTTTAAAACACTTTTGTTTTCTGTAGTGCTTTATGTGTGAAGAGTCAGTCCTCTTTTTATTTTAGAAAAAGCTCAGATTTCAAAAGAAACTGGCACTTTTGTAAATTACAAAATATAAAACAAACACAAATAAAACAAAAACACTCACACTGCAAGACACATACACTCAATAATATATGTTTTAACCTACCCTCTGGGCTTTTACCTCTTGAAAAAAAGAGAGTGGCTTCCCTGTGGTCTAGAGGGGATCTGGCTGCAAACTTTGATGATTATTTTTATTATGTTATTATTTATATAGTGCCAACAAATTCCGCAGCGCTTTACAGTGAGTGGACGAACAAACATGTAGTTGTAACCAGCCAAGTTGGACACACAGGGACAGAGGGGTTGAGGGCCCTGTTCAATGAGCTTACATACTAAAGGGAGTGGGGTAAAGTGACACAAACGGTAAGGATAGTTTTAGACTAATAACAGTTGCAAGTGAGGAACAGTTGAGAGCTATTAACAGTTTAATTGACACGCTTTTAAGAAGAAGTGAGTTTTTAATGATTTATTGAAGGAGTGGAGACTGGGTGAGCATCTAACGGATGAGGGAAGTGAGTTCCACAGGAATAGTGCAGCCCTTGAGAAGTCTTGAAGGCGAGCATCAGAGGTGGGAGTACGGACAGAAGAAAGACGTAAATCTTCAGCAGAGTGTAAGGGCCTAGAAGGGACATACTTGTGTATTAGGGAGGATAGATAGGTGGGAGCAGCATTATGTAGAGATTTGAAAGCAAGAACCAGAATTTTAAATTGAGCCCGATATCTTACAGGAAGCCAATGTAGGGACTGAGAGAAGGGTGAGGCGTGGAAGGTGTGGGTGGACCGGAAGATGAGCCTAGCCACCGCATTTATTATGGACTGTAACAGCGCAAGTTGGGAGCACGTAAGACCACTGAGAAGCTGATTACAGTAGTCAAGGCGAGAAAGGACAGTGGAATGGACCAGCACCTTAGTCGCATCTGGCGGATGCACGCAATGTTTTTGAGATGGAAGCGGCAGGATTTGGCGATAGACAGAACATGAGGTATGAAGGAGAGGTTGGAGTAAAAGAGAACACCTAGGCAGTGAGCCTGCATGGTGAAGCTGATGGTAGCACCGTTAACTTGGAGGGAGACAGACACAGGAGTAGCATAACTTTAGGGAGGAAAGACCAGAATTTCAGTTTTGGTCAAGTTGAGTTTAAGGAAGTGGGCAGCCATCCAGTTAGAAATAGCAGAGAGGCAGTCAGAGACACTAGTCAAGATGGACTGGGAGATATCAGGTGAGGACAGGTAGATTTGCGTGTCATCCGCATAGAAATGATATTAGAAGCCAAATGAGCTAATGAGTTTACCAAGAGAGGCAGTATAGATAGAGAACAGTAGGGGACCAAGGACTGAACCTTGGGGGACACCAACAGAGAGGAGTTGGGAAGAAGAAGCAGAGCCAGAGAAAGAAACACTGAAAGGGCACTGGGAGAGGTAGAAGGAGCACCAGGAGAGAATAATATCTTGAAGATTGATATTGTGAAGAATGAGAAGAAGCTGTTGATGACCAAAAACTGCAGAAAGGTCAAGTAGAATTAAGATAGAGTAGTGACCACGAGATTTTGCAGCAAGTAGATCATTGGATACTTTGGTCAGTGCCATTACCAGAGATTGCTTAACACGGAAACCAGACTGAACCGTGTCTAGCAGAGAGTTGGACTCAAGGAAGTCTGTCAATCTCGCATGCTCAACTCTTTCAAGGATCTTGGATGCAAAAGGCAGCAGCGAGGAAATGTGGAAATATGCCAGAGGAGAGAGATCGAGAATTTTAGTGAGAGGTAGAGAGAGAGAAGAAGACAGAGTACGGATTAAATGCGAGCGAATTGGATCTAGGGAGCAGGTGGTGGAGTGGGAGGACTGGAGCAGAGCAGAAATCTTGTGAGGTTAGGGGAAGAAAAAGGATGAGAGATCCATTCCCTGATTGTAGAGATCTTGTCAGTGAAGTGAGTTGCAAAGTCTGAGGCGGTCAAGCTAGTAGGTGGAGGAGGAATAATAGGGAAAAGAAGAGAGTTAAATGTGTGAAATAGTCGTTTGGGTTCACGAGGGAGTGTGGTTATGAGGGTATTGAAGTAATTTTCTTTTGCAGAGGAAAGAGCCAAGCTGTATGAGCGCAGCATAAATTTATAGTGGAGAAAGTCAGAAGCACAGTGAGACTTTCTCCAACAGTGTTCAGCAGTTCTGGAGTATTTTTGAAGGTATCGAGTCAGCTTGGTGTGGCAAGATTGTTGTTGGTGGTGCTTGCTGCGTTTAAATGTAAGAGGTGCCATGATGTCTAGTTGAGAGGAGAGGGTGGAATTGTAGAAGGAGGTTGCATAGCTAAGACAGATGAGGTTTGAGATAGGTAAAAGGAGAGTTTGGAGATTAGTGGAGAAATGCTATAGGTCAAGACAAGATGCCACCCACATGGCTTTTTTTTTTTTTTTTGTCAGTCTTTATTTTTGCGGAGCATGGGTATAACATACAAGCTCGTATTGCCACAACAGCGTGTACAAGCTATGACAACAATACAGTGACTATAATATTATAGCATGCAGGAAAGGCACAATTTTTGTGAATGAATGCAGGTTAGGTACTTTAAGACATAACGATTAATAATGAGGAAGTAATCTTGTGAAGAGCGTTTCCCATAGCTTGCGTATGCTTAATTTAGATTATCACAGGCTAGGCATATCTGAGTGTGTGCAGATTAGGTAGGCAATCTCTATATACTGTTGATTATTATGTGGTTAGAGCTAGCACAAATGAGTAAACAAGAATTAGCTACATCAAGAGACAAGTTGTTAAACAATAGAGATTCAGATTAATGATACTAGCCTGTCACTGTCATGACATTCCCCGAAACTAGCAAGTCTCCAAAGTGTGCCCATCTCACGATGTTCTTAAGCTAGTATAATGGGAGGCTGAGGACATGTACTATACATAAATCAGTGTTATGCTGGGACAGGTTATAGCAAGGTGGAATCGTGACAGGCTATACGGACAGTCCAGGTATCCCTCCCAGGTCGCACCTCCGTTTAGGTTTAAATGACTGGCTTATTATGTATCAAGAACATCATGCATAAGGCGATAGTCCGACCGAAAGTGACATCGTAAGCTGGTCTGAGAAGGGCTCTTATAGTTCACAGCTGGGAGGGTTTACTGGGATCGCTGCGAAGTGGGAGGTCTGTGTTCAGCCGATACCTCTTTTGGGGAAGATGGTGCCGTTGGTCTGGAAGGGCCTGCTGGGACTTGCAGTGGTGGTCGTCCGTGGTCTTTGAGGTATGGAGAAGGGTTGTGTGTGGCGGGGGGCTTCTCCCTGGCTCCAGGCGTTGCTGAGGGTCGACACCATGTGGCCACAGACTTGGGGACTTCTCGAGGCCGTGTCTTTCCCTTTGTGGGTGATGTGGAAGGTCCAGGCGGTCGTCCGCCCCCTGCCGGCGGGTGGCCTTCCTGCGGTGTGGTCAGTGTCCCGGAGGGAATCTCCTAGTGACCCTCGGCCTAGATGGGCATTTTGCCTTTAGTGTTAGGGCAGCCTTGCCCAGGATCTGCCCGTTCCGCCCCACTGCTTTTGTCAGCCTCACCACCCTGTGTGGAATGAGGGTGAGTTGGGCCTTCCTACACTCCAGTTTCTCTCAGAACCTCCGGAACAGGGCGTCCAGGTGCTCGTGTAGGGGCTGTAAGGGTGCAGGCTCGACAGCGTGGTCCACGGCCACCATTTTACCAGTAGCGGTTTGCTTGTCCAGTGCACGTCCTGGGCTGTTGCCAGCATTTGCAATCCATGCTGTTATGTGGTTCACGATGGTTGGGCCAGGATAACCAATACCGGTCCAAAGGTATACTTTGGGTGCTGCTCGAGTTGGTGAGCTGGGAGAGCAGCCTTCTCTCCCCTGCTCTGCATGATGTAGGCCCTAAGCCTCTGGTCCGGTGATCTTGCGGGCATTTAGGCTTGTGAGGTGTCCCCCAGTTCCCCAGCTTCTGCGTTGCTCTGTGAGGTAAGTTGGGGTTTCGATTTGGGTGGTTTATCCACAGTTTTGTGCCGAAAATCGGTTCCAGGCTCGGGAGCTCTCAGAAAGTGTGTCTGTTCAGCTTCCCGGTCAGGCTCCGCCCCCCTTTTTTATTTGTTTTAAACTCTATTGAATAGTGATTTTCATACAGATTTGACTGTACTGTAGTCTGTATCGACATCATGAAAAAACAAAAACTATTTCACAACATCAAAGAGAGTGTAGCTCATTAGAACAATTTCTGTTTAATCCAAGTACTAATGGAACATCAGTGGATATTTATTATGCAGACCCTTCCCCCTCCGCTCACGCCCTAGCCATCTGGTTCCCTGTGACAATTCCCTCTTGTTCATCTCTCTTAGCTACTTAAGTAATCCACGATAACCATTCCTCTGCATGTTTTGGACCTTTTGCCGGCAGTGAGAATATTAGAGTATTAAATACATTTGGATTTTAAGGTCCTTTTAAAGATAAAATTATGTCATTGCATATAGAGCAATTCTGCAAAGATTATAAATACCTTCTTTGAATCAACTATATTTCCAATAAATAATGGCATGAGGCAAGGTTGCCCATAGGCTCCATTACTATATATTTTGTCTATTGAGCCATTGACTATTATGATTAGGGAGAATAAAGAAATATGTGGGATTAAATCAGCCATTCGTAACTATAAAATTTATATTTTTGCGGATGACATGTTCTGTCCCTGGTGAAGCCCTCAATTTCTATTCCAGAGGTTCTAAAAGTCATTTAAATATATGGAAATATTTCAAACTATAACCTGGAATACATGAAGTATTTGGGAATCAAATTATATTTTAAAATTCAGTATATAATACACCATAATTATGAAAATATATAATCGTTAGCTCATAAGCAACTGATTAAGTGGCGCAAAATCGAGATTTCCTGGCTGGGCCGTTTGAACATAGCGATAGCCTACTCTATTCCGAAACTGATATTTTTGTTCAAATCCTTACCATTTAGACTAGGCAATGGTAAGATCATACAATTTTAAAGACTCTTTTTAAATTTTATTTGGGCAAATAATTGCCCAAGAATATCCCAGAAGATCCTGCAAAACAAATTTGACAAAGGTGTCATATTATTTACGGTATTGTAAAGTTGCATCAAACATGTTTAGTTGCGTATGTAATGGTATGGACTAAACTAAATATCCAAAATAACATCTGGTTTCAGATTGAACAAGAGAACTGCCCACACGGTAATTTAAATACTGTGTTCTGGTCAGATGACCCAATTGTAAACAATTAAATAATGCTGCAAATCAATTGATAGCCGACATGTTGGATGTTCTAAAAATGCTGAAAATTAAACTTAACCTCTCAGACTCCATTCTTATACAAGTTCCTATAGAAACTCTTCAATATAACATGGTGGATATGTACATGTATAATTAGATTCTAATGGGGATAAATAAAATTGCAGAATTTTTTGAAAATAAAATAATGCTTAGCTTTTCGTGTTTACAAAATAAATACAATATACTCTTTAGAGATACTTTTCGTTATCTAAGGATTAAACATTATCTAAATACAAAAAAATATATATTTTTGAACACTCTATTTTTGGTTATTTAGACAGATTAGGAACCAAGGGTCTAATTACAAGATCTTCTAAGCTTCTGGAAGGTGAGGCTGACTTCAGAAAAATCTCATCAATAGTGCAATGGGAAAAAAATCTTAATATAAACTGTACCCCCTATGAACGGTACCAAACTACTATTCAATTAAAAAAAAAATCCATTGTATATCTTTGTTAGAACTACATCTAGAGATTCTATATAGATGGTACCAGGTTCCTTTCAAACTACATAAAATTTACAAAGCTTACTCACCTATATAGTGTTAACCAGAACAAAGAAGATTCGGGATGTAAATCTACAGAGAAAACATAAAACAGAACATAGTGTGATATTGTTATAAAACACAATATTTCATGCGCAGCAATCTTGTGCACTCACAGGATGTAGACAATAGAAGCGCTCTTAGGGTGCCTCCCCCGATGTAATGGGGGGCTAGCTGGTATTTCTTATCACCTCTGGATCCTTATTTCACCAAAAGACATCCACAGGTCAGGGTTCAGTAATAAAAAATGTATTCAAATAAAAAGTGTAGTCACCATTTCAGCATAGGATATATATATGGTTATTTATATCCTATGCTGAAATGGTGACTACACTTTTTATTTGAATACATTTTTTATTGTTTGGGATATACTTGTAAGCTATTACTCACCTATATGCTGGAGATGTCATAAGGAGATTGTCACGATACTAGATATATGGTATACCTGTGAGATATTAAATGATATCAATGCACATATATCTTCCCTGATATCATACTTAATTCAGGGTACTATAATACTCACACCTCTTTTACTATTGAATTTAGACTTCCCGATAATGGAGAAAAACCATAAATATCTAATTAAACATATTCTTTATGTTTTTAAGATCTCTATAGCTCATAACTGGAAATCTACCCACCCTCCATTATGGCAAGACTTTTTAAATCAAATAGACTATCAATATACAGTGGAATGCAATTTTATTTCAACTTCTGGAAAATATATTTCATATCATGACTCATGGCACCCTTGGTTGGTGTATAGAAATAAAACCTAAAGTAATTTAGCATAAGGTTGGGATATAGGGTTAGGATAATCAGGATTAATACACTGATTTTCCAGGATAACAGGGGATCCCTTGATATATAATCCCACGTACCTACTATCAAGCCCCAGTTGTTGCAGTCCTTATTTGTGTATGTTTTAATTTTCTATATTGTGTACTACATTTGTATTTGTACTTTGTATGGTATGTATATATTGCTTTAAAATCTGTCATATTTCTGTACTTGGCATATATGAATTTATTTCCGTATTTCAATAGAATGAAATGTATTTGATTGTATTCTATATATTTTTAACTTTTTTGGCAATGTTGTTTAAACTGAAAACAAAATTAAAAAGAATAAATATGAAAAAAAGAATATTAGAGCTTCCGCTGCCTTAACTTAATTTTTTTAGAGTGGTAGAGGTGTGTTCATGTGCTCAAATTCAAATAATGGTATGTAACCCAGTATGTCTGTGAGTGTATCTTTTACAATACCCCAAAATGGAACCATTGGTGGACAACCCCATCAGATATGTCTCACTGTCCCCTCTCTGCTCGCACACCTCCAGAAGTCATAAGGGACTACAGGGAATATTCTGTGCAAGAATGCCAGGGTTCGATACGAGTATGATAGGAGCTTATAATTTACTTTGTTTACCTGATATTTGGTGCTAATCGAGCTCTTATGCTGCATCACCAGCTCCTTGACCCACTGGACAGTAAATGTCTTATCCAGGAGTTCCTCCCATTGCAGTTGGTGCTGATATTGGCACAAGATAGCCCTCCCTAGCCTGGCATCCCCCTTGCACAGATCCTTATATCACTTAAACTCTCTTTGAATTTAAGGGAAACTATAGTGCTAAGAATGCATAGAACCCCATGCCCCCACCCCTCGCCCACCCCCACCACTGAAAGGGTGAAAAACCTTTTGTCACTTACCTGATTCCAGTACCCAAACATGTCACACACATATATGATCTTGCTCTTCATAGCCACTAACATGGTGGAAACAGAAGTCCAAATAGCTAGTCAGTAATGAGCACAACTGAGTGTGAAGATCAATGTGTAAGTCATATATTTTAACACATTAGAGTCTCTGATTAGTTTACTTTTTGTCATATTGTACAAAGTACTGGGTGAATTACACTAATTTGAAATGATGTGCCAGAATTTAAATTACTTAGCTGCCTAATCCCATAAATAAATAAACAAGCAAAACTGTGGCTTTGGTGAATAGAGACCTTCTGTTTAACTTATTTTCCCACTGTCAATCCCACATATTGGCCTGTTTTAAGTTAGATATTTAGTTGTGGAACTTGACATTAGCCAATGGTGCATTTTTAACATACAGTGGCAAAAGATTGATGTTACATACATTTCCTTCCAAAGGCAGTGGTCAGTTTAGCTTCCAGTTTTATAATATTTAGTGTAGGAAACTCTCAAATCAATAATGGTCTTTCATTCACAGTACTAAAAACACTGATGATGAATTAAGACAGAATATAATATGGGTTTACACTAGCAGTTAATAGCAGGGTAAGTGCTTCCTGTTCCTCCATCCTCATTTAGCACCACTACCTGCAACTAAAAATATCCTGCGGAAATAAACAAGGTGATGAAAACATTCACAGGTTTCATTGTAAAATTTCGTATCCAGAATATATTCATATCCAGAAAACATTTACCAGCATTTGTGTTTATACTGCACAGTGTTGAGTATAAAATTCAACTTCAAAGGGTACATTATAAGGCAAATACATATACTACTGCTATCCTGATTTTTTTTATTTAAAAGTGTCAGATGTGGAGTTAACTGTCTGGTTCCAACACACTGTAATTATTATTAAGAAGGAAAAATGCCAAATAGCAAAGTGTTTTTTTCCGCTGTAACTCTACTCTTATTAGGAAAGAATAAAAAAAAAAATACATAATTTTCCTCTCCACCTAAAACGTTCTGCATGATTTTAAGTGTTTCTCTACTCTCTCCCTGTTAGTTCCTGAAACACATTGCAAAATTTGAAATGAAAAACGTTCTACAGCGGTTCCAAGTCTTGCTGCTGAATTTGGATACATCATCGGGTCTCTAGCTCATCCTTAACAACTGACAAAATATTTACTCGGCTCACTGCAGAAATGGATAATCGTTTCCAAAATATTATACAAGGCTGAGTTCAGACTGCAGACAGAGGCACAAGAAATGAACTGGACCTCTTCACATCAAACATTAGAACGGTTTTCCAAGAAAATAGGGTTGCATCCAATTTTCTAGAGCACAATAACTACATAATACATGTAAAGCTACTGGGTGCATGGGCGAGACATGTGATACAATGCAGCATTTTCCAAACTATTATTTAAGGCTGAGTTCACTTAATGTCAAAGAAATCTTTGTTATTGTTCACTAGCTTGATATTAATAATTAGGTTGACTTAGAAATTCAGAGGTAACTGTAATATAGACTGAAGCACAATAGCTCATAAAGTCTGTAAGGGTGGTCACAGAGATAATGTCCCACCCTGCATTACTCATGGAGCATTCTACTGTAAATATTCTCATTGCTAATTTATCATTTTTATTACCACTATTCTGATCTCCGTATGATCTATCCTTTTGTAGTATAAACCTCTCTAAATTTCTCTCATAAATAAGAGGGCCTTGGAGGAAGTCCCAGCAAACTAGGTTATCTGTATAATCTAACATCTACTTGTCATTTCATTCATAACCATTGACAGTCCCTTTCAGCTTCATAAATGTTGAATAAAATTAGATCTATACAAGTCTCAATCAGTAATCAGTGCCTTTGGTCCCATGAAATACGTCCGGATTTTATTTCCATACTTGCAGTTGGATGAAGCTTACTTAAGAACAAACCAGCGAAGAAAGATTTTTAACACTATTTGTCTGAAAGAAATATGTGATCCGTTAATAAAGATACAGGATAGAGTGACTGAAAAATAAATAGTTGTAGTCTTTATAGTATATACTATCGCAAAGTCATTGTTTTTCTAATCCTGATTAAGAGCATCACTGAACTTCATGGTGTAAAGACCTTTATGTGCATGCTATAACTTTCTTTTTAATGCAATACGCTTATAATGTGGAATATAGAAATGCTGTGTAGTTATTGACTTGGAAATTGCAAATTTTAGGCCAAAATAGAAAAATTTGAAAACAGCTTGTTTGGAGATTTTTAACCTAAAATATAAATTCCTCTGGTCAATTCCCAATAAAACATGGTTTAGTGAGTAACTGTAATTCAGTTTTTTTTGTCAATTTTTCTTTTATTGAAGGCATATAAGATGGGGTACATAAGAAATGCAGGGGAAATGTACGAGTGATTTACAGCATAGGGTTGATACATCATTTATCAATATTAAATTACATTTCCAGAAAAACGATGCCTCATTTTTTAAGTTTTTGTCGTTAAACTATATGTTGAAGATACACACTATGGATCATACGGACCTGTTGATTAAAGGCACAATAAGTGGATTAACTGACCCTGGGGGGTTACAGGCTTGATTTCTGTATTGGGTGTATCCCCTGGGTGTCCCCTTCATGCTAGGGTCTCTCCAGTGTGCGATTGTGACGAAAAGTGCATAGTGTAGCGGAAGCTGAGGTTCAGCACAACCGCTCTGCTTGGATGCTAGGCTCCACCCCCAACTGTAATTCAGTTTTATCAGCTTCAAATGTACCTTCTACTCTGCAGACTTGTCCACCATGTACTCGACAGAGTACAGTACAGCAATTCGACAGAGTACAGTATAGGTTTGTTAGGTTTCTCATCTAATGTTTTCTGCTCCTGTTAGTTGCATCTCAGTTCATGAATGAAACCATTATTAAAGCTAGTAGAAGCTATGGCACAGCTTCATAAGAATGCTTGATTTTATTCACTTCAAAGTAGGATATTGATTGGACAAATCTACTTCAATGGAACAAATGGAACTCAGAAAGGAGAAGAAAATCCTAATCTGAAACCTATGATTTGTAAAAGGGAGGAGATATTTACCTCTTCATAAATGGCTCAAGTAATGACCTCAACTTGAGGTCACCATGCACATTAAGATTTTGATGCAAACCTCTAAGTGTATGAAACAGGACAACAGGAATTTATATCTTTGACCTATAATTATGGCATCAATGTTCCAGGCTATTTCAGTCTGTTTCCAGGAAGCAGGTGAAAATGTATCACTGCCTGTGTACACATAATTCACCATAAGTATTTACTACATCAGTACTCATTTTTAAAGCTTTGAAAACATAAAGTGCAAGAAATAAACCTCTCTCTGTGAGAGAATATAATTAATGAAAACTTTTTTTCTATGGGTTAAACATTATCTAAGGTCTTGTTAACACATTCTTGTATTGCATGGTAAATGTAATCATGTAGAAAATGAACTGGGAGATGAAGAGAAAATAAAAGCAATATTTGTCTATTAATGGCAGATTATCCATTTCCCATCGGATGTTTATATTCCTATGAATCTGACTAACCTCTTAAACAGCAGATCCTATATTATGTAACTTCCTTTCAACTATATTACATAGAAGAGACAGAGTTGATCAACTACATTTCTTATTATTTTTGTTAACCCCTTTATGATAAACATGTTGTTATTGTGACTGTTCTGAAACATTAGTTGCTTTGAACAGGTAAATTAGCTGAACAACAATTCAATTAATAAACAACTAAAAACATGTATTATCGTGCTTATAATATAAGTGGAGTGCAGATAATATTACAAATATTTTCTGCATATTGAAGTGCACTTAATTTAATTCATGGGGTTGCCTTAATATGTGGAGGCATGGACTTCTCAAGATGTTAACAGTGTTCTTCTGTTTAGAATAATTCTCCCGGTTGTGTCAAACTAGCTGAGTGGATCTCTACTCTAAATAACTTTGCCATACCATACACAAATGCCCACTTCAATAATCATCTGCTCATGCCAGAGCAGTAAATCAAATGCATTCATATATTTTCAGTAATCCTGGACATCATAGTGTAATAAGCCTGAATCTATGGATTTCCTTCCATAAATTCCATTATCAGATATATTCCCAGTTCCTTGGAGATATGCACCTGGTCATTAATAATGTTTAATTTCCTGTGGTCTTCGTATGTTTTTGTTCTGTTGTCAAGGAGCTTGATATGTGCTATGAAAACATATCCAATATAAAATCCTAAAATATTAACACATAGCATGATGGAAACATGAGTTTTTGCTTTTTTAAGTCCTAGTGTTATGAATTTTAGGCGAATGTTGTGTACAGAATACCTTGGTAATTCAGGAAAAAACATGTCTAGAAAACATGGATAGTAAAAACTTTACTGAAAAATATAAACAACAATGTGAGTTACACATGAAAGTGGTCAGATTTAGTAAAAGTTAGGACAACTAAAATAGGTGTAAATCAGGCAAAGATTAAAGTAAAAAGCTGCTACATAGTTAATATGCAATTTTACATAGTAAAAATACAATTAGATACGTATGTTACTAAACATATATTTAGTAATTTATACCAATCACACATTATTTAAGCACTGGTGAAAAACCTGAAATGAGAAAATCATATCAGTAAAAATCAAGAATTGAAAACTAAAAAGACCTCCTTGCCGTCCTGCATTATCGAAGAGCCAAGAGGCCTCCCACAAACATTACTGCATTCTAGTGGTCATGGCTTGTGTGTGGTGGAGGGGAGAAATGTGAGCATATAACATATTTCCAGGCATTTGTATTAGACTAATATATGCAGGCTGTATCAACCTTCATGTATCTGTGTATTATAAGTGCCTAGCTTTATCCAGGCAACTGTATTTACTGTAACATTACAAATACCTTGCACCATCAGATCTAAGATTGGTGTGAATCAGAGAAAATTTCATCCAAACATTAAACATGTTTCCAGATACACCCCACTATGTTTGAACAATAACTCTTGCCTGTATACATCTGTCATTGCAGTTATTTTTGCTGCAGTTAAACTGAAACTGAAGGACCATAAGGAGCTACACCCAGCAGTCAGTTTATGCTGTATAGATTTTCATTGTTATTGCATTTACTACACCATTAATATGGGCATTATGTGCACATGTAGATTTACTAATAACTTTCGGTTGGAATTTGAATCTATATTCACAAAATGCAAGCAGATTCCTACCTTTAAGTAGGGTATTTTTATGGTTTAGTTACCTGCTGTGTGCTACAAAAACTGGCATCTGCCATTTTGCTATAGTAGTTCTGCAAATTTCTGAAACAGTATGAAGTAACGCAGGTCAGGGATAACATGTAATCTCAACTAGTTACTACTAGAGATGTCGCGAACTGTCCGCCGAACTGTTCGCGAACTGTCCGCTGGCGAACAATAGCATGTTCGCGTTGGGCGAACATATCCGATTTCTGGTCCGCCCCTATACGTCATCATTGAGTAAACTTTGACCCGGAACCTCACAGCCAGCAGACACATTCCACCCAATCAGCAGCAGACCCTCCCTCCCAGGAAGTGTCTGCTGACTGTGAGGTTCCGGGTCAAAGTTTACTCAATGATGACGTATAGGGGGCGGACCGGAAATCGGATATGTTCGCCCAACGCGAACACACTATTGTTCACCGGCGGACATCTCTAGTTACTACTCCCCAATATATCTGCAAATTGTGAAATTTGTAAAATGTTTCTGTTATAAATTTGCTGTTTTGTCCACACTGTATGTGTCAATGATGCATCCTACATATAAACTTTATCATAGCAATAAGGAATCAAGAAACAGTCATCATATAGTTGTAAATGAAAAAAATAAAAACACGGAGAGAGTACAAAGGTTGCATACTGGGTTATTTACTAAAGTGGAAATTCAAGAGGAATTTCAAACCATAAACTCAAGGTGGATCAGGAATGAAGGAGTGACTGCCCTGGCCTCGATGGTCCTAAGCTTCTATCTAATAGTGGTTCCTGGCTTGTTCTGATCTAACCATCACTTCATAATGCCTAGTAGAGGAAAGCAACTAAACATCAGTTAGCGTGGCAGCATATGTGGAACTCCAGGGACTTGCTAATAGTGTGAATGCTGCCACAAGAATATGAAAGGTTAAGTATTTTGAGTATCTGAAAAGACTCTTAGGAATTATGAGTAAAAAAAGACCAAAACCGACCAAACATGGGACATGGTACCTAAAGCCTGGAAGCACAGCAAGCACTAACTAGATTTATTTTGATATGTGAGAGCATAGCAGACACTATATACAACCATTAACAGGATTTTCCTGAATAATTCTACATGAGAGGAGAATAAGGTATTGCCACTATACGCCTATAGCTCTGAACCAATCCTCATAATACGTAAGTCTTCCTCCCATGCTGTGACAAAGGGGAATTTGTGCAACTCTGTTATTCCCTGTAGTGAGCAGTATATAATATAAGTGATTTTAAGTGGTGGATTTAATCCTACACATTATTTCTCAAACTCTGAGTAAGCTGCTGCCCCATATTTGCTGATTTGCCCCTGATTTGCTGATAAAGCATTAGATGGTAAAGAGGAGAAATTGCAAAATCTAAATATTTGGCTAACCGAAGAGAAAGTATAGGAGAAAATGTCTTATAACAAAGGTTAGTGAAGCTATCTGGCCAGGGGCTATATGAGAAGGAAGATTCTTTATAATGTTAACAATTTTGTCCTCTTTTACTGTGGCATCAATAAAATCTTGCTGTATAGCAGTTAAAATGGATCTGTCACTTATATTCTTTCTGTCAGATATATTCTTTATGAAACACCGATCAATACTGTGTTTGGTGTTTCATAAAGAATATACCATAAAACAAAATATGGACTACTTATGTATTATGGTCGAGTCTGAGTTGGACAAAAGTTGACAAAAAGTGGAGTTTTATTCCAATCCCAGCAGCCTTCAGAAATTTTGGTCGCTAGGATCCTCCATAGACCTCAGTGTTGTACTCTTTTGACAGAAGGATAAAGATGGCCACTGGACCTACACTGAATCTGACAGTTTTGGGGGTCTTTGCAAAATATGCAAAGACCTCTGAAAGTGACAGATCTGCTTTAAAGAACTGTGCTTTAAAAACTATCCATGTCCAGGCTGGATAACCAAAAGCGATATGGAGGATACAGCTAAAGATCTACAAACAATAAAACATACAATAGTGTAATACAGATTAAAGGAAATCTGTGCCCTAACAGGAAGTGCCTCCCCTTGGAATACTGGGGGCCTGATCGAGGACCCCCCTCCCTCAAAAGCCAGCTTTATCACCAGAATGGAAGATGGGACTCCAAATGTATTTTGAAAAAGTACTTTAATGCATTGATTGTGCTGCTTGTTATTTTTATTGTGTTTTTTTTATTATTTTGGTTCCTGAGGAAGTCCTACATTCAGGACCAAACTCGTAGGACCTCTAGTTACTTTTTTATTATTTTATTCATCATTTTTGTCTGTATGCTATAAAGCACCTTTTTAAAATACATTTGGAGTCCCATCTTCCATACTGGTGATAAGGCCGGCTTTCGAGGAAGGGTGGTCCTCGATCAGCCCAATGTAGGAGGCACCATAATGCAATCTATACCTACTGATTCCTGGAAGTGCAACTCTGCTACCATACAGATTATTTTTAAACTGTATCACATTATTGTATGTTTTATTGTTTGTAGATCTTTAGCTGTATCCTCCATATTGCTTTTGATTAAACTGGTGGTAAAAAGGATATATTCTGGGATATACTTGGAGGAAGCTATACATAACAAGATAAGTACTTTTTGAATTGTTCTCCCCACTTGTCACTTGAACGGTGAAGGTGTAGTGTATGTTTGTACCATGTCCAGGCTGGTCGGCTGGTGGAGTGTGTGATCATCTTTTAAATTGTAAAAGTGTGCAAATTCATTGCAGATATCTTGAGGTTGGAAACGTTTATGGCCATCTGCCGAGATCAAATATAAAATGTTTGTTTGGGCTTTTCTTGCTCTCTTTTAGCTTGTAGCACATAATAATTTGCCTGCTCGATTACCTTGAGCATAATATCTTGCTTTTAATTTTTTTAATGTGTAAACAGTTTGAGGTAAATTAATATAATTAATTTGTAATTAGACAGAACCAAATTGCATAGCAAAAAAATCTGAAGGGTGTAAGGAATTACTGTTTGTGAGGTCACATGCCAAGCACAAAAGAGAAAAGAGATTTATTTTTTAAAAACATTTTAACCAGCTTCTGATTTATTAAAAGTTACCAATGTCTACACAATCAAAAAGCTTAGAGTTTCAGTCCGTAATTTAAATACAGTTTCTGTATGTAAGTTAATTAAAACAAAGATAATATCAATAAGACACTCAATGCATGTTTTTAGTAAGGAATAATTATCAAAGCACCACTATCTACATGAACATTGTGTTCATTGTATCTTGTGCATGGCTTATTATAACTATATACTTCACACAAAATATCTCCTGAAGGAACAACTGTTTTTACAGCATGTTTTCAAATTAATATGATGGAGACATTTTGTTAAAATGCCACCGTAACTCTCAAAATGTTTCCCCATATAAATATTAGTCTTGGCAGACTACATGTCACAGCTGTACAGAACTGGCATACCTGATCATTAATCAATGGCAACAAAACATTCTGGGTTCAGTTCAACAGAAATGAACTCTGGAGGCTAAGCTTAAGCCAAGATGCAGACCAGAAACAGTTTGACTTCAGCAAGCTCTCTATGCCTCTTCTCATATAATCGGTACATTTTTATTTCTTAAACAACTGCTTACAGAAGGATGCATGGAAAAAATACAATGTTATAAAAAAGTACGCTGGACAACCGACACAGTGCATTTTAAACCATAAAGTGCAGGAAGGAAGATTGCAAGTACTATAATGAGAATTTAGATTTTTTTTTTTTTTTTAAGTGCACTGATGCCCCCTTTGATGTTGGCTACGGTGCATACATTTTATTCTAGGTTCATCCAGTCATTAGTATTCTATATTTGATTAACTTTTTTTTGCAATACCCATTCTGAGTTGTCAGAATTCGATTATTATATATCTAAATAAATTAAAATAAAAAACAGTGAGAAAATGTTTATAATGATTGATTGTAACCTTGTTCCTTTTGTTTTTTTTTAAATTAATGAAAAATGGAGAGCTGGAGTCATTTTAAGTTGAAAACAGGGTATTTTGTAAAACAATTAAAGGGAAAAAAGCTTTCCCACAAACACAGTCTGTAGTTTCAGTGCCCGCCCATCTTTCATTGTAGAAAAAAATACACTGCCCTATCAGCTTCTACCAACAGCGCCTGCGGTGGTAGCAGGTGTAGTCACACTGCAAGGCTCAGTTGGCAGGGCAAAAACCATACAGTGCGAGTTAAAATGTCAGCAGGTGTAATTCAATTTTTTTAATGAGATTGGTGAAAAAAAAGGGGGGATGTTTTGTACCAAATTGGCATTACTTTTACTCGATTAAAAATGAGTCCAGCTGGCACTATCCTCAACTTGATCTACCTAGAGTTCTGGTAATAAAAGTTATGTTGTTAGCAGTGTTGGTAGTTTGTGACAACTGTGCAGAATCAGATACAGCATGAGTGAGCCCGCTGCCTGCCCTACTAGTTTTCTGTTTCTTCCCTCAGTAATACAGACTTGCGATGTCTTCGCAGAAATTGCTTCTTACCGGCACTAGTGAGATGAGCATTCACTCTCCCCCTACTTACTTCCTTACTGCACATTACTCAAAGTAATGCCAAGCTTTGTTGCCACAATACAGTACTTTCAACCCTTTGCATGTGGATGGATTTGTTTCACTGGTAATAGAAGCTGTTGCAAAACTAACACGTGGTTAATTAATGCTCATGGAAATGTTAATGGTGGTGGTACTGGTGATATTGATGGTGGTGATGGTTGTTGTGCTGGCGGTGATAATTATGACAGTGGGTGAGCTACTTGTGCACAGCTGATGCAGCTGATGATAAGGCAGTTGATGATGAGATTCAACGATCTCCATTGGATGAGGAGATTACAAACCTCTTGATTGGAAGAAGATCCAGCCCACATGATTGGACAGTTGGACAGACCTATTGTCGATGATGGCTGTAGCGGATGGCACTGGGCTGTCCTGAAAATTACATTTGTATAACTGCATTCGTGTAAACTGCTGGTTTTGTATGTGTTGAAATAAAGTGTATTCGTCTGATTGTTCGGTAGAATCATTCGAATAAACTAAGGGAATGAAACTACCGAACAATCAGACCTCCCCTGTGTGAAGTGTGCCTTCAATTACCCGTTGCAACAATGTTGCGAATGGGTAATTAACAAGCTATGCAGTAGGTCCTTTGTTCGCGGGGTGGCCGCCATTCGGGAAACGAACACGTGGTGGCGGCCATTTTAAAACTCCCGAACAGCGGTGTTTTGCCGTCGAGTGTCTGGAACTCAAATCGGACACTCGACTAGGCGAACACCGCTGAGACCTCCACAAGCCCGGTCCGTAAGGTTCCAAACTACCGAACGGCCCCTCGTTCGGTAGACAGAAACAACCGAACAAGGGGATTCATGCGAACCCTACCTGATCTCTGTAGTCTTAGCCTTTCGTGTAATTTATTCCCTTATACTGGGACCGACCGCAGGGCCCCATCGCATGGAACCCAATTCGGCTGGTCTCTCCAGCGCGGTCGGTCTTTTTAGTACTTCCATAAATTTCCCGGGGATGTGCCATTTAAAGGGGTACCCTTAGGTTTAGGGGTACATCCAGAAACTGGGGGAATTTGTGTACAGTATAAGGGGATTATGAGGGGAGGAGATAGGTGGGAGGTTACTATTGTCGGATTGGGTACTGAAATAATTGATGAAAGTCCCTCCCTTGCATGGGAGCATGCTATATAAGGCCACTGTGGAATAAAGGTTTTCAGTTCTGCTCCTGATGCTGTGTGTCGTCCAGTTATTGGGATTGCTGTTGGGATACTGTTGGATTATTTTACCTGCTGGAAACCTTGCCTGTAGATTTATAATTACTTGTTCCTGAGCCTCACTGGGATCTTAAGCGGAGATAATCTGTGGAATATTGTATCTCATTGGTTGGCAGCGGTGGGATCCAGACTCACAGAGGAACAAGCACAAATGGAGTACAGATGGAGATTGATTTTGCTACACTAAAACGCTCCACATTAAAGGACCTCCTAGAGGCAAGGGGTATTCAAGCCAGCAACAAGAAGAAAACGGTACTTATTACCGAATTCATGGCAGAGTACCGAATGGATGGCGGTTCGCTTCCCGAACAGGGGGATTCGGGGGAAACACAGGAACAAATGGAGTTCCAGAGACAGTTACAATTTAGGCTGTCTTTTTATGGAGAACACCCTTCAGCGGAAATTATTTCCAGGACCATGACAGAGGTCCAGGAATTCATACTGAGGCAACGGATAACAACAACCCCAGAACGCAGCTCTACAGTAAACGTGCCACAGGAAGGTAAGCCATATCAGGCTTTTAAAACATCAGGCTTTTAAAACATATGTAGAGGCAGAGGAAGATATAGACGCTTTCCTGCAAGATTTTGAAAGACTGTGTGCACTACATAAAATCAGCGCAGAGGACTGGGTACCTATTTTGGCAGGACGGTTAACTGGGAGGGCAGCAGAGGCGTATCGTACTGTGCAGGATGAAGAAATTAGGAATTACAGTAAAATGAAAGAGATTATACTGGCCCGGTATGCTATAACACCAGAGGCATACCGGAGGAGATTCCGGTATTTAAAGAAAGTGGAGAAGGACTCGCATGCAGAATGGGCGTGCAGGTTACAACAGGCAGCACTTGGGTGGGTGCAAGCGAGCAAGGCAAGGTCCATGGAGGACGTGATACAAATGCTGCTAATGGAACAATTTTATGATGGGGTGACAGCAGATGTCCAGGAGTGGGTAAGGGACCGAAACCCTACCTCCCTCACAGAAGCGGCTAGAAGGGCAGATGAGTACATGGACACACGAAGGCAACAAAAACCTGCAGTTCCAAAAACCCCATGGAAAACCTTTGGGGGAACCAGCTACACCCCAGCACCACCAAGGCAACTACCACCGCCACCACCGCCCGCTGCACAGCCACGGTTTCACCAGCCGAGCTCTGTGCCCTGTCATCACTGCCAGAAATGGGGGCATTATAAAAGAGAATGCCCACAACTACGGGATCGTTCCACCTGGATCCGACCAGGCCCACCACTACCACCAAGAGCGGCCACAGCACACTGCTACCAGGACATAGTTGCAACACTGTATGGTTCAGCAGTGCCCATTATCACTGTGGAACAGTGGGAAGTTTTGCACGAAGCCAATCCAGTCCAGACCAATGCTGATAATCGTCAGCACCATAGACAGATGGTATACTTGGAGGGTAAAGCGGTCCAAGGACTGCGTGACTCAGGAGCTACTATCACCCTGGTAAAGAGTCACCTGGTTTCGGATCAGGCTAAGCTCAGTAAAACTGTAGCCGTCAGGGTAGCCGGGGGAGCAGTGTACCGGCTACCTACAGCAAGGGTACATTTGCATTGGGGAGCGGGGTCAGGACACGTGGAGGTGGGGTTGATGCCGCAGTTACCGGCGGAGGTTTTGTTGGGGATCGATCTGGGGAGGCTTACGTCTGCTTTTGAGCCCCAGACACCCACCACAGGAGAAGCTCTACAACACACTCCCGGAGGTTCAGGTAAGAGACCCTTCCCCTTCATTAGGTGGGCCCCACCTAATGAATTTGCAGCTGAAGTAGTAACCAACCCTACGCTGCAAGTATATAGGGACAAGGTTGTCACTGACTCACCCGGGGGGGAGGGAGAGAGATTTGTTTGGGACAAGCAGCTTCTATACAGGGAGTCAGACAAGCAGATAGCTGGGTCAGACCCGATAGTGATGAGGCAGCTAGTGGTGCCGCAGCGGTACCGAGCAGAGTTACTCCGGATAGCGCATGATATTCCGCTATCTGGACATTTAGGGGTCAGTCGCACTAGGTACAGACTGACCCAAAGTTTCTTCTGGCCAGGGATCAGCCAGGAAGTGCGCAGGTATTGCAATACGTGCGATACCTGCCAGAGGGTAGGGAAAAGGGGAGACCGAAGGAAGGCGAAACTACACCCCCTACCCATAATTGAGGAACCCTTTTGTAGAGTAGCGGTAGATTTGATAGGCCCCCTCAAGAAAGCTAGCCCGTCAGGCAAAAGGTACATTTTAACTGTAGTAGATTATGCCACTAGATATCCAGAGGCAGCGGCTCTGACCAACATCCACGCTGAAACGGTCGCGGATGCCCTCATGCGGATCTTCTCCCGGATGGGATTTCCCAGGGAGATTATCTCGGATCAGGGTACCCAATTTACCGCAGAATTCACCCAACACCTCTGGAGGATCTGTGGCATTAAGCCTATTATCAGTGCCCCTTACCACCCCCAAACTAATGGGCTCTTAGCAGAGACCCACAAGGACTGGGAGCGATTCCTGCCGCATCTCCTATTCGCTTACCGGAAGGTGCCGCAGGAGTCCACGGGGTTTTCCCCGTTTGAACTGCTGTTTGGGAGGAGAGTCAGAGGCCCCCTAGATCTGATTAGAGAGCATTGGGAGGGGGACTGGAGCGCAGATGGCACTCCCATCATACCATATGTGTTGGCATTACGAGACCGCCTGGAAGCATTGACTAGGATGGTAAGGGAAAACCTTCAGGCGGCGCAGACTCGCCAGCGCACGTGATATGATCAGGGAGCCAGGGACCGTAGCTTTCAGGTCGGGCAGAAAGTGTTAATTTTAAAACCTGTCCGACATGACAAGCTACAGGCT
Source organism: Pelobates cultripes (assembly GCA_933207985.1). Taxonomy (NCBI): domain Eukaryota; kingdom Metazoa; phylum Chordata; class Amphibia; order Anura; family Pelobatidae; genus Pelobates; species Pelobates cultripes. The sequence goes on along the minus strand of OW240913.1, from coordinate 213,194,484 downwards.
GCCTGGCAGGGGCCATATAGGGTGGTGGAACAGAGATGTGACACCACCTATATAATCGGCCCCTGCACAGGGACTGGAGGGCGACACATGCTCCATCTTGATGGTAAGGTATGTCTTTTTGCTGATGATACTAAGATATGTAACAGGGTTGATGTTCCAGGAGGGATAAGCCAAATGACAAATGATTTAGGTAAACTAGAAAAATGGTCAGAATTGTGGCAACTGACATTTAATGTGGATAAGTGCAAGATAATGCATCTTGGACGTAAAAACCCAAGGGCAGAGTACAGAATATTTGATAGAGTCCTAACCTCAACATATGAGGAAAGGGATTTAGGGGTGATTATTTCTGATGACTTAAAGGTAGGCAGACAATGTAATAGAGCAGCAGGAAATGCTAGCAGAATGCTTGGTTGTATAGGGAGAGGTATTAGCAGTAGAAAGAGGGAAGTGCTCATGCCACTATACAGAACACTGGTGAGACCTCACTTGGAGTATTGTACACAGTACTGGAGACCGTATCTTCAGAAGGATATTGATACCTTAGAGAGTGTTCAGAGAAGGGCTACTAAACTGGTTCATGGATTGCGGGATAAAACTTACCAGGAAAGGTTAAAGGATCTTAACATGTATAGCTTGGAGGAAAGACGAGACAGGGGGGATATGATAGAAACATTTAAATATATAAAGGGAATCAACACAGTAAAGGAGGAGACTATATTTAAAAGAAGAAAAACTACCACAACAAGAGGACATAGTCTTAAATTAGAGGGACAAAGGTTTAAAAATAATATCAGGAAGTATTACTTTACTGAGAGGGTAGTGGATGCATGGAATAGCCTTCCAGCTGAAGTGGTAGAGGTTAACACAGTAAAGGAGTTTAAGCATGCGTGGGATAGGCATAAGGCTATCCTAACTATAAGATAAGGCTAGGGACTAATGAAAGTATTTAGAAAATTGGGCAGACTAGATGGGCCGAATGGTTCTTATCTGCCGTCACATTCTATGTTTCTATGTTTCTATGTTACCAGGAGCGCTCCGAGGAGGTAACCGCCATATGTGCGCCCAACTCTGACGAGTTTGACAGCTTACCTCTCCCAGATCTGCTGGGAGATGGGCAGTTGTCTGGAGATTTAGTGGAGGTTGCACTGGGAGACCGGCTGAGCCCACAGGAGCGTATCGAGGTACAGCAGCTATTGGAAGAGAAACGAGACACGTTCTCTAATGTACCTGGTTACACCCCTCTGGCCACTCACCGGCTAGAGACCCCAGGGCAACTACCCATGTGCCAGACCCCTTACCGCATCCCTGAAGCGGTGAGGGAGAATATACGCAAGGAGATCGATGAGATACTCCAACTGGGGGTGATTGAGCCCTCAGACAGTCCCTGGGCTTCCCCTGTAGTGCTCGTACCAAAGCGAGACGGTACGACTCGCTTCTGCGTGGACTACAGGAGCTTGAACGAGAAAAACGTGTCGGATGCCTATCCTATGCCACGGATAGATGAATTATTAGACTGGATGGCCAGGGGCCAATACCTCACTACTATTGACTTATGTAAGGGGTATTGGCAAATTCCTCTGGCCCCATATGCCATCCCTAAGTCGGCCTTTGTCACCCCATTTGGTTTGTACCAGTTTAAGGTCATGCCATTTGGGATGAAAAACGCCCCAGCTACTTTCCAGAGGATGGTGGACCGACTCCTGGATGGGTTCCAGGACTATACCTGTGCCTACCTGGACGATATTGCCATTTTTAGCAATACGTGGCAAGAGCACTTGGCCCATATAGGAGCGGTCCTAGACAGGATTAGAGAGACTGGTTTGACATTGAAACCGGCCAAGTGCAGTATAGGGATGGCCGAGGTGCAATACCTGGGGCATAGAGTGGGGTGCGGCAAGCAGAAGCCCGAACCAGCCAAAGTAGAGGCCGTGGCCCAGTGGCCCACCCCTAGGACTAAGACCCAAGTTTTAGCATTTCTAGGGACCGCTGGGTATTACAGAAAATTTGTCCCTAACTATAGTGCCCTGGCCCAACCCCTTACTGACCTGACCCGGAAGAATCTGCCCCGCCAGGTGACCTGGACCCCGGAGTGTGAGCAGGCATTCCAACATCTGAAACATGCACTGATAAATGCCCCTGTCTTGGCAGCTCCCAATCCTACTAAACGTTTTCTTGTTCACACAGACGCTTCTATGTTTGGATTGGGGGCAGTACTGAGCCAAGTCGGGGCCGATGGCGGAGAACATCCCGTGGCTTACATCAGTCGCAAGTTACTACCCCGCGAAGTAAGCTACGCCGCCATCGAGAAGGAATGCCTGGCTGTGGTGTGGGCCCTAAAGAAACTGCAGCCGTATTTGTATGGACAGCCCTTTTCATTGCTCACGGACCACAACCCGTTGGTATGGCTGAACCGGGTGGCTGGGGACAATGCCAGGCTGCTGCGTTGGAGCTTGGCGCTGCAGCCCTTTGACTTTAATATTCAGTACCGCCCGGGTAAATAGAATGGGAATGCTGACGGGTTGTCGAGACAAACTGACCTGGAAAAGTGATCCGTGAGCCCCCGGACATCCCCAAGCCGATCCGTGCTGGATCAGACTGTGTATGCCGGCTTGTGGGCAAGGGGGAGCAGTGTAGCGGATGGCACTGGGCTGTCCTGAAAATTACATGATCCTCTTGATTGGAAGAAGATCCAGCCCACATGATTGGACAGTTGGACAGACCTATTGTCCATGATGGCTGTAGCGGATGGCACTGGGCTGTCCTGAAAATTACATTTGTATAACTGCATTCGTGTAAACTGCTGGTTTTGTATGTGTTGAAATAAAGTGTATTCGTCTGATTGTTCGGTAGAATCATTCGAATAAACTAAGGGAATTAAACTACCGAACAATCAGACCTCCCCTGTGTGAAGTGTGCCTTCAATTACCCATTGCAACAATGTTGCGAACGGGTAATTAACAAGCTATGCAGTAGGTCCTTTGTTCGCGGGGTGGCTGCCATTCGGGAAACGAACACGTGGTGGCGGCCATTTTAAAACTCCCGAACAGCTGTGTTTTGCTGTCGAGTGCCTGGAACTCAAATCGGACACTCGACTAGGCGAACACCGCTGAGACCTCCACAAGCCCGGTCCGTTCGGTTCCAAACTACCGAACGGCCCCTCGTTCGGTAGACAGAAACAACCGAACGAGGGGATTCATGCGAACCCTACCTGATCTCTGTAGCCTTAGCCTTTCGTGTAATTTATTCCCTTATACTGGGTCTCTCCAGCGCGGTCGGTCTTTTTAGTACTTCCATAAATTTCCCGAACCCCTGGTCCGATCTGGGTGATTTTTGGATATATTGCTCACCCAGATCAGGGCTACCAGGGGATGTGCCATTTAAAGGGGTACCCCTAGGTTTAGGGGTACATCCAGAAACTGGGGGAATTTGTGTACAGTATAAGGGGATTATGAGTCAGGCTGAGGGGAGGAGATAGGTGGGAGGTTACTATTGTCGGATTGGGTACTGAAATAATTGATGAAAGTCCCTCCCTTGCATGGGAGCATGCTATATAAGGCCACTGTGGAATAAAGGTTTTCAGTTCTGCTCCTGATGCTGTGTGTCGTCCAGTTATTGGGATTGCTGTTGGGATACTGTTGGATTATTTTACCTGCTGGAAACCTTGCCTGTGGATTTATAATTACTTGTTCCTGAGCCTTACTGGGATCTTAAGCGGAGATAATCTGTGGAATATGGTATCTCCGCTACAATGGCAAGCTAAACTGCTTATTTGCCCTCACCAAAAAAAAAAAAAGCTTCTTCTCCATCCCATCCCTTGTTTTCTGATGCTAGGAAGTGCACTATGAATCATGAATCAAAATTAACATGTTCGTATGTTGTGTGAGTCATTTTGTTACTGTGATTCTGTCATTTGGAAGTTCAGAAATCAGAATTTCGATGGATCACCCAGCTGGCTTGAAATGGAACAAATTGCATTTAAATACAAAACAAATCTCTCAGACTTATAGTTATTTAGCTGCATAGGCTGAAAGAAGACTTGCATCCATCAATTTCAGCCTGTCTTACACCTGTTTTTGCTGTTTATCCAAAATAAGGCAAAACCCCCCCCCAAAAAACCACGTGAAACGCTTGCAATTTTGCAACAAACTAGGAAAAAAATTATTCTTACCCCAGATCTCTCCTTCACAAAACTATTACCCTACATGTTAAATATTATATCCCTGAATAGTCTGTTTAAAAATCTGTACAGACTGATAAAATAACCTCTACATAGAGAGAACTCCACACCTTTATTGTTCTTACTACAAAGAAGCTTTTCCTTTGCCTTAGGCTCGACCTGCTCTATATCTGCCTTGGGCCATATGCATTTCCCTACTGCAGGTAAATTTTGCTCTGGATGATCCCACTGGGAAGCATGTGCTTGCCTCGCATGTCTCCTTTCCTGTAATCCTCTACCTCTATTGCTTTACCACCCCTTTTTTCCTATCCTATATATATATATATATATATATATATATATATATATATACACACATATATGATTCACATATACATGCCAACTAATAGCATACGGAGCTCTGATCAAGGAGTGCCAAGCAGCCTTAAAGTGGCCCTGTCATGGTACATTTGAATGGCAACTGAAACAAGATCTTGTTTAAGCTCCGTGCATAGTCAAGCTTCAGTTACATGACTGCTAAATATGCAATACAGATACAGTACCCTCAGCCCTTTCCCTTTAATCTGCTAGTGCAGGTGGACTTGCAATGTCTGCAATAGTGGGGGGAAACAACATTTTTATTACTGGATTCATCACTGCCATCACCGCCAATACCAGACATTGGGGACATGACACTGGTGCTTCTCACTAAGTCTTTACTATTATTTTATTATTTTATTATTTATATAGCGCCATCACATTCCGTAGCGCTGTACATTGGGTGGACTAACAGACATGTAATTTTAACCAGACAATTGGACGCACAGGAACAGAGAGGTGGAGGGCCCTGCTCAATGAGCTTACATTCTAGAGTGAGTGGGGTATAGTGAAACAAAGGGTAAAAGTAGGGGTACCATGTAGGTTGTTAGAAAAGTATTCATTGAGGGCTTAGTAGGTAATTTTTGACAGTTGCTAGAGAGGAGTCATGGGGGTGGGGGATAAAAACCTGCTTACAGTTTAACTGATATTGTCTCTGATGCTCCGATGACCACCAGAAAGTAGACTGTGCAGTTCACTCCCTTAGTTGCTTCTTGGTGGGGGAGACTCCGGTGTCTAGTGCAAGGGTGGCTTAAAATCCATATCTGTCTCACACAACTCCCACAAAGCTTTGTTTGGGATCTACCATTTGCGCATCCTTGAGGGTTGTATTTGTGAGCAGTGTTTGTGTGGTTCAATGTTGTGTGGTTTTGTATTGAGTATATTTATGTGCATGTAGAGGTGTATTTGTGTGAAGTGTTGGCATTTGAATGCAGGTGTATGTTCCTGTGTATGGCTGACATTTGAAAGCAATGGTGTACTTGTGTGTAGTATTTGTGTTTGATTGTAGGGGTGTGTTTGTATGCAGAATTGGCATTTGAATCTTGAGTTGTTTGCACATATAGACATGGCACACACATACTTACTGACACAGATAACCATATACATTGATACACACACATACTGACAAATACACACACAGAAAAGTCATAATTTCCATATTTTTAACTAACTTCTGCACATTTTGGGTATTGAAGGGTGGCTTCACTAGGGACCAGTGGGATCCTGCTGCTTCTCTCTCCTTCCCCGCAACCTTCTCAGTAAGCTGAATTCACTTCCTCCCAGCACTGCTGATCTGACAGGGCCACTGATCAGACATGCCCATCATGTATCTTGTTTACATGGAATGACTTAACATTTACTGTAGTTCAAATACACATTTCTGTGAGTAATTTTGCTGTGGAGCTCAGGCACACCAACAATATAGAGCACCTAGAAGAGAGTGCCATTAGGTTAGAAAAGAGGGACAGAGGTATTTTGGGCCAAAAATAAGATCTGTCCCTCCTAAATAGTAACACTACAGAGGCATTTTGTCAGTTTGTCTGAGTGTGATATCTGTGGGGTGTGTAAGTGGGAGTGTACAGTCTGAACCTCAAAAAGTTTTTTAAATAATCACAACTCCTGTCATTCTCAGTCAGTATTTAAGAATTGTGGTGGAAGACTGTTGACTGTCTGCTAGAGACTGCTGGTGCTCAATCTAAATGAATTAAAGTGGTTTACATGTTCTTCCAATACTGGATGATTGTATTGAGAGTTGTAATCTTTAACAAAGTCCTCGAACAGCATACATTCACTGTAATGTCTTATATTAGTGACAGACTAAAAGTAATCTAACAATTTCAACATTTCTCATCTACTTTCCCTTGAAATTATATCATTAACATTTGATAACATTTGTTAAAAGGTGATAGTAGGGTCTATACCTCCAAGAGAGCTCTATGGCTCCATCTTGTGTCTTAAGGACATGTATGCAACTTATACTAGCTGCATAGACTAGCTTATTTTAGTGTCAGGTGCACCAAATGTTTGCCATGATGCCATGAAAACCATGAAGAAAAAGTATGAATGGATAATTGCTACTATCACTTTATTAAAATAATTAAAAAAAAACAAAAAACAGTCACATAATACATGAGAGTTGTGTCCCAAATGGAATGAACAATATATCGGACATTTTAAATGATCCATTTATTTAATCTGATTTCTAAACAGTACAGCGATAACCTTTAACAGGGTGGTTATAAAATAGAAATCCAGAATATTGTAGAACAGTTCTGGGGAAGAAGGACTACTTTCTGTCTACTCTTGTCCTATAATCACATAATCTCAGTCTTTTCAAATCAATGCATATGATGCAAATGTCTTCCTTTGTATTATAGTAGTACTTATTTCTTGTATAAATTATGAGAAGCATAGTTACATTTGTTCATCCTTCAGAAGAGGTTAAAGTAATATTGATGTGGTTTGCGCTATCAATAGAAAACACTGTGTTCCAGTTCTATCACACACTAAGATTTATGCAATTCTTTCATTTGAAAAATTCTACACTCTACTGTCACCTTCTGGTGCCCTTTCATTCGCTTTCGATCCTCTCAGGATAGAGTGGAATAGCTGCCAATTTGTCATTGGTAGGGTTCCATTAGCTGTCTGTTTCGGTTTGTTCATGTCTCCAACCATCTGCTCATTTTATTTCCTTTTATTGTCATGCACCATGCATCAAGGTAGTGCTTGTTAATCACTGAAAACTTGTATGTAAACATGGATTCTGTGTGCATGGCTTGTATGTCCATTTGATTTTAGGTGTTGTTGGCTGCAGTCTTTAAAACAACATCTGAAGGTTATAAACGTGTGTGCGTGCATATGTATGTGTGTATTTAATACAATAATATGTGTATTAGTCATATATAAGTATAGATACACCATTTAATCTGTCTTCTGTTTAACACATTGTCTTGTTCTTCTGAAATGTGAATCAGTATAATGTAATAGCAATATTGACATGGACTTCAGGTTCAGGCATATCATCTAGCTTAGGGGTGCCCAAAAGTTAGATCCCCAGATGCTGTAGAACTGCAACTGCCATGATGCTTTGTAATTCTAAAGGCATGTAAAGCATCATGGGAGTTGTAGTTCTACATGGGAGATCTACCTATTGGGCACCCCTGAGCTAGCTCATAGCATTTTGTGCAGTATTCTACTGTTTGTATCAAAGCGGTCAATCAATCTTTCCTTCTCTTGTGTTTTCATACCCCTCTCCATTTGTTTTCAGCAGCACCGCTTTTTTGCCTGTAATTTTGTTCACATTAACTTGTTTGTAATTTTTTTTTTTTTTTTTTAATATCCCAGTTTTGAAGCACTGCAGTCTGTGTTAACACAATTTAAACGATGACGATAATTATAATAGGAACATAATGCCTTGTGTAACACTTGAACAATCTAAACGCAGGGTGATTTCTCAGAGATGATCATAGAGTATTTATCGTAGATAATTAGGATGGCTCTAAAGGCCCAAACGTGCTCTGTTTTTGTTTCACAAGTAAAACTGCCATTCACTGTGTAACACAGTTTTGTTCTGTATAGAAAACTATAAAATAAGTGCAATTACAGTGATTATCCTAGCATTCTGACGGATTTCAAGATCTCCTTGGAGACCCATAGGATCTGAAAATGCTCTTGGTCTCCCTGCATGCCTTTCTGCTAAGAATGATCGGCAATGGGCTGTGCATGCTGCCAAGCACTAATCACTGTGTCCCCCCTCTTGTACTGCAAGCACAATTACAGACTGTGCTGTACAATGAAAGCAGTGGATATTCTTTTGCTGATATTGGCAGTGACATCAGCCTTAAGGATGGTGCTAGTGTTAGGGTTGATTAGAGTATTGTTGGAGTTGATGTAGGGTAAGGGGGTATTTGTGCAGAGTTCTGGTTTATTTTAATGTTAGCTAACATTCAGGTTTGGTTAGGAATATGTTTAGCTAGGGTCAGGTTTAGTTAGGGTTAGTTTTAGAAATATAATAGCAAAGTTCAACAGGGAGCTTAATGGCAATTTATTGAAGGTTACAAATGCAAAGCTTCAGCTGCAGCAGTATACTTTTTCAAGCAGTTCAGATAATGTCACTTCATCATATAGCATCTCTAGGAAGCATGTCTGTTATTTGACTCAAGTCCCTAAAACAACCTGTATTCATGGGGGTATTGTTATACTCCTGACCTGTAGTTGTATACAAATACTTATAGTCTTTGAATTGTGAAGTTCTGCACTAAAATAAAAACAAATTACATCTAACCCCATGTTGCACAGGTTTCCAAACATCTGTTAAATCTCATTTTGTATAGTAGATTTGTTTTATGTTAAGCATTAAAAACTTTATTCACGCCTTGCAATATTTGTTCTATAACTTGCAAGCAATAATTGAATCCTAGATATATTGAGCATTTTTACAATCTGGACTAATACATTATTCTATTTTGAGTTCTTTTTCTTTAGTTGTACTTGTTGTGTAGAAATTATTATAAGCAAAACTGAGATATTTTTTCTCAGTTTTGCTTATAATATCTTTTCATATTTTGTTCATACTTGATGTTCCAATACATATAGGATATCAGGAGAAATCTCTATCTGTGCTTTAACCAATTATATATATATATAAAATGTAAGGAGGCACTTAAAGGGACACTATAGTCACCAGAACAACTACAGCTTATTGAATTTGTTCTGATGAGTAGAATCATTACCTGCAGGCTTTTTGCTGTAAACACTGTCTTTTCAGAGAAAATGCAGTGTTTACATTACAGCCTAGTGATAACTTCACTGGCCACTCCTCAGATGGCTGTTAGACATCCTTCCTGGGTCATGGCTGCCTAAAATGCATCCAAACATTCAGTGTCCCCCCACTCTGCATGATGACACTGAACTTTCCTCATATAGATTAATTTATTCAATTCATCTCTATGAGGAGATGCTGATTGGCCAGGGCTGTGTGTGAATCATAGTGGCTCTGCCCCTGTTCTGCCTCTTTGACAGTCTCAGCCAATCCTATGGGGAAGCATTGTGATTGGATCAGGCCACCACTTCTGATGTCAGCAGACAGCTTGTTTTTTCTGAGACAAACAGCATGCAGAGTTACAGCTTCCAGGTTGAATACAGTAAGATTTTGTATATTTATGGAGGCATGAGGGGCCCAGGGTGGCTAGATGGTGGTTTTAACACTATAGGGTCAGGAATACATGTTTGATCCTTTAAACAGAAAAAGTGTTATCAAGGCAAGACAAAAGGGCAAAAATTGCCCTGGTCGGTAATGCACTGCATCTAAACAAATATGCCTTGGTCTTTAAAGGGTTGAAGGGTAATTCGGTCCTACACAATATAAACTACTAATAGTAGCCCCAGTCTTCTTTAAAGTACAAACTTTTGCAACTCTTAAAATTTATACTTAAAGGTCATGTAACATGCCTATTTTTACCTTAACTTTTCTGGATGTTCTCCTTTATATAAACATAACTAAAAGGAACAGTTCCTCAATTTGTTACTTTAGAAAATGCTTTTGAAATAGAGCAATGGAGAAAAATGTATAAGAAAACACACACACTTAATGTCACGGCTGCTAGTGTGGTCCAACACGCGGAAACTATGTAAACATATACATTAAAAAAAGGAGGAAATAAAAGGACAGAACGTAAACCGGACCTTAGAATGGCTGGACTAATACGCTAGAGATAGAGAATGGTCAAATGGAAAGCCGAGGTCAAGGAAGCCAGAAATACTCAGATACCGTTTAAACAAGCCAAGTCAGGGGAACCAGAATTCGGAATAACCAGGGAAAAGCCAAGATCAGGATACCAGGAAGTCAGATTCACAAGGATAAACGCACTCTCGGGAACCAGGAACAGGAAACCACGACAGGGCAAGGAACTGGAGTGAATTAGGGATTTAAATATCCCTCTCTGGGCTCTGACCCCAGAACGTGCGTGTGCGTTGACGCCGTGACGTCACGCGCACGTCTGTATAAATTTGAATGGCGGAGCTTGTGGCGTGCGCGACCACGTGGTCAGCGCCATCTTTGATTTGGGCGCAACGCCCAGAAGATGCGGAGCAGCGGTTCCCGGCGAGCAGGTAAGCTCACAATATCAGCGAGGTCGTGCCGGTTGGTGGCCTGGGAGCCGCAACGCTTACATCAATATCATCTCTGAGTTAAAGGGACAGCTTAGTGTAGTGGTTCTGGGACAAATAGACTGTGTCCCTTCCCTCTCAACAGTGTAGACACTGCATTTTCTGACAATAGCCACTAGAGGGGCTTCCTGGTGCAGTCCAGTGTCTACACGCTCACCATGATGACATAGTGACTCCCTATGGGGAATCATTGTATTGAATGAGATCATCAGTGATGGTGATCTCAACCAGGTGATATTCAAGGCAAGTAAAAATTTGAATTTTTAGACATCCGGGGCCTTGCATCTACATAGGTATAGAAAAGTGCATTGATGATAGAAATACTTGTTTCTATTCCTAACATTAGTGTTCCTTTGGGGACCACATCATTACACCATGATGGGCTTCTGCTGAAAATGATGTATACATTTATACATCTCTGTTAAATTAATTTATACAACAAATACAATGTAAAAAAACAATATATCAAATATTAATTTAAAAAAACACATATTTATTTAAATTAAAAAACAAAACACCTTGTTTAAATCCCAGGATCATTGTTTTTTAAACACCCGACCCTCTTGCTTTACAGTAAACCCGTTCTGATTTACTGTAAATTAAATTAGGACAATTGCAAATGATTGAACAATAGAAAACATTAATAAAATGTCATGTATGTATGGACCTTGGGTGAACAAAATGTGGATATGGACAAATATAAAGAATCCCTTGCAAATCTAAACAATGCAAAAAGGAAAGAAAATAGATACATGTAATCACACCACCAAAAGTAAACAATGTATCACCTGGATAAATAAATAGTTATATCACTATCATGGATACAGGGATAAAAGTATACACAATACCTAATGTCAGATTATCTAATATATAACAAGAAGATCTGGTAAAGATAATAGTGGATAAATAATAGAAAATTAAATGACCACCTCGTAAGGTATGCTCCTATAGTCCTAAAAGTATATCGCCGTCCAAGGTATTAGTTGTATTATGTGTATACTTGTATCCCTGTATCCATGATAGTGCTATAACTATTTATATATCCAGGTGATACATTGTTTTATCACACTTTTGGTGGTGTGATTACATGTATCTATTTTCTTTCCTTTATGCATAGACTATATTGGGGTTAAGCCCCTGGAGACCCCTGGAGTCTCAGTTTGGTACCTTAGATAGCTGGATCCCCTTGTTATAGCGGTACGGGTGTTACCCTCCATCTTCCTTCTTGTTTTTCTTTATATCTAAATAATAAAGTTGTGTCTCTTGTGGATCTAATATTTCTCAATTGCACACACGTAGTTTGTGTTATCTATATAAGTTAGAGCACGAATTACTGTATGTTTACTAAACCCCACGTAATGAAAATAAAAGCACACATCACTAACTGTAACCTAATCTACACATTAAACTTAGCATGAGCATTAACAGTGTTCATTGACATCAAGCAGTTAATTAACAGTGTTAAGGAAGTATAATTTAGAACACCATTTTCAGATTTTTTGATTAATGAGATTTTTTTTATCAACTGTCATGTTCACTTTAAGTAATTACTGCATGTAATGGAATTTTCTTTTGTTTTAATAGGATACATTTATTTTTATTCTTTGATAATGAAACTGTGCTTACATTTACCATTCACTCATATAATAGTTCACATAACCTGTAACTAAGTGCATATATATTATTTTTGTGATGCTTTTAGATAAGCAAGACTTTTCATAAGTCACTTAAAATAATCTGTTTTCAATTATATATACATATCCAATAATCTTCCCTTATGGGGAATAATGAACTAGAAGACCATGAAGCTTGGGCATGAAGTTGTCAGACCTGAGTGGTTACAGATGTTTGTGAACATATGGCAATAGCCCAATGGAGAGATCAAGGATAAATGTATTTAAACACGCAATACCTGCTTGTCTCCACATGGGTTAGTTGCAGTATGGGACAATTCCAGACAGTTAATCCATACCCTTGTAGACAGGATTTATTGTTAAGTACCATTGATTAATTATTCCAATGTATGTATGGCCAACTGGCCTTGCCCATCATTACCCTAATGCGTTTTGCACGCAGTATTGATTTGCAAAATGTGAAGAAACAAATTAAGATGCAAGGGTCAGATGATGGTTTTATAGCATCACAGTTAACTATGTTACTTGTGGTTTTCCGAATTTTGACTGCTCAATCAAGACAGCGTTTACATTATGGTAAACGAATCTGGAAAAAAAAAACTATTGGTTTAGTTGCCACTTGGGATGAGAAATGAACATCTGCAATGAAAAGACACGGACACTAAATTCAAACAATATTTGTGGAAGTGGAAGTACGTCTATGAAATGTTTTCCAGAATCTGGTGACCTAAACTTTTGCAGATAACATTACTGTTTTCCAGTCATATACAAAACTACATGCCAGGCATACAGTATGAAGCTGCAATAGACTCCCAAGATGGCCAGGCGTGCTTTCTAGATGCTCCTGCAAATCTAAGCTACTAATCTGTCTCAACTACTTATAATAAAGCCAGATGTGGACCAAAACACTCAGCAGACTGTAGTCTGCCGAACAGGACTCTGATGGTCCAGAAGAATACCGCTCTGATTCACAACTCTACCATCTGGCCCTACGGCCTACTAAGCTTGCATCGCAACTTTCACTATGGAGACCAGATCCTGAGAACCAGACATGGATCGAGCACTTTAAAGCTAGGTTTGAGCAGCTTTATCAGGAATCCTGGCAGCATATCATCCGGCGATCTCATAATCTTCCATCACCTGTCCCACCGCTGAGGGCCCATGTGGAGCGGCATCCACTCCACTGTCAACACACTCAAGGGACTTTTTTCATTCCTGAGACATTCTGCTGTTTGGAGTACAAGGATCCCTGGCCACATGGCACTTGTTCCCATTACTGCCTGGGCTTGAGGAGGTGAGAGAACTGGCCTAATAGATCTGGAAGAAATAATAACTATTCCAGCAGTTGTCTTTTAATACAGCAACACTCTTTGTTTATCCACTGTCTATCATGTTTTTGAGTATCCAGCAGGACCACTGTTGTTGTTGTCTTACGTGTCATTTTCTGTATCTTCTGGCAAAACATTGCACTTCAAAATGTGTCAGTTCATGCTTTGTTTTGCATTCTTGTTTGAATATGCAATTGCTACAATAAAAAGTATAAATACCTTTTAAAAAAGGACACGAGTACCATGGACATTGTAAGCTGTTTAAAACCAAACATTTGTAAATGATAACTTTTACCATTTTCTTCTACCTTTATATTTATTTCCTCTAATTTTACTCACATATTGTAGCATATGTTTATCATTATATTGTACTATTCTTGTGCCAATTGTTTTGTTAATATCCTTCTAACAGTGAATGCTAACTTATATTAAAGGGACACTTTAGTCACCAAAACAACTTTAGCTTAATGAAGCAGTTTTGATTTTTAGAACATGCCCCTGAAGCCTCACTGCTCAATTCTCTGCCATTTATGAGTTAAATCACTTTGTTTATGAGCCCTAGTCACACCTCCCTGCATGTGACTTGCACAGCCTTCCTAAACACTTCCTATAAAGAGTCATCTAAAGTTTATCCTTTCTTTATTGCAACTTCTATTTAATTTAGATTTTCTTATCCCCTGCTATATTATTAGCTTGATAGACCCTGCAAGAGTCCCCTATATGTGATAATTGTTCGATTTACAGAGCAAGAGGAAATTGTTTAAGGTAAATTACATTTTTTATGCAGGCATGTCAATCATAGCCAGGGAAGGAGTGGCAAGGGCTGCATAAACAGAAACAAAGTGTCCTAAATGGCAGTGAATTGAGCAGTAAAACATGTGAGGCATGATCTATACACTAAAACTGCTTCATTTAACTAAAGTTTAGGAAACTATATTGTTCCTTTAATGACTATTCTCACTTTTTCGCAATGTGGCCTGATGCTTCCATGTTTTGGAATACTGACAGTGTATACAGCCTTTTTATGTTGTTTTCTTTGCTACTGTCTACAGTAAAACTATGACACACTCTGCAGCTGTATAAAGGCAATATGGATTTTCTAAGCACGAATTACCCAAAATATCGCTTTAAGAGATGAATAATTAATTAATACTACACGTCAGAGTCCTGGGTCATTTTAGGAAAAGGACAGACTGAGCATGCTCTTTTAACTTAAATGTAATGTCATTCATGAGACCGAGGATCTTGGACACCAGAAAAATTAGTGTTTAAGGCATATATCAATTAGTTTTCGTCTTCTTTCACATGTGATTGATAGTACCTACCACAACCTCTCCATCCCATACACACTTACAGTATTCATTCTCTCCCCATTCCTGGCTGCGAAAGTATAAAGTCAGTGCTGGATTTCCCATTCGCGCTTGTCCTGAAGGGGATGCCAGTTTTCAGTACTTATAATCTGCTTTTTGGGAACTTAGGTGGCCTGATGGAGAGATATAAGTACCAGGAGCCTTGACCAATGCCTTCAGTAGTCTAGTCAGCCCTCTATGCTTGGTAACAGAGATGCAGGTACAGTTATAGAGGATGTAAAATTCAGTGCAGTCCCAGCTCTTCTAATGTCTGTGTGTGATCGTGGACAGGAAGTGGAAGGGATTACTTTGCATCTGTTCGTTAACAGCCTCTCACACAGGAAATGCCTTACAGGAGGAACACGGACAGCACTGAGTAATGCACACTGGATAACAGCTACTGCAGCTCAACAATCAGTCATAGAATGCTGACTACACTACAGAAGACAAGGGGTGGTAGTGGTGGTGGTGAGAACATTTTAAATAACCTTTCAATCTCCACATGCTCTAATTACCCCTTTTCCATAACCCTAAATTTAACCCTCCCAAAGCTAAATCAACACTTTCCTTAGTCCCACATTTCAGCACTGACATAACTCTTTACATTAACACATTTTAAAAATCAAACAAGTGTACCCAAATACTACATGTAATCCTAAACTCCCCTTATACCACAACTATAGCCGCCTCTCAAATTGTAATCCTTTCATCACTAAACTCATTATTTAAACTAATTCTGACATTAACCCTTCACAAACCATTTCTGACATCGACCTTAATTTAATATTTTAGATAAACTTTTAAAATGATTCAATATTTTAAAAATATCTTTATATATATATAAATTACATTATTTTTCAAAATATTGAATAATTTTAAAAGTATATGTATACAATCTTTAATTCTGCATGCATTTGCACACTTGCATATAGTCACTATGCTCACAGGTTCAAATGCATACAAATACATTACAAGCAGAAATATACACATACATACTGTGTGCAGTTGTCAAATATCAATATATGTTTTTAGATATGTTATGCCTGTAATGCCTAGTTAATGAAGTCATTAAGCTCAATATATACTGTAAGCTGTTTTGTTGTTTGGGGGGGGTGGGGAGGGGAGCAGGTTGTCTTAGAGTTCTGTACATAAAGGAACCTGACATGTAACTATGGCCCTGCGTGAAATAGCCCCCAAGTAAGGAGAAGGGAGAATGAATGACTGAAAACAAGGTAATATTTAAGCTGTGAAAAGGGATTTGTGAGAGGTGAAGCGAAGGGGAAACAGATAGTTATTATGAGGGACTATGGTGAGGAGACTATAATGAGGGCTACTGAGAAAGCATTGGCCAAATATGCAGGTTAGGAATCTTTTTGTGTGTACAAAAGTAATATACTGAATGTCCAAGGGGCTATGGTAAATGAATGTCATGACCCCTTTCTAATGCCACTCTGTAATCATTTTACAATCTCATTATCTGTAAGTCTGGCAGTCTGGTCAACTTTAAGTATTGTTTTACAGTATATAACTCGAAACTTGTCTGTCAGAGTGCTCTTACTGATATTTTATAGCATGGGAAAAGCCCTCAAAGGCTGAAGATCGATCAATTTTATAGTGTTGTGTATTATTTTTTTCCTGTTCTTTTGCAGAGAGAGGTTTGTGAATTAGGGTTCTTTTATTCTCAATAGTTGCATATGGAATTATGCATTTTAGTTAGCCCTTTTTGGGAGCTATAAAAAAGAAGAGTTAGAAGAAAGAAAACATTTGATGGTAGTATAGGTTTGAAGAAAGGGGCAAGGGGCATCTAGACAAGCCCCTCCCTGTGAATATTACAATTATGACCCCCACCTGCTGCCAATGGGAGGGTACCAGGGGGGGCACTAGATTCCCACCCCTTATATCCTAATAACCCCACCCAAGGATCACAGGTAAGGGCAAGTGGGGACAATAATGTTTTCCCCATGTTCCTTTTATTAGACAGCAGGCACATGCTATCCACACCCATTATTTATATTAAAGTCCCCCATTCGATGCCCTCAAGTGGGCCATGGGGGGATGATCTCCTTCCCCATTATTCAACAGGCCCATCCCATGGGGCCTGTTAAGACCTGCAGTGGTAATGGTGCTGCGGTCTTCTGTTCCTTTTCCCAATAGCTGAGTATAAGTGATTATAGCTGCAGCAGGGAGTAGAGGAATAGGGTAGATGAATGCAGTTCCAAGATGATTCTTCCCAGCAAATAGAATATCCCCCGAACATGAGCCTAGACTTCATGAAGGGTGTAACAGGAATCATCTTTATTGAAAACACACTGGCTTTTATGAGAAATCCTCCTGCAAGAGGACCTCCCACAGCAAACAAAGACAATAACCAATCACCATACAGTTTTCCAGTCATACCCGCCTTCTCTCTGCCTGGGAGATATTGAGATAAGTTAAGGAATAAATCAATTATCTCCAGGCAGAGAGCACACAATTTCCCAAAAACTTAGAACACCTCTTTCCACACAAAGTATCCCCACAAATTACATATCCCCTGATAGCCCCGATCTGGGGGACAAACATATCCAAATTTCACCCAGATCGGTTCAGGGGTTCTTAAAAAGTATGGAGGACACATTTTACCCACCACACATGCGGCTCCTGCCAAAAACTGTTCCACGAATTCAACATGTGCGGTCGGTCAATTCAGAAAAAGGTAAAAAACCGAACAAAGTCCAGAATGGATCCGCCTGGCTCATAGGAGCGATTGCTCCCCTTGTCTGTTCGCACAGAACTACCGAATGGCGCTCTCCTGGCTGTTCGGCAACTAAAGGAAGCAGGCGTTCGGTAGTTTCAGCGGTGGTTCGGGAGGATGAGTGTCCGATTTTAGTTCCAGACACTCGGCGACCAAGTCCCGCTGACTCCCCTCGTGCGAACAAGATGGCCGCCGTTTTCTATTCCACGTGGCGTTCGGCTATACGAACAGCGGCCGCCCAGGGAGCACTTAATAGACGGTTCCTTTGTAGTTAATGAGCCAGGAGGATGGTCGGTGTTCGGTAGTTTCAAACTACCGAACCAATATATTCAATACACATGCAATACTTGTAGGAAAAAACCCGAACAAAGAAGAAAATGTTAAACAAAAGTCTATTTTCTTCACAGGGCCATTATAGTGACTGCCCAGTAACTAATTTTAAATAGTTAGTAGATATGAGTGCAAAACACCAATAGCAATTTTATTTCAGTAACTTATGCATTTAAAAAAAGAATAAACACATATTTTGCACTTCATGATTTCGTTAATAATGATAATGGCTTTTACGGTAACATTAAATATTGACGTAGTTAAATCATATTTTAATTTTTTTTCACTTCTCACATGCATCATGCTATTAATTTTGAACCGTGAACAACAATAATGTATTTAGCCTGCCTACTGAAGTATATATTGGCACATGTTTCTAATTCTGTTTCCCCATCATCCTCTTAACAAAAGCTTTTTGGCAGGAAATAGCATAATTCTAAAATCTTTTCTCCTCATCCATTCTCTGCTTTAGCCACACTCCCCATAGACATTCAAAGAGCACAAGCCAATGGGAGCAGAAATTTTACTCATCTGTTTATTAAGTTTGGAAAACTGGCCACATAAGACCAACATAGTTAGACAGACATTGCTAAGGCTTAGGGGAATCAAATTCATGAACATATGGGCATTACATTGAAGCATTGCAAGTAGCAAATTATGTGTACTTAATATAGAATGTCTTTCTCTTAGTTTCTATGAATAATAACACTAAATATTACAATTGGAGATTTGTTTTGGCTAGAACTGCTATTCATCCAAATTTGGGCCGATCCGGTGATTAGTCAAATTTCCAAACTCCAAGTCAAAATATTCTATGGCCGAGAAGATTTTGTTTCGGATTGTGATTCAAGATTCTTCCCATGGTTCAAATAAAACAAAATAATGACTGATGTGAGAGTAAGATGATTGATGACTAGGGAACTGTCACTAAATGTTGATTTGATTCACAGATCAGGTGAGAAGTGACCAGTAGAGAGTCAGTAAAAGGAGGGGCAGTTAAATAAAATTTAACTCAATAAATATATCTTGCATAGATTTTTATTTTACTGTTCCGTCTGTTTTTTTATTTATTGGTTACTTTTTCTCACTTGATCTGTGAACGAAATGGTGGGGAAATGCTCCTATCAGCCAAACCAACATTCCCAAAAATGTTGTGTTGGTTTGGCTGCTAAATATCGGTATTTTTAGAATTACTTGTCATAGTGTCTATGGCCTTTTCTTTCATACATAAAATCATCTATATACAATTACACACTTAGGCTATACAGCTTGACACCAAATATAGATCACGTGCTATAGTTGGTGTAATTATCCCCATAACAAATAAGACTTTAGAAGTCTCATGATTTGTTGGGGAATCTTAGTAGCAGAGCAACGGATTCCACTCCTTTCTCAAGTTGATGTTTGAGCCATGAAGCCAGTCATTTTGTGTAATAGTGGAGGTAAGTCAATCTTTGGGAAGAACCAATTTGTGTATATGGGATGGGCAAGAGTTAGGAAGGAAACAAGGAAACCTAAAATCAGGCTGTGGTATTAGTGCTGGAGTGTGAGTAAGCATATAATTATTTAACTACTAAAGCAATGAAACATATAATTTATTTATATTTGTTGTTGAAGAAAATGATAGCATAAAATGTAACTTGATATGCCTAGTAGTGTGTAAATATGTATATACAGTGTGTGTGTGTTTATGTGTGTAAAGTAACAGATTAAGGCCTAGATTTAATATGTTTGGATTAAAGCAGGGCTTTCCAAACTTTTATGGGCCGAGACCCACTTTTCAAAACGGTAATTTTTCACTTGCTTTTAATGCAATATTTTAAAAAGTGAACACCATGGCAATCCGCTTTAGAGGCATACAATTGGCACACCATGGCAATCCGCTTTAGAGGCATACAATTGGCACACTATGGCAATCCGCTTTAGATGCACACAATTGGCACACCATGACAATTACTTTTAGAGGCATAAAATTGGCACACCATGGCAAACAGCTTTAGAGGCATACAATTGGCACACTATAGCAATCTACTTTAGATGCATACAATTGGCACACCGTGGCAATCAGTTTTAGATGCATAAAATTGGCACACCATGGCAATCAGCTTTCGATGCATACAACTGGCACACCATGGCAATCTGCTTTAGATGCACAAAATTGGCACACCACAGCAATCAGTTTTAGAGGCATGCAATTGGCATATCATGGCAATCAGCTTTAGAGGCATACAATTGGCACACTATGGCAATCCGCTTTAGATGCACAAAATTGGCACACCACAGCAATCAGTTTTAGAGGCATACAATTGGCATACCATGGCAATCAGCTTTAGAGGCATACCATTGGCACACCATGGCAATCAGCTTTACAGGCATACAATTGGAACATTATGGCGGCTCTAGATGCATAAAATTGGTACATCATGGCAATCAGTTTTAGATGTATAAACTTGGCACATCATGGCAACTTTAGGTGCATAAAATTGGCACACCATGGCAATCAGTTTTAGAGGCATACAATTGGAACATCATGGCAGCTTTAAATACATAAATTTGGCACACCATGGCAATCAGCTTTAGATGCATTAACTTGGCATATCATGGCAATCACTTTTAGATGCATAAACTTGACACATCATGGAAATCAGCTTCAGAGGCATACAATTGGCACACCATGGCAATCAGTATTAGAGGCTTACAGTTGACACACCATGGCAACCAGCTTTAGAGGCATAAAATTGGCACACCATGGCAATCAGCTTTTAGATGCATATAATTGGCACACCATGGCAATCAGCTTTAGATGCATAAAATTGGCATAACATGGCAATCACTTTTAGATGCATAAACTTGGCACATCAGGGCAATCAGCTTCAGAGGCATACAATTGGCACACCATGACAATCAGCTTTAGATGCATAAAATTGGCATAACATGGCAGTTTTAGAGGCATAATTTTGACATATCATTGAGTTTTAGAGGCAGGAACTTTGCACATCATGGCAATCAGTTTTAAAGACATACAACTGCTTACTCACAGACTCAGTCAGGAGTCAGTGCTGTGTCCTGCTCTTTCATCCAGGCACCTCACGTTGATTATCCCAGTGGTGGAACTAATGTAGAGAGGGTGCTGGTGCAAATATGTTTTCTGGGCCCCCCTCTCGTGAAAGTGTGACCAAAAGGTAGATCTCCACTTGTCAGAGAACTTCAACAATGCTATGCCAGATGGGGAGCGTTTGAATGTAAGCATGTTTTTGTATTAAGTATATGTGTGCATATATGGGTGTATTTGATGTACTGTTGCCATTGGAATGTAGTGGTGTACTTGTTTGTAATGTTTGCGTCTGAATGCAGGGGTGTTTGTATGTAGTGTAGGACTTTCAATGCAATACATACAGACACACATGGACACACAAATACACACACACTGACACAAAAGGACACACAGATACAGGAGGTGAGGGTTACAGTGTGTGGGAGATGTGAGGGTGACAGTGTGGGAGGGAGTGTGTGTGCTGGTAACAGTGTGAGGGCAGGGTGAGAAAGGGTTACAGTGGGCAGGCAGGGGGAGAAAGGGTTACAGTGTGGGGAGCAGGGGGAGAAAAAGGCTACAGTGGGGGGACAGGCAGAGAGAGGGCTACAGTGGGGGAGGAGAAAAAGGTTACAGTGGGGGGGCAGGGAGAGAAACGATTACAGTGAGTGGCAGGGAGGGAATGGTTTACAGTGTGGGGAGGGGGGCATGGAGTGAAGGGGTTACAGTGTGGGGAGAGAGGCAGTGAGTGAAGGGGTTATAGTGGGGGTGGCAGGGAGAGAAGGGGTTACAGTGTGGGGAGGGAGGCAGGGAGAGAAGGGGTTACAATGTGGGAAGGGAGACAGGGAGTGAAGGGGTTACAGTGTGGGGAGGGGGCAGGGAGTGAAGGGGTTACAGTGTGGGGGTTGGGGGGCATAGTCTGGGGGCAGCGGGTTAACGCTCCGATGTGCAGCTCCGCTGGGTGCAGAGCTGCAGACCATGTAATAAAAATCTTGCGAGCTCCCAGTGTTGCCATGGTAACGCTCTGGGTGCTTGCCAGACTTCTATCACACGGTCTGCAGCTCTGCACCCGGCGGAGCTGCAGACCTGAGGTGCTGAGCAGACTGATTGGAGGGAGCCCGGCGGCATACTGGGCAAGCCACCGGGCTCCCTCCTGGTGTCGGGCCCGCGGTCACGGACCGAGGGCTTGACTAATCAGTCTGCATTCCTGATTCCCCGGCGGCCCTGGATGTGTGGGTCAGCGTGACCCACTGGGAATCGCCCTGCGACCCACCAGTGGTTCACGACCCACACTTTGGGAACCACTGGATTAAAGTATTAAATATGTTTTTTAATGATATTTTTTATATTTTAATATTTTGATTAAATAATTTTAAACATGTATCCAAAATTATTAAATCATTTGAAAAGCGTATTCAAAAATATGAAATCTAGGCTGAAATTATTATCTTGTAATACCTTTTTGATTGGACTAACATAATTTTGGAATGACAAGCTTTTGGAAGGTCTTCCCTGTCTCAAGTTTAAATCACATAATGCACATAAGACAGATGAGACATTGAATACAAAGCCTTTAATTTAATTAAACAATCTACTGCATGGTTTATGGGCTTGGAATAATCTGTGACTGTAAATTCCTTCTGTCTGTCTGCATGTCTATATGTGTGTGTCTATATATCAATGGGAAATGCTGCATGTCTGTCTGTCTATTATTAATATACAAACATGGTGCAGTACATTATGACCAAACATCTCCACTTTGGTCTTGTCCGTCCAAAGGACATTGTTCCAGAAGTCTTGTGGTTTGTTCAGATGCCACTTTTGCAAACCTAAGCCGTGTGGCTTTTTAGAGTGAAGAGGCTTCTCCTAGCAGCCCTTCCAAACAAACCATACATGTTCATTCTTTCTGTAATTGTACTATCATGAACTTTAACCTTTTGCAATTTTATTGAACATAGCACAGTCTGACCTTGGAGTAAATTTGCTGGGACATCCATTCCTGGGAAGATTGCCAACTCTCTTGAATGTATTCCATTTTTGAATAATCTTTCTCTGTAGAATGATGGAAATTGTTTGTTAATGGCCTTATAACCCCTTACAGTTTTCTGGGCACCAACAATTGCTTCTCTAAGATCATTGCTGATGTCTTTCCTCCTTGGCATTATGTTAACTAACACCTGAATGCTCCAGAGAAGCAAACTACTAAAACTTCATATTTTGTAGAGGTGGTTAGACTTGCTAATGATCAATTAATCAAGGTCATTTGATTAGCAACATATGTCTGCTACTTAGCCTCTCAATTTCTGTGGAATCAGGGTGTACACTGAGTTCTCCATTTTGGCTTTATTGTGTTAAATAAATCATGACATGTAATAAGTCACGTGTTGTCCATCCGAGGTTGTATTTACCTAATTATAAGACCTGCTAAGAAACCGATGTTTGTTATTATGACCTGATGTGTATAACCATAGAATTCAAAAAGAGTGTTGAAATGGAAAAATCAATCAATACATTGATTATTTCTTTGTGTATCTGCCCCTGGCCAAATCAGTGAAACAGTGCGTGCACACTCTCTGAAGTAATTCACACCAGACACAGGTTTCAGGTTGCTGAATAACTTGAGGAATGTTTATTCAGAGGGGACGGCAGGTCCCTTTTAAAGCAAAATTACATCATAAGCATTGTCAGAGATAACATGGAATAATACATCAATAATTGGTTAGGTGTTAAGTGGCCTTCCTAATGCTCTGCCTACTGAGGGTGATGTCACCAGGACCATGAGGGTCTCCCACGGTTTCCCGGCGCCATCTTGCTGCACGAGGTAGTTAGTTGGTGTTAAGGGGAGGAGGGGTTAGAAGCTTCTAGCAGCCATCTTAATTAAATCATGTGTGCATAGCTTATATTGTATATCGTGGAATGAGTAAATAGACATTTTCACTAACTATGTGCAGACCTTATTTCCACAACAAGTGTACTTTCTTTTTATCATGGTATTTAACTATACATATTACAAAACGTATACAATATAAACATGTACATGATGTAAGCTTATTGATAAAAATTTGCTGATTTTGTTGATCTTTTTTTTTTTCTAGCATACAACAGTATTACCATTCATATTAATCGAGATGAGAACAGCTCACCATCAGTATCCAAGCAGAAGTGGAGGCATTGCTACAGTTTGCTTCTTTGCTGCTGGTTATATTTTATGGTAAGATTTCTCCATTGCTTTGTTTGGGTATACATAATTTAGCATTTAATCAGTAACACATTCATGCTGCATGTTTCATTCATTCCAAGGCCTGGACTTTGTCTGATTTCCCAAAAGTTGTATATTTTTAGACATTATACGCCAAACCTCACACAACAGGAATTTCGTGACCAATCCCTTGTAAGCGCTGATCTTTCCAGCACTCAATTTTCATGACCTATCTTTTTTTTCCATAACAAACATTGTTTTTGGATCAGGATTTTACACATTTCTAATTCAGTGTTGCAGATTATCTATCTTAAACTTCCTTGCTCAGAGATTTTGCAGAACGCTTTCGTTATAGTAAGATCACTGTTAGCTGTGATTTAAAACTGGATTTCTCCATGCACTTTAGTACAAATTTTTAAAAACTATTTTGGGCTAGTGCAGAACATATTAAGGAATGTTAAGCAAATGATAAGGGAATGAAGAAAATAAGTCAATTAAAGGGACACTTTAGGCACATATCCACTAGAATGTACTGTTGTGGCTATGGTATCAGATAATGTACACTGGTAACCTGTCTAACCATTTACAAACTGTTTGACACTTACCAGACTCTCAGTCAATCAATACTAGACTTGTGCTCAGCCAAATAATTGTTCCTAAAATCGGACCTTTTTTTGGGATGCCTGAATTTTACTGTCAGTTTGGCTTGGCAGATGTTTCAGTACCAATGCTGGTAACCGAATCAGAGGAACCAAAAGGGTGCGAAAATGGATCAATCAGTGTACTGCAAAATATATACATTATATATATATATATATATATATATATATATATGTATATATATTATGTATATATTTTTCAGTGAACTGATAGGAGAATTTTCTCACCATTTGGTTCACAGATCAAGTGAGAAAAAGCAACGTAATAAACCTATTTTATATGTTATTATGTATTCGCTCAATCACCCGATCAGCTCATATTTGAATGAAATGCAGTTTGGACCAAAATGAGTCTTATGAATACGATTTAAACATGGTATGAGTTGGTATGACAATGTAGAAAGATTAACTTTTGCTTCGTAAGACCAACTGAGGCTATAAATGGTTAATGGAGTACAGGATGGCTCCCGGAATCTCTTGGCACCGCAACCATTACAGCACGCCGTAATGCTTATAGTGCATGAAGTGGCTCTGTAATTGAGTATTGTTATATAACGAGTGGTATCCATGGTAAATCCATATTATTTCATTGCCTACTGGTTAAGTTTTAAGAGCAGTGCTTACAGGGCTGGTGCAAGGATTTTTGGCTACACATGCAAAGATACATTTTGAAGCTTACTCCCAAATATGCATCTTTACTTGTGTGTCCTTTAACCACCTCTTGAATTTCTTAACCCCTTTTGTGATTCTTATCCTTCCTTTTGAATGTCTTACCCCCTTTAGTGTATAAGGGGTTTTATTCCCCTTTTGTCTATCACTCCATTTTGGTATAGCGTATCCCCCATTTTATCCATTTGTGTTTCTCTTACATTCCCCCTCCTCCCCCCCTTTGTGTGTCTTATACTTTCCTCCAGCCTCTTTGTGTATCTCTTACTCCTCTCCAGCCTATTTTGTGTGTCTATTTATAACTTTTTGTGTGTTTTTTTTTTACCACAACCTCTTTGTGTGTCTTTCTCCCCTTCACCAAACCCTTTATGTCCCTTTCTCCCCTCAGCCCCTTTTGTGTTTCTGTTTCTCCCTTTTCTCATCCCCTCTATGTCTCCTTATTCCCTCAGACATTCTGTGGGTCGCTTCCCCCAGCACTTTGTCTCTTTCTCCCCACTACCCTCTTGGTGTCTTCCTCCAGTCCATGTCTGTTTATTTTACCCCTTTCCCCAGCCCCTCTGTGTTGCGTTGTGTCTTCCCAGCCCCTCTGGGATTCTTTCTTCCCAATCCTATGTCGGTCTCTTTTGCCCCTTCCCCTCTGTGTCCTGTAAGACCAGGTAGAAGTTACTGAAGCTCCTCTATCACAGTCCACAGCTCAGTCACGCTACACACTGCGACTGGCAGGAGGGGGCACTGCGCTCTGCACTCACCTTCTGTCAGTCACCTGGAGACTACGCCTTTCCAAATCATGGCATTAGGTAAACTAGAAAAATGGTCAGAATTGTGGCAACTGACAATTAATGTGGATAAGTGCAAGATAATGAATCTTGGATGTAAAAACCCAAGGGCAGAGTACAGAATATTTGATAGAGTCCTTACCTCAACGTATGTGGAAAGGGATTTAGGGGTGATTATTTCTGATGACTTAAAGGTAGGCAGACAATGTAATAGAGCAGCAGGAAATGCTAGCAGAATGCTTGGTTGTATAGGGAGAGGTATTAGCAGTAGAAAGAGGGAAGTGCTCATGCCATTGTACAGAACACTGGTGAGACCTCACTTGGAGTATTGTACACAGTACTGGAGACCGTATCTTCAGAAGGATATTGATACCTTAGAGAGGGGTTCAGAGAAGGGCTACTAAACTGGTTCATGGATTGCGGGATAAAACTTACCAAGAAAGGTTAAAGGATCTTAACATGTATAGCTTGGAGGAAAGACGAGACAGGGGGGATATGATAGAAACATTTAAATACATAAAGGGAATCAACACAGTAAAGGAGGAGACTATATTTAAAAGAAAAAAAACTACCACAACAAGAGGACATAAGAGGACATCTTAAATTAGAGGGACAAAGGTTTAAAAATAATATCAGAAAGTATTACTTTACTGAGAGGGTAGTGGATGCATGGAATAGCCTCCCAGCTGAAGTGGTAGAGGTTAACACAGTAAAGGAGTTTAAGCATGCGTGGGATAGACATAAGGCTATCCTAACTATAAGATAAGGCCAGGGACTAATGAAAGTATTTAGAAAATTGGGCAGACTAGATGGGCCGAATGGTTCTTATCTGCTGTCACGTTCTATTTTTCTATCTATGTTTCTATGTTTCCCTCCCAAGCCAATGTGCCCTATATTACCTTATCTGAGTGCTTGGCATAGAAAGTCTCACTACTCCACTTTCTACTAGACTAGTGCAAGGCACACTTGTTCGGTTCATCAAAAAATTTCTGGAAATTTAAATTTTGTTTGGGATGTCCGACACTTGTCCATATGGAGGTTCAGCTTGGCAAAACATCATCCATGAAGAAATATTTTTGGGAATATAATACTGTCCTGCTTTACAAAAATGGCTATAATATTGCCTCACGACGGGCGTGGCCTGGACACGGAGGAACATGGCAGCTTAGGCACGGAGCTCCGACCCACGAGCAAACACAGCACACCTTACCGTTAGCAAGGCACGAGGATGGGGCGCACAAAACGCCCGGACGGGTCGCAGACGCCGAGGGGTCACTCCTCCAGCACCTCGGCTGGCCCCATGGACGGGTTTCTGACACCCGCGACGACCACGCTGCAGGAGGCCGCAGGCTCCAACATGGCCGACTCACCGGCCCGCTCCAGGGCGACGGAGGGTGGCGAAACAACGCTGGCGGACATAAGTGCTGATCTGAAGGCACTTGCCACGAATATGGTCACCAAGGAAGACCTCCGCAGCCTCTCTGACACCCTCCATGCCGCCATCCGCACAGAGGTAACCGCGCTGCGGTCAGAAATGACGGCGCATGCTTGCAGGCTACAGCACTTAGAATCTGCCACACAGTCCCACACAGCCCAAGCTGAAGCCTCTACCCTAGCTATCTCCAGACAGGGGAACATGTTGCTGGCCCTCAGACGCCACACGGAGGATCTAGATAACAGAGGCCGCAGGTCCAATATTAGGGTACGCGGCCTGCCAGAGCCAGATGGCGAGGAAGACGTGGAGGCTACGCTGCGCGCATTTTTCAGAGGTTTACTGGGCGCTGAAGCCCCAGCCACAATAGAGTTTGACAGAGCGCATAGAGCAAATCGGTTGCGCACTAATGAGAGGACGCCACGAGATATTATATGCTGCATGCATCAGTACAAATTGAAGGAAAAGATCATGGCCAAAGCGAGATCCAGACCAACGTGGAGATTCCATGACGCAGATGTCGCCCTCTACCAGGACCTCTCGCCTCTGACCCTGGAGGCACGCAGAGCACTGAGGTCGATCACGTCACAGCTCCAAGAGAGGGGTATCCACTATAAATGGGGCTACCCCTTCGCCCTATTAGCCAGACACCAAAATGAATGGGTCCCCTTACGCTGGCCGGAGGAAGCGCCCAGATTCCTGCAACGCCTAGGACTACCACCCACGGAAATCACCAACTGGGTCTTCGGGCCTCCAGATCAGAGAACAGGCCCACAGACACCGAGACAACTGGGCCGACGCAGAGATGGCACTCCACGGCGCCCTACAGCTCGCAGACAGCTAGCGCCCACCGAACCAGAAGAGTGAAAGCAGGCGGCTGGATGGCTGCCCCTCCCGGTGTCCGCTGACCTGGCCCTTTGGACGCGGCCACACAGGGAATCCAAAGGAGGAATCCAGAGACCCTCGACCGCCTGAAGACGCCTGACCCCAGATAAGTTTCGCACCTCACGCACTTACAGACATTGACCCTAGCACACGCACTAAATACCCCACCTACAGGGAGACACTTAGAAGAGACACGAGCCTTAGTCCCCTGACACATGGCCGCTGAGGTACCCTCTTGGGAAAAGCAAGACATCGGAAGGGGTCACACTGACGGAGATGCAGGGGTCTGCCTGCACCGCCGTCAGGGGGCCCTTTTAGAGATCGGGGACATTAACACTAACTGGCCGATGGCCTTGGCTGACAGGTTGAAAGGCCATCGGGCTTACTGAGAGATGTGGGTGGGAACCCCTGGAGCAATTGCTGCGCACATGTTTGGGTGGGCACACCGGGTGGGGATGCTGGACATCATATGATTGCACTCTGGACTTCTAAATATAACACTGTGGTTTGGTTTTTGCTCTGTTGGCATGGGGGTTTGCTTGGGGGGGCTGGAGGGGGAAGAAAAAAAAAAAAAAAAAAAAAAGTGATGTGGTTAGAAGGTTATGCTCCGACATAGAGCCTTGGGGAAGGGAAAGCTGAGCTGAGCGGGTCTAGGGGTGGCGGGGGTGGGAGAGGGCGATGGAACTGTAACTTGAAGTATATGCAATTTGTACTGCTAATATGTTGTCACCACACGCTCTCAGAATCGCATGCAGTGGAACCGCTCCCACGCCTAGTGACAGTTTAGCATGGCCCACACAGTAAGCCCCGCGTACCAGAGCCACGTTGGACACACTAGATAACTGGAATAGCTTCCCGACCGCCTAACTGGCCCCCCCCCCTCCCCCACCAGTACACACCTACCTCGAGGGAGGAGCACACTTAACCCCTGGGTGATAGCTAACGACATCATAAGCTGACCTGACCATCGACTCCAGATGGGGCCTGACGCACACATGTAACCAGAACACACCCAGAAGTGACCTTATGCTAGACTGATAGAAAAGGAATAGATACCGAAAAATATACGTGGGGATCGGATCCCAACCTTGGGCTGCCATTTCATGACTTGACTATTACCACCTCCTAACCTGTAATCCACAGGTACTAGACACGTTTATCTCCTGATATCCCACCCCCAGATAGGACCTGTGTTCTCCAATTACTGGAGGGGACAGATCCGCGGCTGTCCTACGAGATGGTGCGGACCTGATACTCGATCCAGTCACACAGGTCGCCCTCAAATTGAGGGACACAACACTTCAAGTGGGACACACGCTGGGTGGACTCCCGGATCCGCCCGGATTCGGATACCCTTGCCTTCCCTGCTCCCTCCCCAACCTCCCCTTCTCCCCTCACCCCCCTGACTGGGGGGGGGAAAGGGAAAAAAAAAAAAAAGAGAGAGAGAGGAGGCTGCCACTACCACAATACCATCACCACACACTTAACGCCTGTACACATACGGGAGACCTCCCAGTACAATGTCCCACATGCGTGGAACACGGGTACCTCGGGGGCGTGGCGACTCGGCGTTCACAGCTGCCCCCTTCCGAGTAGTCACACAGAACTGCAGAGGCCTGAACGCTCCAGAGAAACGTGCACACCTCCTACGGGAACTGAAACAGCAGCATGTGTCCGTAGCACTACTACAGGAAACGCACCTGAGAGTGACGGACACACGGCGGCTGACAGACAGGCGCTTCCCGGATACCTTCCACAGCACCCACCCGACGGCTCGCAAAGCGGGCGTGGCGATCCTCCTGGCCAACAGCCTCCATTTCACTCAGAGCGACATGATGGCCGATGGGTACGGCAGATACCTGTTTGTAAAAGGAGTAGTAGCCCAGAGGACATACACATTCGCATCAATATACGCTCCGAACACCAAACAGGCAAAATTCCTCCGCGCTACACTCCTCAAATTAGCCAACTTCACCGAAGGTGCCCTTATAATGGGGGGAGACTTTAATGCACCCCTGGACCCGATTCTGGATTCGTCGACAGGGCACAGCAGTATCCCGCAAACAGCCATCCGGACGATACGCAGGACTCTTCGTAACCTGCGCCTTGTGGACGCATGGAGAACCCTCCACCCAGGGGACCGTGATTACACGCATTACTCGGCTTTACATCATAGACACTCTAGAATTGACTATCTCTTCCTCCAGCAGGAAGGCCTCCACGGACTACTGGATGTGGAAATCCGCCCTACCCCATGGTCGGACCATAGCGCAGTATCCATGCTCATGGACTCGCCTCTATACAGACCGGTCCGGTCTACCTGGCGACTGAACGAATCGCTCCTCTCCGACATAGCGATCCAAGCTCAATTAGTGGAACATCTAAATAATTACTTTACCGAAAACGACACTGACGATGTCTCTGTGTTGACCCTGTGGGAGGCTCACAAGAGCGTTCTCAGAGGACTCCTCATACGGATATCTGCGGAAAAAAAGAGGGAAGCACAACAACAAATGGCGTCACTCGCGGACCAGATAGCGACGCTGGAAACGCTGCACAAGCGGACTCAACTGGAGTCGCACTACCGCACTCTCCTGACAACCAGACGCCAACTAACGGAATTGATAGCCCGCAAGCACTACAGGACAACCCAGAGGTCCAAGGCCTTCTTTTATATACACGCCAATAAGGGGGGGAGACTCTTAGCCCACATGATACGGAACCAACAAGCCAGCGCACAGGTGAGCGCTTTACGCACGACTAGAGGCAACCTCACACAATTCCCCGGAGAGATAGCGAGCGAATTTCGCTCCTACTATGAAGACCTGTATAACATAACGCCAGGAACTCCGGACGCGGACATGACCAGAAGAACAGGGAACATCACGACTTACCTCGAGGACTTTCACCCGGACGCCCTGTCGGTGCAAGAAGCTGAAATACTTGACGCTCCGATTTCCACGGAGGAGATATTGGCGGCGATTAAAACGACGAAAAATGGGAAAACGCCGGGCCCAGACGGATTCTCGGCAGGCTACTATAAAAAATTCAGAGATATCCTTGCCCCACGCATAGCCAACGCCTTCAACCACCTTCGAGAAGGCAGTAGATTCCATCGGGAAACCCTTGCAGCCATAATCACAGTGATTCCCAAACCTGGCAAGAACACTGAAGTATGTGGCAATTATCGCCCCATTTCGTTATTAAATGTGGACGTGAAGATCCTTTCCAAAGTGCTGGCCACACGTCTGCAACAATTTCTGCCGAGGCTCGTCCACCCGGACCAGACAGGCTTTATCCCGGGGAGAGAGGCCAGGGACAGCACCTTGCGGGCGTTCTCTGTACAAAGCTTGGCTCGTAAGAGAAATTCAGAGCTACTCATGCTCTCCACGGATGCGGAAAAAGCGTTCGACCGAGTGACATGGAGCTTCATGACGGCGACGCTAGAGGCAATGGGTCTGGGGGAGGGCATTCTCACCTGGATCAAAGCACTCTACACGGAGCCGACGGCTAGAGTGCGTGTGAACGGGGCGCTTACAGACAGCTTTGAAATCCACAATGGCACCAGGCAGGGCTGCCCGCTGTCCCCCCTCCTTTTCGCCCTCACGCTAGAGCCATTCCTGGACAGGATAAGACAGACACCTGACATACAGGGGTTCAAACAGAGAGACCAGATGCATAAGGTGGCCGCCTATGCGGACGACATGCTCTTCTTCGTCGCAGAACCCATGTCCACGCTACCAGCCCTCCTAGGAGAGTTTCAGCGATACGGACATGTCTCAGGGCTTAAACTAAACCTAGCAAAGTGTGAAATACTGGCGGTGCATACCACTAGGGACACACAGGTTAGAATACAACACGAGTATCCTTTTCACTGGTGCAGAGAACAGATGCGCTACCTGGGAATATGGCTCCCCGCAATCCGGGCGAAACTTTCACCAGGAACTACGCACCTCTCCTAAGTAATATACTGAGAGACCTGAAGAAATGGTCCTACGACTACATCTCCTGGCAGGGCCGCATTGCGGTAGTGAAGATGAACATCTTGCCCCGCCTTCTCTACAGCTTCAGCACCATCCCCTGGCATTTGCCCCCGGACTTCTTCGCCAAACTCAAGACAGCAGTGACGAAATACGTTTGGAGGGAGGGGAGACCGCGGTTCCGACACGACAGATTGTGCCTGCCCAAACCATGGGGCGGCCTCGCACTACTGGACTTTCGGAAATACTTCCAAGCAACAGTGCTCCAGAGGATCCGTGAGTGGCACACGGCCCCCGCTAACAAGTTATGGGTGGGCTTAGATAGAGAAGGCACACATAAAGCACTTCACGCATACATCTGGCACCGTTCGACAGGGGTCACGAACACCCTTGACGCGGAATCCCCCATCGCGCAGACACTGAAGACCTGGTCCACCCTGAGAAGGAACGTTTATATCTCACCGCAACCAAGCCCCTTAATCCCACTGACACATAACGAGGCCTTGGGGGGGGGACTGCGAGCGGATGCGTGGCCGACACCCACCGAAGGGGAATACATACCCCTGAGCTCAGCCTTGACCAACGCCGGCCTCCGCAACCTCCAGGACTGGGCCGCCACGGAACGCCTGACGGTAATGCACCGCTTCCACTACGCACAGCTACGACACTTCTATTATAACCTACCTCACAGAGAAGCGATACATAGAGACCAGACCTGGTTTGAACACCTTTGCGAGACTTCCCCCGAAGCAGACGGAAGAGTGTCGGTCATCTACCAGCGACTGCTTACAGGGGACCTCATCAGAAACAACGCCTTCCAGAGGCAGTGGGAGGAACTGACGGACAGAACCTATACAGACGCCCAATGGGCACAAATTCTTATTCTGCAGCATAAAAGCTCGATAAGCACCAGGTACCAGGAGGTGAATTACAAGCTGCTCTCCCACTGGTACAGGACACCTGCGAGGATACATAGAGTTTTCCCAGAGGTCCCAGACACATGCTGGAGGTGCGAAACGCAACCGGGTACACTCCGCCACATTTGGTGGGACTGCCCTAGGATCATGCCGTTTTGGGAGGAAGTGAAGCGTGAAATCGCTGCCATTCTGGGGGATTCATCTGACCTTACCATAGAGGCTGCGCTACTACACTTCTCCCCAGGCCCGCTGGCACTATACAAAAGATCGATCCTCAGGCACCTGCTAAATGCAGCCAAAGCACTAATCCCAGCAAAATGGAAACAAACTCAACCACCAACTAAAGTGGAATGGCTCCAGAGAGTAGAAGAGATTCATAATGCTGAAGCGAGATATGCCGACATACTCGGGAGAACCGAAAAACATTTGGAACTGTGGATGCCCTGGTACCTGTACACATCACAAACAGGATAAGTAAGGGACACAACTGGGACACGGGACGACAACACTAACACACATACTCAGGCCCACTTCCTACTTCGCATAACCCCAACAGGTCATCTTGGGAGAAACACTAGCACTTTAAGACAACACAACACAAATACCCTACTCAGTAACCCCCCCCTCAACCCCTCCCCCCCCATATCTCACTCCCCTCTCCATCTTCGGACGGATCTGGGAGCCACCCGGCGTTACTTGGACTCACTTGTAGGAGACCCTACGGGGCGAACGAGACTACATAGAGAAACAGAGGCCCACACGATGCTGCATTTCGCAGTAGGGACGACCTCTAGTAAGATTATACTTACACTGAGAAGTGACCTCAGGACGACATATGAGAGTTGACACACAGATGGAATGTCGACACAGCACACTCGCCCTATGAGGGGTGCACTTGCATGACACAGTACAGATTCAGGTAGTAACTAAAGACTAGAGGACTATACCTAACACCGCCAGACAGGAAGCAAGACAATAGAGATGACTTGCCACACCACGAAGCCACTCCACGTGGACTTCGCCCCGCACATGAGAACCAGATGAAGATCCAGCTCTTGACAATAGACACTCCGTACTAACCCTAAGTAACCACCACAGAGCGGGAGACGCTAGTGTCAGGGCTGACGGATGGGAGAGGCCATGGCCTGGTACTTGACTATAGTACTCTGTAAGACTGACTCGTACTGCACCCCCCACAGTAGTAGATACTATCTTGGGACTAACCCCATACCAGATGTCTGGTAAGAGAATGCACGCAAGACTTATGTGTTCACCAAGGTTGTAGACCACTGGGCTTACGAAAGTGCCAATGTTATTGGCGTTACTCTTTGCGCATGTTGTGCCCACGCCATGGTAGTTCAGATGCAGACTGAGGTCTACGAATCTCACCACAAGTTAGCGCATTACTACCTGATACTGTAAGGAATGTGCTTAGCAGTCCTGTTAGTAAGATAATGCATGTTATGTTGTGACCTGCGTGTCACCGATATATGACTGAGCGGACATCACTTCCTACTAAAATTGTTATGGTTTCATTTTGAAGGGACCTGCGTGTCCTAATTGTCGCACATTCATAGCTATTTGAGGATCTGAAAGATTGCACGTTCAATAAAAACGTATTTACAAAAAAAAAATAATATTGCCTCACCTATTATAACATTATAATATTATATCTCTATTAAAAAAATAAGAGAACTTAGTTTTATAATGATTAGTTTTTTTAGAACTTTTTTATTTTTTTATTTTTTTAAATTCTTTATTTTTCCCCTTTCACACGATATTTTATATGCTGGGAAATGCCATATTAGCTGAAACAAGTGTAATAATAACAATAACACTCATTGTTGGTCAAAGATATGGCTGTTTGTAGACTGCACATTTTTAATAATAATTAAACGTTGGCCCTAAAGGCATGTATGGATGTTGTCTAGCGTGCCATTACTGTGGCAACTTAGTGT
This sequence comes from Pelobates cultripes, assembly GCA_933207985.1. NCBI lineage: Eukaryota > Metazoa > Chordata > Amphibia > Anura > Pelobatidae > Pelobates > Pelobates cultripes. The sequence continues at coordinate 213,158,901 of OW240913.1, read as the reverse complement.
ATGCGATGGGCAGTGAGTGGTCTGGGCAATGTCGCCATGGGATCACGGGGTGCCATGCGGCCGACAGAGCTTACCATGTAGCGGGGGCAGAGCCTACCGTGTGATGCAGATGGAGCTAAACTGATGGTGAGGGTGGAGCTAAAAGTGCCAGATAACTCTTGCTTCCCCAATAACCAGTCTCCAGTCTCCAGGAGCTGCACTGTCTCCACTCCTCCATAATGAACAGAGGTAACTATGTTTGATCATCTGTCTGTGTGTGTATGTGTGTGGCTGTCTGTGTGTTTGACTGTCTGCCTGTGTGTATGACTGTCTGCTTGTGTGTGTGTGACTGTCTGCCTGTGTGTGTGACCACCTGTG
>OW240913.1:213075859-213157127 GCA_933207985.1 Pelobates cultripes | reverse complement strand
CTCGGCCACGCTTCAGCCCCCTTTCTCAGGTTGCGCCCGGGCGGTGCGGTCCGCCCTCATGGACGCACCGCCCGGGCAAAGCTGCAGCCGCCTGAGGCTCTCTACAGAGCGCTCAGGCGGCTGCAGCATGGGGGCGGCCGGCGGGGCTGGTCATGCCCCCCCCCTCCACCTTGCTGGCACCCGGGGCGGACGGCCCCCCCCCCTTAGTACGCCACTGCAATTACCTCAGAGTTAAACAGGTACTGCTTGACAGCTATGCGATCACTCCAGAGGTGTATCGCCGGAGGTTCTGCGAATCAAAAAAGCATGAAAAGGATTTGATTACCGAATGGGCCTGCCGTTCAAGCAAAGACCCCAGAAGAAATTATGCAATTTGTTCTACTGTTTTATAATCGACTATACTCAGAAGTACAGGAATGGGTAAGGGACAGACAACCCTCCACCCTCAATGAAGCAGCTCAGTGGGCAGATGAAAAGCACCCAGTGCCATCAATGTTTCAAGTACAGGCACATGGGAAAAAACTGTGCACAGACAATAGATCGCTCACAGTGGGTACGACCCGGACCACCACCAGTACCCAGGACAGCCACTCATTGTTATCACATGGATGTCCCACCTACCCAAACTCTCACTGAGGAAGCCTGGGGTTTCCTACATGAAGCTGATCCAGTACAAGTGGCAGCGGATAACCGGAGTTACCATCGATAGTTCGTCAAGCTGAATGGGTGAACAGCTCAGGGCTTGCGGGACACAACACAGGCTCATCACGGAGTCCATGTAGCAGGGGGACTACCTGGGCCAGTTAACCTCTACTTTTGTGCCCCGGATAGGCCAGGAGGCCTTTTCCCCGGTCTCTACCTGGCAACAAGCCTGCATCACCCAGGACCACTTGCACTCCGAGGCTCAGGAGTGCAAGCGGTCCTGGGTGATTCCCCCCTCCCTCGGAATACCCCAGCTGAATTTGAAGAAGATGTAGCTACTGATCCCTCCCTACAAAATTTAGAGAGAAGGTAGCTATTAGCCAGGCAGGATTAGAAGGTGAAAGGTTTATGTGGAAGGGAGGACTGTTATATAGGGTAGCTGAAAGGACAGGGTCTGGTCCGCACCGACCACTACCAAACAATTAGTAGTAATACGGAAATATCGCCAGGAGCTCCTAAAATTAGCCCACAATATTCCAATAGCTGGGCACTTGTGGGTAAGCCACACAAAGCATCAGCTCACCAAGAGTTTCTTCTGGCCAGGCATCTCCAAAGACTTGAGACAATACTGTCAGTCTTGCAATGTCTGCCAGAAAGTAGGGTAAAGAGGGGTCCGACGCAGGGCTAAACTCCATCCCCTCCCAGTTATCGATGACCCATTTGGCAGAGTGGCAGTATCAGGACCTCGCTCCCACACTCACCTACCTCACGTAGCACTCTCTCTCACTTCACGAGAACGCCGTATCAGAGCGCAACCCGCCAGACAGCATGGTCAGTTCAATCACCCATGCCGACGGCTCATGTTCATGTGTACAGCACCTCTGTTTGCATGAACGCCACTTACCCGAAACAGAAGGCACAACTCCATGTGTACGAATGCCACCTCTGTTCTTGTGAAAGCTACTCACCTATACTGCAGACAAAACTCTGTTCGTACGGACGCCGGCTCCCAAATAGAGCAAGAACCGCTGCTTCCATGTGCGACCACACAGAAGGAAGAACTTCAGGAGAATCACTGCCGAAATGACACACCAACTGTTCCCCTACCACCCCCAGACCAATGACTTGTACGAGCGCTTCAATGGTACGCTAAAGCAGATGCTTCGTACATTTGCAGCAACTCGGAAGGACTGGGAGCGATTCCTGCCGCACCTTCTGTTTGCTTATCAGGAGCTAGGAACAGTAGTTTGCAAATCGGACAAAAAGTTTTGGTTCTGAAAAACCCATCTGATACGACAGAATACAGGGTGCCTGGCAGGGCCCATACCAAGTAGTGGAGCCGAAGTGTGACACTACTTATGTTACAGGTCCCTATTCAGGAGAAGAGCTTAGGTGCATGTTGCATGTGAACATGCTAAAACCCTTTAATCAAAGGACGGAGGAAGTAGCCGATATACATGCTCCTTCTTTGGAAGATTTTGAAAATCTTCCTCTACCTGCCCTCCTAGAAAATGGAGTTCAGTCAGGGTCCATTGATGAGGTCCAACCAGGGGACTGGTTAACCAGTAAAGAGCAGGAACAAGCCCAAAAGATGTTATCCACCAAAAGAAACAACTTCTCCAATCTACCCGGGTTTAACCCTCTGGCTACTCACCGAGTAGAAACCCCTGGCAAACAACCTCTATTGCAGATGCCCTACCAAATCCCAGAGGCAGTCTGAGAGTGTATGAGGCATGAAATTCAGGAGGTGCTCCATTTAGGAGTAATAGTAGCGTCCAAGAGTCCTTGGACCTCCCCGGTGGTCCTAGTCTCAAAAGAGACGGGACAACTCGGCCTTGCATAGACAACCAGAGGCTCAATGATAAGACAGTCTCGCAAAAGCATGCCCCATTACCTCCGCATAGAGGAGTTATTAGAGGTCAGTGGCTAGAGGTCAGTACCTTATGACTATTGACTTATATAAGGGATATTGGCAAATTCCCTTGGCAACCAACGCTATCCACAAATCAGCATTCGTCACTCCATTCAGTAATGCCGTTTGGAATGAAGTATGCTCCTGCCACCTTCTAGAGAATAGTGCATAGGCTTCTAGATTGCCTCCAGGATTATGCTTGCGCATACCTGAATGACATCGCCGTGTTTAGCGACAGTTGGGATGAGCATTTGGTAAATGTAGGGACCATCCTAGATAGAATCAGAGAAGCTGGGTTAACGCTAAAACCCAGCAAATGTCACACTGGGATGGCAGAGGTTCAGTACCTGGGACACAGAGTAGGGTGTGGGAAACAAAAGACTGAACCAGACAAGATTAAAGCAGTAGCCAATTGGCCTCTCCCACGCACTAAGACCTAAGTAATGGCCTTTTTAGGGACGGCCAGTTACTACAGAAAATTTGGGCCCAATTATAGCGCCCTAGCCAAGCTCCTCACAGACCTGACCTGCAATGTACCCCACCAAGTTAACTGGACCCCGGAGTGCAAGTAAGCTTTTCAGGCACTTAAGAAAGCCTTTGTAAATGCACCCAGGCTGCTCCTAATCCAACTAAATGCTTTCCCATCCACACAGACGCCTCCATGTTTGGATTGAAGCAATGCTGAGCCAGGTTGGGGACGATAATGGAGAACACCAAGTAGCTTACCTCAGCGGAAAGTTACTCCCCAGGGAGGTGAGCTACGCCACCATCGAAAAAGAGTGGTGGTGTGGGCCGTTAAAAAGCCGCCGCCATACATCTATGGCCCACAATACACCTTACTCACGAATAGCAACCCGTTGGTATGGCTTAACCGAGTCAGTGGAGACAACGCCAGGCTTCTATGTTGGAGCCAGGCCTTACAGACATACGACTTTACCATTCATTATTGACCCAGGAAGCAAAATTGGAATGCCAACGTATTATCACGACCAACAGAACTAGAGAAGTGATCCATGACTAGTTCCCCGGATATGCTGGTATAGGTCCTGTTCCTCTGCTAGTAGATATCCTCAGGCCTGTCAGCAGTGCTCAGCAATTACCAGTTGCTGGGGATGTTTTCTTTCAGTGCTGCTGAAACACAACGCACTTAAAGAAAACATCCTAAGCAACTGGTAATTGCTGCCCACCACTGAAAGGCCTGACAGTATATCCTAACAGAGGACCAGGACCTATACCAGCATATCCATAGACTGGGATCATAACGTCCAATGAATACATATGGAGCTGATTTAAAACTCCAGAAAATTGTAAGTTTATTTCTTTTCTTTCATCTAATATCACCAGCAATGAAAATACTGCACTAGATTTCATTTTATTGTCTTCTTATCATTTCATATCACCCTATACTCAATTGGATTTGAAGACATTATTGAAGGAGTGGCTTCCCTACATCATCTTTTCACATTCCTCTGTCTATGTTTCATCATCTACAGGATATTGCCCTGTTCGGCATGGTGCCTTTTGTACTCTAGAAAATAACCCTGTGAATGCCTCAATGTAGATTTTGATACTTGCTGTTTTTATTAATATTTTGTTAACATTTGATACAATTCATTTTTACAGTATATTTTTTACCATATTGTTAAGTTTATTTCCTTTTTTATGACTTTTTCCTTTTTCATCCTTTCCTTTCTTTTTCTTTTTTTTTATTCATTGCTTATTTAGATTTTTTGTGTGTTTTACCTGTTAACCGTTCATGAGGTATAGTATATGAACACTCTACATTCGACTCCCAAATGAGGACCACCCTGGTACCCCATTAGAACGTTCTCACCTCGTACCTTAAGTGCCAAATGGCAAGGGAAGTAATTAATGAATATTTCCCCTGGGTGGCCGCTATTTTGTATAACCGAATGCACGTGGTCAGCAAAAAAGTGGTGGCTATTTTGTCTCCCAAACATGGTCAGCCGCACTTGGTCCTCGAGTTCCTTGATACTTTTTTCGGCTAGGAACTCGCATGAACCCCGGTAAAGATTATACCACTGCCCGTTCTATTTCCCAACCAACTATGCAGGAGATGTGAACTACTGACTGGGGGGAGCAGTCATTCCCCGAGCTCAAGAGAATCCCTTGCATGATTTTTGCACAGGAAACCCCAAGTAGAGACCAGACAGGGCACCTATTTCCCTGGAACTGTTTTGGGCTATCCCCTCGTGTCCAGGCTGGTCAAAACTTTACCCCGGTGGCAATCCAATTCTACCAAATGGATCTGAGCGATGGTCAGGTTATACACTCAGACCAGTGCTATCCAGGGATATAACTTTTGTGGGGTTCCTAGTTATGATGGGGGTACTTTTGGGGTACTGTATATTTTGTATAGGTTTTTATGTACCTGAGAGATAATTGAATTAGAGTTTTTCTTACACAATTATCTCTCAGACACAAAGGAACCTGGGAAGGAAAACCCTGTAATATTGTGTTGGAGACCCCATGTTAGGGGTCTGTGCATAAAAGCCGAGTGTGGCCTGTATAAAATCAGTTGACTTCTAGAACTATGTGTCTGGTTACTAAGGGAATGGATGCTTGCATGTTTAATGGTTCCAGTCTGGCTGAGAGGAGGAGTTAGCAGAGGTAACCAGTTGGGTTACCCGGGGACCGCTACATCTATAATTACCAATATTTCTTTTTAAATTCTCTTGCAGTTTTTTTTTTCTTTCATTCTTTATCTGTTTAATGTGAATATTTCAAAAATGATTCCTACATGGAGGCAATATAATTTTTCATAGTGTATTTTTAAACTGACACAGAATCAACTTTAATCTATGATATATTTTTAATTGACGGACTAGAGACTGTTTTATTATTTATTTATTTTTATGCATGATTGTAATAATAAAAAAGTCAAAAACGTAAGAACAGATTGTGCCATATGTTACAGAAGTAATATTTACAAAAAAATAAAATAACTCAGATAGTAGGATACAAACTTAAGATATAAATATTTGAATAAGTCATACGTAGTAGTCCAAAGTCTATAAAAGGGAGCAGGAGACAATGAAAGTTCTATCCTTGGAGAGATCAGGATAAGAATTTTTTTTCTGTAATTGAAATCCATGTACACATACAAAAAAGAACAGAACAAAAGATCCAATAGTGCAGTATGTAAGGGCAAGTATAAATGTACCATGTTTTCTCAGGTTAACTTCACCTCCCACAGAGCCAGGTGTTAGACATGCTCGGTGGGAGGTGTCCTGACACCCTGATTAACCCTCCATTACAACATTCCCTTAATCTTTGTCAGAAGTTCAGGCTTAAGGATAGCTTATCTGGCCTTGGTTCCTGGCTGATGACTATTTTGGTAACCCCCTTTTCCTTCCAGCTGGGGATCAGAGTCCCACATCAACCTTATTGTTTTCTTCTTCATTGGAGTTCTGTGTAGTTCTTACCAGGTCCATATACTTTGCAGGACTGATGGATCTATTGGTTAAAGCTTCAGGGGTCATGAGTTTCGCTTTAAAATAAACAGAAAAAAATAAATTTAACCTTTAACACTTATGTGTCCTTATATAGCAGGATGTATCCAAAAGGATGAAGAAAATCTAAAAAATTGAATGGACAATGTCCAGTGCTATCAAGGGATTAAGTGCTGGGCACAAACGGGGGGAGGGGGGCGAGGGGGAGGGAATCTTCATTAGATACAATGGCCATTTCTGCATAGTGAAAGGAAATATTACAAAATATTTGTCCAGATTTTATTTTTTTGTCATAATGTAATATCTTCCTAAAAAATATACATGCATTTTTGCATTGAGTTTTCCTTTAATGGTAGCAATAATACTAGATTGGCTTCATTGCTTAGTCTGCTGATGGAATTATTTTACTGATTATTAAAAAAGTAACTTTCTTTTCTGAATATAATACCTAAGCATTTGATTCTATATCCTAATAAAGTCTTGGTTTAAAGCCAAAGGAAATGTTTTGATGGCCATTCTAGACTAACTCTGACATATTTAACTTAGATGTGTCAAGACACATGGACATTCGAGGAAATAACTCATATTGGTCTAGACTGCTTTTTAGACAGAGGCCACACATTTTGTACATCTAAATTAGCTGAGACCAATACGTTTAACATCATCTTTTTGTTAGAGCTGTACTTCTAACATAACAAAATTGGATTAGTGGTGTAGAGAAGTAAACCCTTCCTCATTCCTATGTGAAACATAATATGTTATGAGTAAAATAAAAATTTTATCCAAGGTTAGCCCATAAGGAATATAATTAATGTATTCTCCTCATTGTTGTGTTTGGAGTAGAAATGAAAGGAGCAAACTCTTAACACTGACTTACTAAAATACAATTCAGCAACTCTTATTATAATATTCATCACAATCAACCGATAAACAGACAATCCAGCAAATAAATGACCCACCACACAGCATGCAACTCAAAAAGAGCTGTGAAGAGCCAAGATGCCACTTGCAGTTTGATTTTAAAGAAAATACAGCGAAGAAATGAAGAGGGGAATCCTTTAAAACATCATGTACATTTTTAATATATTTATTTGTTCTTTATTATATATTTTCATACCATATATTATTTATACATGGTAATATCTATCTATTATCTATCTATTATCTATCTAGATAGATAGATAATAGATAGATAGATAGATATATCCATCCATCATTACAATAACCAATAGATATAATTAAACCACTACAGAAACAAACCAGCAAACTCAACAGGAGCCAACTGGGTTTGTAATTAGTGGCTTTGTAATATTAATAAGTCTTACTATGAATGATGCAAACATTTTTAATGATTCCTGTTTTCTCTTATCCAACGTATTGTACAGTAAAACAGTGTATCTGGATACATGTCTTCAAGTTCTTTTTGTACATTTTATTTTATAAGAGTTAATATGAAACATATGCAGCATATTTGTGGCAAGTCTCATGAGCAGAATCATTTTATTTTTTGTTTTTTATATATTTTTTGTTTTAAGTATTACAACTGATAACTAATTCATCCATATTCAGAGTGAGTCTGGAATACCAGTACTCTACAAAATGAAAAACATGTTCCAAATCTCTGTAGATGCATTCTAGCAGAGCAGGAAAGCATACAGGTTTAGACACTATTAGTAAATTAAATTGATCGCCTTTTCTCATCACAAAAAATATCATATTTACAGGGTTATTCACTAAAGTGAGAATTCAAAGTGAATTCAAAGAGAATTAAAAATTTTACATCCAGAGTAACTGAACTGAAAGCATAGCTGACTAAGGGAGTTTTTCCAGTTAAGTTATATGTACCTTAAATTTGAAATTCACCTTGAATTCTCACTAGTGAAAAACCCTGTTACTGCCACATATTTAATTTAAAATCTACATTTAAAAAAAATAGTTTAAAATAACCTTTTATTTATTACAATATTCCAGAAACAAAATACATCTCTACTTTATTCTTAAGTGCTCGATTTCTGTAAGTTGTAGGGTCATGACTAGGTATAACACCATTAACCCCTTAGAGACCAGGCTGTTTTTCAAAATTCTTGCCGTTGGGTCCAGGGCTATTTTTACATTTCTGTTGGTGTTTGTTTTTAGCTGTAATTTTCCTCTTACTCATTTACTGTACCCACACTTATTATATTCCGTTTATCTCGTCATTAAATGGTGTTTCTAAAGATATCATTATTTTCATCATATCATATAATTTACTATTAGTTTTTTATTATAAAATATGATGAAAAAATTGAAAGAAACACACTTTTTCGAACTTTGACCCCAAAAACTGTTACGGATCTACAACTGCCAAAAAAAAATTGTCCTGAGTTTAAAAATGCCCAATGTTAGCACGTTCTTAGCTTTTTGGGGAAAGTTATAGGGCTATAAGCACAAGTAGCACTTTGCTATTTCCAAACCAATTTTTTTCAAAATTAATGCAAGTTACATTGTAACACTGATATCTGTCAGGAATCCCCAAATAACCCTTCATATGTTTATATTTTTTAAAAGAAGACAACCTAAGGTATTAAACCTGGGGTATTTTGAATCTTTTCATGCAGCCATTTTACCACCAATCTATGCCAAATAAAAAAAAATAATAATAATTGGTGATTATTTTGAGACACATAGCAATTTAATAATATATGTACTGAGAACTTTAAGGGTTACTGCCAAAGAACACCCCAATATGTGTTCAGCATCATCTCCTGAGTACAGGAATACCACCCATGTATAGGTGTGTCGAGTTCTCTGGGGACTAAAAGACCTTATTTGGAGGGTGCACATTCCAGTTTTCCAACTTGGAATTTTTATAGTAAGTCATCATGCACCCATGTCCCATTTGGGACATTTTTGAAGCCGGACAATATAATTTACCCCCATCAAACCATATATTTTTGAAAAATAGACACCCTAGGGTATTTCAAATGGTGGTATTTTAACACTTTCCATGCACTAATTCTACCACCAGCCTTTGTCAAACCTTTGGATAGTCTTTTTTTTTGTGTTATTTTTCACACACATTCTAATTTAGGCGTGGATTTTTAGTTCAGTTTATGTGTTACTGACAGAGAAACCCCAATATGTGTTCAGCAACATCTCCAGAGTACAACAGTGCCCCCAATGTACAGGTTTTATGGGCGTTTGCAAATTTACAGTGGTCAAATGTAAGGCTTTTCCATGTTTGCACATTGGAATTTGCCAGATTGGTTTGCTGGGCCTATGTTGCCTTTGAGACCATATAGCAGCCCAGGAATTAAAATTAACCCCATCATGGAATACCATTTGTAAAAGTAGACAACCCAGTGTATTCATAATGGGGTATGTCCAGTCTTTTGCAGTAGCCACTTAGTCACAAACGCTGGCCAAAGTTAGCGTTTTTCTTTGTTTTTTTGCATTTTTTTACACAAAAACTGCACTTTTACTGGTGATTTCATATGTTCTACTGATTTAGAACACTAATATTTGTGTTCAACGAAGTCTCCTGAGTATAACAATACCTCCCATGTACAGGTTTTATGGTGTTTTGGAAAGTTACATGGTCAATATAGGGCTTGCCCGATCTAGTTTGCCAGATTGGTTTGCTGGACCTTTGTTGCGATTTGAGACCATATGGTAGCCCAGGAATGTGAAATAACCCCATCATGGCATACCATTTTCAAATGTAGACAAGCCAGGGTATTTCAAATGGGGTATTTCCAGTCTTTTGTTGTAGCCACTTAGGCACAAACAATGGCCAAAGTTAGTGGTTTTATTGGATTTTGTATAAATGTTTTGGTTTTTAATATATATATATATATATATATATATATATATAGACATATATATATATAAATAACTATGAAACAAGGGGGTGTTGGCTGCACTCACTTGAACATGCATAAATGGGGGTGCTGCTGGGGGCCAAATAATACAATACACAAGATCCAGCGCACTCACCTATCCACTAAACAGCAACTTCAATGTTGAAAGATTTTATTAGTTTTTTTAAAAACACCTAATCTAGAATATTGGGGGTTTAGTTACATTACATGATCATACATTGCATAAGCCTGTCACAACGTCAATGTACTCCATCTTTGGCAGGTCCTACACTAACAGCCTAATGTCTGCTCTTATAAATAACTATACACACACTTTTATTTCCTATATATGTATAATATATTATAATTAAATCATTTTATAATATATTATACATATATAATGCATCTATGATTTCATTATAAGTGTATTTTGAGATATATATTAAAGTACACTTATAATGAAATCATATAGATGCATTATAATATAGACATTATAATAGAGACACTCCTCACTTATCGACCGGGTTCCCTTCCTATGACCTGGTCAGAACAAATCGGTCGGTAAGTGAGGAGTTAAGGGATTCCCTGCTCTGGTGCATTTGTCTATGTTCGGGTAAACTTCCCTGAACATAGACGTACGCACCAGAGCAGGGAATCCCTCTAATCTATGTTGGGGGAAATTTCCCCGAACATAGATTTGAGGGATTCCCTGCCCTTGTGCGTTTGTCTTTGTTTGGGGAAATTTCCCCGAACATAAATTTGAGGGATTCCCTGCTCTGGTGCGTTCGTCTATGTTCGGGGAAGTTTTCCCGAACATATACATACGCACCAGAGCAGGGAATCCCCATGATGGCTTGCCCTAATGTCTGGTCGTAAGTTCGAGCCGTGGTAAAATAGGTAGGTCAATAAATGAGGACCACCTGTACATGTATCATATATTTATTTTATTCTTTTTTTTATCAGCCTGGGGGACTGCCTGACAGCTCAGACAGTCCCCCTGTTGGCAGCTCCTAGAGTCCTATTGCGGTTATGTGATCATGGTGATCACATGGCCATGGAGAGCCAGGGTGGCCAGAGCTGCTGTAGGGGGACTGCTGGGGTCTCTGGCAGTCCTCCCTGACCGTGATCGATGCAGATCGTCGGTCCAGGGCTCCTATCGCGGCCGTCCTGTCGCGGACGTCCTTAACGACTGTTTTTTGTTGGACGTACCTACCGTAGTTTGTGCTTGGTCGTTAAGGGGAAATTGTACATAGATATATATATATAATTTAATTCTAAGTATATTATGATTTAAATATATATTTATATATATATACAGTGAGAATAAAATGACATTTATACATTACAGTTGTATTTTTATATTAATATAACGTTATATATATGTATATATATATATATATCTTATATATAACGTTATGACGTTATATATAAGATATATAGGCACGTATTATATATATAGATTAAAAAAAAAATAGGAGAGGAACAGCGCTACAGTACTGATCACAGGGGAGAATAGAGCTGCACACCTGAGGGGAAGGGTAACCCTCAAACCCTTCAAAGAATGGAAAGAACAAGATACAACAAATACAGGGTGCGCTAAGTTGGACAATGAGAGATAATAAATAAAAAAAATAATATAAAGAGTCTCTTAAAGTACAGCAAAGACCTGGAGTGTATATTCTTCAGTCCTTGCCTTGAATCCTCAGTGGTAAATATGAAATACAAAAGCAGAAACAGAGACCAATAGTGCAAAACCGTTTTAGGAAAACTGGATCACAAACAATATAGAGATAGAGAAGTGCTAACTCACAATATAAAGAGCTATGCCCAGCTCTAGGTAAAACAGCATACAGTGGTATTTAATACTCCCCACATGTAGGATATAACTGGACACTTGGAGGTGTATCCTCAAGACTTCTTACAGCATTTTAGATAAGCGTCAGCATATAAAATACATAAAAGGGGGAAAAACCCAATGGTGCAATAACGTAAGTTAACTGCAACAACAGACAATACTGAGGTCCTAAGAGTGCCAACTTACAATTGGGAGTGCTATAACCAGCTATGAGTAAAACAGCATACAGTGGTATTTAAACTCCCCACATGTAGGATATCCTTCTAGCGATGCTTGCAGTGCCGGTCTTTTGAAATAAGAATCACAGGAGAGGACCCATAGTGTTTACCGTATAAAAAATAGCAGTAAAAGGTAAAATTAAACATACTTACAGTGTTCAGAGCAGCCACACTGCTCTATGAACCAGGTGTAGGTGGAATAATCCCCACCAGGGATTTCTTTTGTAGTACTGGATCTTTAAAATGAGAAAAAATCAGCCAGGATAAAACAGCAACAAATAAAAGTAAGTGTGCAAAATACTTTTATCGGATTCTTAGAAAAACACAACGCGTTTCGCCAAAAAACAGGCTTTATCAAGTGTAGACAACTGATCCTGGCTATTCACCTTTTATAGGCAAGTAAAATGGCATAAAATTTGAAGATAGGCGCCAAAATGACGTCATTGCCGCATGACTGCGGTCACGTGATTCTTTTTTTTTTTTTTTTACACATTGGGGGGGGTTTTAGGCCTTGGCATAGCAAGGTGGTTTTGAGGTTGTGTTGGTGTCATTGCCTTACCGGCATCCCCTACTATATGTTTTATGCGTAAATACGTGAATATTTCGCTGTTTGGTAGAAGGTACTGGCTCTGGAGGTCCGGGAACGCCAGCAGCCCGTTTGCCCCGTAGAGGTGTGCTATCTTCATTACCCCTCTGTCTACCCACCCGCCCAGGGCCAGGTCATGTGTGTGGTGCTGGAGACTGGTCAGCGGGGCAAAGGTCTCCACCTTTTCATTGAGCATTTTCGGGGCCCATCGCAGCCATAGCTGCAGGGACAACATGGTTGTCGTAAGAGGGTTGGTGAGTCGAGGTTGGGCTTTGGTTGGGATCCAAACCTGAGGGAGTAGGGTGCACGTCTGGGATAGATTCGTATTAGTATTTGGTTATGTGTGGCACACCCACCCCACCTCCCCCCATGGCTGTACTAATGTTCGCTAGTGAGATCCTGGGTGTTTTTTTCCTCCATATGTGTGCGTTGAGAAGTCGCTGAAACGCTCGAAGGGTGTAGTTTGGTAAACTGATAGGCAGGGCCCTAAATAGAAATAATAATTGCGGTAGTATGATCATTTTTATGGCGTTGATGCGCCCCAACCAGGATGTGTGTTTGTTTTGGTTTCCCCAGCCCTCCAGCACCTGCTCTATTTTTGCTATGAGACGCCCGTGGTTATGTTTTATGAGGAGCCATTTGGAAGGTGCTAGTTGTGTGCCTAGATATGAAATGGTATCCTTCCTCCATTCAAAAGGATATAACGCTCGTAGGGTCGTGAGTTGGGGTCGAGGCATGTTCAGTGGGAGTACTTGTGTTTTTGCTACATTATTTTTGTAGTGAGAGACTTGGCCATATTCCCGTAGTAGGTCAAGGAGGGCCGGTAGGGAGTCCGAAGGATTCGCTAGGAAGAGAAGGATGTTGTCAGCAAATACTGCCAGTTTTTGTGGGCCTATCGGGGAGGGGGCACCTATGATGCTGGGGTTAATTTTGATTTTATGAAGCAGAGGCTCCAATGCCAGGATAAAAATGAGGGGGGATAGGGGGCATCCCTGCCTTGTGCCATTCATTAGGGCGAATCGTCTGGAGACGAAACCGGAGTTCGTGACTGTGGCTTGGGGGGACGAGTAAAGGGATAGGAGCCCGGTCAGGAATTTAGTCGGGAAGTTGAACCTACGAAGGACCTCTGTCATGTAACCCCAGTGGAGTCTGTCAAAGGCCTTCTCTGCGTCTAAGGCCATTATCAAGCCCTGTGACCCATCTCTGTTCATAAGTTCCATTACGTCAAGGGCTCGTCTGGTGTTGTCTTCTACTTGTTACCCAGGGACAAACCCTGACTGTTCTGGGGATACTAATTGAGCTAGTATAGGGTGCATTCTGATCGCAAGGGTCTTGGCAAACAACTTTGTGTCAGCATTGAGGAGTGAGATTGGGCGGTAGTTTGCGCATGAATCAGTAGTTTTGCCTGGTTTGGGGAGCGTAATAATGGTGGCTCCCAACATTTCTGGGGGTATCTCACCTGACTCTAGGATATGGTTGAAAAAGGCTGTGAGGTGGGGATACAGCTGGTCCTCAAAAACCCTGTAGTAGTGGGTGGAGAAGCCGTCTGGGCCTGGGGCTCTGTGTCTAGGTGTGTCATGTAGAGCTTTTGATACCTCAGAGGCTACAATTGGGTTGGTCAGTGCAGTGGCCTGTTCGTTGGAGAGCCGGGGGAGAGTCACCCCCTCCAGGAAGGTGGTAATGTCTTGAGGGCTGGATTGGTGTTGGGTGATGTCCCCAGATAGGTTATATAACCCTGCGTAAAATTGGGCAAATTTGTCTACTATTGCCTTGGGGTTTCTAATCTTGGTGCCCGTGACGTCCTTGATGAATGGGATCTTCACCTGTGAGTTACGTTCCTTGAGTTGGGAGGCTAATATTTTGCCAGCTCTGTTTCCCTGTCTATAGTAGTTGGTTTTTATTTTGCGAATTGCCCGTTCTACGTGCTGCATCTGTAGTGCTTCTATGGTGGCCCTTATCTTTTGTACCCCCTGCCTGTTGGAGTGTGTAGGGGAGGTCTTGTGTCGTGTTTCTGCCTGTTTTAAATCGGTCAGCAAGGTCCTGCTCTTTTCTGTCAGTTGGCGCTTCAGTTTTGCCCCTTGTCGTAGGAGCAGACCGCGCGTGACCGCCTTATGGGCAAGCCATGTCATAGCGACGTTTGTGTCGGTGTAGTGGTTATCTACAAAGTAGTGCGCCAAGGCACTCCTTATCTCTGCCACCCTGTCCACATTGTCTATCAGTGATTCATTTAGTCTCCACTGTCCCCAACCCCGGACCGGGTGGAGCGTAGTAAAGACTGATGTGAGGGGGGCATGGTCCGACCAAGTTATTGGGGCGATGGAGACCTCATCAAGAGTATCTAGCGTTTTTCCATCCACTAAGCACATGTCTATCCGGGAGTATTGATCATGCACCTTGGAATAGAACGTGTAGTCTTTAGAGGCTGGGTATAGTGCCCGCCATGTATCGTGTAGGCCGTGTGAGTTGATGAGCGCTGTTATTTTTGTCCCTAGTTGTGTGGATCGCAAGTGGGAGCTGGGTTTGCCGGTCCTATCTAGAGCAGGGTTCAGTACACAATTAAAGTCCCCACATATAAGCGTTTGCCCTCTCTTTTTCTAGTCTACTTGTCGTAAAGCTTTCCTAATAAAGTCATATTGGTTGGTGTTGGGGGCATACAGGTTGACTACCGTCACCTGGACGTCATTTAGTGATCCTACTAGTATTAAAAGCCAGCCATCGGGGCTTTTGTATTCTACTTCACATTTAGATTGCCAATCAGAGTGGAAGAGAATGCTGACACCTCGTGTCTTATTCGGTGCCGTGGCATGGTAGGCTTGTGAATAAGATGTGGACGAGAATTTTGGTGGAATTTTAATTGAGAAGTGGGTTTCCTGTATGCAGGCTACAGAGGCGTGTAGGGTGCGTAATTGGGAGAACGCCAGCCTGCGTTTTTGTGGGGTGTTCAGCCCATGGGCATTCAGGGACACTAGGTGAAAGTTATTGGTGGAGGTCATTTTAACTAGTTGGGGTGGCCCTAGGGCCCAGTTGTTTGGATGTAGTATTACCCATTGCTACTACATAACAGAGCTGGTAGGGTGAGTCTATTTTTTCCCCTCGTCTTACCCAGTAGTGGAGGGGGAGCATCTCGAGTAGGGGGTTAGGACAGGGGGAACAACCTGATTCATAACCTTGACAACAAAACCATAAAACAGAAATAAAGTATATACATTTCAAAAAGCTATTAAGCACCCTCCACTGCACGGGCGGTGTCCCGTAAGCGTATCGGGGGGGGGGAGATATGGAGGCACGGTTGAGCCGGTGGCTGTCTTTGCATAAGTCCATGAGTGGGTCGGGCGCTTGCCTCTCCCGTGTAGCTTGGTGGGGGGGGGGAGGGTGAGGGGTGAGTACAACCTCCGCGCCCTGCAGTTTTTTGGGCCTTTTGTCCGGCCTTGCTGGGTTCAGATTTTAGTGGGTGTAGTCCCTTTTTCCCGCTATTGTAAACAGTCTCTGCAAGGCTTCTGAGCGGTGAGTCTGATTGCTTAAGGGTAAAAACTTGCAGTGACAGGGTGGGCCAAGTTGTGCAGTGGTGTGGCAGAGTCATTTTTTCTTTGTGCTGGGCTTGGGGAGGGGGGGTAGGAGAAGGTTGAGTAAGCGTACTCACGTGGGCGCTGAATGTCCTTCGTGCTATGCCATTCCCAGATTGGGATGGTCACCATGTAGAGTCTCATGGAACTTTAACAGAGTGGCTGAGTCGGGCTGTAGCCAGCACCCCCTTCTGGGTGACCCCTTAGGCCTTGGTCCAATCCGCAGTCACCTTCTTTAGGGAAGCTTGGGCAGTTGATGTTTTGCTGTCTGGGAACAAGCCCCAGGTCTTGAGCTTGTCCATTTCCAGAGCCGGATCTTCAATCTTTATTAAGGAGCCATTCCGCCAGATAAGGAGTTTTGTAGGAGTTTTGAGGCCTTCCTTTGCGCCATGAGTATGCATTCCTTAGCACTGTAGTAGTGCAATCTGGTCACTATGTCTCTTGGGACTTCCTGCGCAAAGTTTTGAGGTTTTGGCACTCGGTGTGCCCGGTCCAGGCGGAGTTCCACCGGCTCTAGGCTTGGTTGGATCGCTTGGAAGAGTCGCAGTAGGTAGGCCAACAGCTCTTCTTGCGTTACTGTTTCTGGTACCCCATGTTATTCGTCTTCCAGATTTGCCAGTTTTTCCATAAGGCGTTTGTTATCAGCCATGTGGGAGAGCTCATCTGTTTTTTCTTCTAGCGCATTCACCCGTGTCTCCACTTCATGGATGTCTTTGCGCATGTCGGAGACCGCAGCCTGGAAGTCAGTTTTCATAGAGGTGCATAGGTCCTGCAACATGGCCGCCAGACGTTTCTCCGACACAGAGAGGTCATCAATCTGTGTCTGATCCTGCATCTGAGGTGTGAGTGGGTGAGTGGGAGCCACCGCCATCTTGTTCCAAGCGCTGCTTCCCTCCCTTACCCTGCCGGAAGAAATCCGATGCCCTTTGAGACTTTGGGGGTGTCATCTCGTGGGTAAGAGGTTGCCCTGCTGTTGGACACCTTGGCAGGGTTTTGTGGGCTCTTTCGCCACGTTTTTGCCGCTTTTTAGGCCGTATCGATCACGGAGCTGTTACTACATGCGACCGCTCCGTCCGACCGGAAGAGTTTTCATGTATTTTGAAGGTACTTTTGGGGTGTTTATAAATTGTATGTATTTCTGTGCCTGGATATAATTGAGTTTGTACAGTTCCTGACACCATTATTTCCCAGGCACAGGGGAGGGATTACCCTGTGTTGTGTGGGAGTGTCATTGGCGTGTTTTCTATGTCCTTGTACTGCTTAAAAGCAGGCCATTGAGCCTTGATTAAACAGATCATCTTACCCCTTCATGAAGTCTAGGCTCATGTTTGGGGGATTAGGAGCTATACTTATAATCACTACAGTGCTTGGGACTTGAGAGTTTCTTCACGAATGTACTCAGCTGGAGTACTGGGATCTGTTACACTGGTGGCAAGCAGCGGTATTCATCTCCCGAATCGATGTCCCGAACCGAAAGGAAGGTGAATGGCTCAGCGATATGAACAACTTAAGTGAACAACACTAAAGGATTTACTGGAAGCTCGAGGCAGAGTGGCAAGTAACAAAACAAAAGCCACATTATCCGCTGAATTGACACAGAGCAACAGAGCCAGTTACATGGAAATGGAGCACCTGGAGGAAACAGAATTTCAAGGTTGTGAGATGGAGGCTCAGTATTTTGGGACCTAATCCATCACAGGAAATCATCATGCAGGTCATGGCACAAGCAGCGGAGGCACAGAGAGCTCAGGATTCAAGAGCTGGTTCGCTGCAAGGGGATTTTCTAGCTTCCCCAGGATTTACAAAAGGGCAGCCACAAAAGGTGAACTATGCTGCCTTCAAAGCATTTTCTTGCAAGACTTTGAGCGTCAGTGTGCTTTGGAGGGGCTGGAAAAGACTGAGTGGTTTGTGGTCCTCAGCAGCAAAATCTCCGGCCGAGCAGTCAAGGCTTACAGAGCGGTGGAGATATTGTTGGCCAGATATGCGGTCACACCAGAGGCGTACCGGAGAAAATTTCAGAGCCTCAGAAAAGGAGGAAGAGACTCCCATGCTGAATGGGCATTCCGCATGCACCACACTGCACAAAACTGGATGCAGGGATGCCATGCGATGACTTTAGCAGATGCCCTGTAATTACTACTATTGCAGTTCTTTGATTATACCCCACCAGAATATAGAGATTGGGTCTGAGATCGCAAGTCCCAGACCGTGGAGGAAGAATTTTATGAGGCCAGATAGGCAGACAGCAGCAGAGCACCACCGGTGCATCGTCCTTCTACCTGCACACCATCACCCGCGCTACCGCATCGAGCTCCACCAACTAACCCCCCATCCACAACAAACATATATTGGAAACCAGCACTGATGTGCTACGGGTGCAACCAAGTGGGGCACATCAAAATTAATTGCCCACATGAATCTAGGACAAATGGGTGTTCGACAACCTGCACCACTGACAAAAGCGGCGGCACATTGCGTCCAGGAGGACTGTATAAGAGAACAGCAGGGGATACGCAGTTATACCTCTAACCCCAGCCCAACCGAACACTGGCCTATTCTCCACCCAGTACAAGCAGCAGGAGACAACAGGGCTCACCACAGGCAATTGATATGGCTCAATGGGCAAAAGGCCAGGGGGCTGAGAGACACAGGAGCGACACTGACCCTGATACAGCCACAAAGGTCAAACCGACCCAGCATACTGGGCGTACTGTGGCCGTCAGGGCCGTCATCCACAAATTACCCACTGTCAGGGCACACATTGATTGGGGCACAGGAGCCAAGTCCCTAGAAGTGGGAATTATCAGTGAAAGTGCTTCTGGGGAATGATTTAGGGTGCTTGATGTCCCAATTTGTCCCCACGGCCCTGGAGGGGGTGCTACCCGTGATTACATGGCAGCAGACGCAAGCGATGGACTCCTCACACTCTCCAAACGCCTAGGTAGGCACTAATACCCTGGGCCTTAATCCCGATTCCTACTCGGGCACCCCACAGAACTTTGGGAAAGACCAGAGGGAGGATTCCACCTTAGTGGCTTATAGGCAGGAGGCCGAGACCCCACAGGGGGACTTGGAGCAGGAACGGTTCCAATGGGAGAAGGGGAAATTATGCTGAGTGCCCGGAGGAACTCGGGTGGGGATGAGCCAAGTGGCCAAGAGACAGCTAGTGGTACCCCAGAAATATCAGGCTAAGCTATTAAAGATCAGCCATGATATCCCCCTCACTGGCAACTTGGGTATCAGAAAAACTAAGGACCGGTTGACACAGGCATTCTTCTGGCCTGGTGTCATCTGAGACTTACAACAGTATTGCAGGACTTGTGAGGTATGTCAGAAGGTAGGGAAGAGAGGCGACCACCCTAGGGCCAAATGTAGGCCTTTAGAGGAACCCTTTCTCCGGGTAGCGGTAGATCTGGTGGGATCCCTCAGTAAGCCTAGTCCCTCGGACAAGAAGTATATCCTTACTGTGTTTGACTACGCTACTCGGTAATAAGTACTTAAACCAGTAACATTAAAGTTGAATGTCCCTATTAGGGATGTGCGTAGGCAAAAAATTCGGCACTTCGTCGATTCTATTCGGTTCTGCACTTCCGAAATTTGCGACTTCAGCAATTTGGGACTTCGGCAATTCGGCACTTCGGTTCAGTTTGGCACTTCCGAAATTTGGGACTTTGGCACTTTGGGACTTAGGGTAAGTGTAGGGTTAGGGGTAGGGTTAGGAGTAGGGTTAAGGTTGGGTTAGGAGTATGGTTAAGGTTGGGGTTAGTGTTGGATTAGGAGTAGGGTTCGGGTTGGGGTTAGGGTTGGGTTAGGAGTAGCGTTAGGGTTAAGAGTAAGGTTAGGAGTATGGTTAGGGTTAGGGTTGGGTTAGGTTTAGGATTAGGAGTAGGGTTGGGTTAGGGGTAGGGTTAGAAATAGGGTTAGGGTTAAGAGTAGGGTTAGGGTTGGGTTAGGAATAGGGTTAGGGGTAGGATTAGGTTTAGGAGTAGGGTTAGGGTAGGGTTAGGGGTACGGTTACTCCTAACCATAACACTAACCCCTTCCCTAACCTAACCCTACTCCTAACCTAACCCTACCTCTATCCCTACTCCTTACCCAACTCTAACCCAAACCCTACTCCTAACCCTACCCTAACTCTAACCCTACTCTTAGCCCAACCCTAACCCTACCCCTACTATTATCTCTACTCCTAACCCTACCCTAACCCTGCTCCTAACCCAACCCTACCCCTAACGCTACTCCTAACCCTACTCCTAACTTCCAGG
The DNA here is from genome assembly GCA_933207985.1 of Pelobates cultripes. NCBI lineage: Eukaryota > Metazoa > Chordata > Amphibia > Anura > Pelobatidae > Pelobates > Pelobates cultripes. Next base: position 213,136,774 of record OW240913.1, on the reverse strand, counting down.
ACTGACCATATTTAAAGGGAATTTGGGGAGGGGGATATTAGGCTTGATTGTGTAAATTTGATCTTATTGTATCTATTTTAATATTGGTCCCTGAGGAAGTTCTCCACAGAGAATGAAACACATAAAGCCGATTTGTTCATTACTTTTAAATTCATTTTATGCCAATAAATATTTTATACTTCAATACCATTTGGAGTTGGCGTTTTTCCTGGCATCCAGATTGGAACCACTGCTGGCAGCAGGACATACCCCCATAACCATAGGGGAGGCACCCTGAGGGCTTGCTTAATTTAACAAACTTGTGAGTGAAACCAATAAGTGTCTTGCGATTAAGAGGCTTTAACAGTATTACACTATGTTTTATTTTATTAATCTGTTTCAGTGATACCAGCTGGATCCCTATTTGTTTGTATTTTATACTATCTTGTATGTGGTTACCATATTGGGAGATAACTGAAGGGAAGCCGAATATCTAAAAATTAAGTTAATTTTGTTATTTCCACGGGTGAATAGGTGGAAGTTTGTACACTCTTAAATATAGCAAGCATAAAATAGTCTCTCTGGTCTGGATAGAAAGACTTGTTTACTCTGATGGTGATACCCTTCCTTTATGCTCTCGTGTTAAGCATGTTGACTTGATTGTCATCAGTCTGCCTCATTCAAACATATAATTGTAACTAACAAACATGTCCCATGTCATGGATGACAAGCTAATGCCCATTATTGGTCCTATTATACACCAGATTAATGTAAGAAGCTCTTTTGGACTTAAGGAGACGTTCTGTATAACTGTACACAGGTCCAGATTTACCCTCCTTGCTGCCCCAAGGCCAGTTTCCTCAGTGCACCGCACCCCAAAATAAATAAATATATATATATATATATATATATAGGGGCCTGGGACTCTGCAATGAGCTGAAGTAGTCTTGGTCCCTATAGTGTAACTTTAAAAGAATTTAGAAATCTGAAAGCATGCAATAGACTATTTCTTTATAAAGCTAATAAATATAGTAATTTCACAAAGAACACACATTTTGTCACTTTGTAGAAAATCTTCATTCTATGTATGTTTTATCAGGATACTTAACAATAGGTCTTGAGATATGAATTTCAATACCCATTATAGGGTCATAAATAATTCAAGAAAAGAGTACCCAAGACAGAATCATTGAATACTCTAGTTATCACTTTCACCAATAAGAGAAAGTCTTTTAATAACGCTTTATCCTCTATCTTTAATTAAGTTTTCAGTCCAAATAGACGCATTTTCTCCAATCCCATTTCTTGATAATTTAAAAATATATGTTGAATGTGCATAAACAAACAATAAACATGAAACAAAATGTTGGTCATGTAGTAATTACAACATTCATCTTCTGAATGACAAAAAAAAAAATGGGTTGCTGGATTGTTTCCTTATCCACAAATTATCTCCATTTACAATCCTTTTCTGACTCTTCATTTTACCTAAGTTGCTTTTTTACCCACTATTCTTTTTTTTCCAATCAATACTTCTAACCAATTCCCTGTGTCAAGTTTCAGACGTTTTTTTTTTTGTACCTACTTATTGTCCTCTCTGTCCACCACAGCCAATTTCTTCACTCATCCTAAAGTGTGTTTTTCTAAAACGTTGTGCAAAAATGTAAAATGGAAATAACCACCAATGGAACGTAATTGCTGGTTCCACTGTTTCCCATGGTGATTGCCACACTTTTAGCACTTAAGACCACGTTTTAGAGCAGAACACTTTGATATAACTTTGATTTATGACCCTCAGACTAGAACTAGCAGCTTAAGTAGTTTTTCGCAAGTGTTTCACAGAATGCCTCTAGACTTTATTTCCTGTTATCTATATAAACAATTTATCTCTCCCCCTTGTAATTATCTTTCTTTCTTCAACTTTATGCTTCATATTTTTCTCCTATGATTTTTTTTCTTCATCGACAGTCCACTATAAAATGCAATTCAGAAATGTCTGTTACAGAAAAGGCCGACAAATTTAAAGTTTAGGAAAAAGAAGTGAAACAGAACACTCTTCTGGCACAAAAAGTGTTAGAAAGATTGATGAATATGTTGCTTTGCTGAAAAAAATGTGTATATTAAACATGATGGATGCAATAGATGCAACAGTCGAAATCTGATCAACTTAATAAATTGCACCCAAAAAAAAGAAAAGAGAAAAAATATCTGCAAGACTGAACAATATTTCCCTAAGTCTAATTTTTTGTGTCTTTTTTCAGTTTTAATATTGGTGGGTTGAGGCACTATTTATTCTTTTTGCAATGTTATATTAATTATAAAGTAAAAATTAACCATTTTTGAGCTGAATTGGACTTTACATCTGTATAAATGGTACAAAAACCTACATTACCATAAATTATAAAAATGAATCAAATCTACTGTTTATTTAACTTAAGAACTTTGCACAGATGAGTAGGGTAACATATAATACTGAAATAAACTGTACCATTACACACAGCAAATTTGCAAAGTCTAAGCAAGACGTCTTTAATCCAATCAACAGAGCCCCATCCAGCTGCCTCCTTGGTAAAAGGGAAGATAGATAGGCTATTCAAGAATAATCCGTTCCGATCAGGATGAAAAAGGACAATTGCAATTATAATGTAGAATGAAGAGAGAATGTCATAGTAGAATGTTGTAGCAAGATCTGAGTGATACTGTTGAATTCAGGGAAAGGGGGTCACTTTTTACTGGACAAAAGATGTCTGCGTAGCACATGTCAGTTGAAAGCATTAACACATATTTTATCTATCTTTCAGTTTGAGATTGTTAGTAAAAAGATATAGCATGCTGCTTTGGAAAGCAACCATTACAGTGGCAGCTGATTTGTACAGTTCCCTTTATAGTACAACATAAATCAATTTGCGTGTCTTACATATCTGACAATCCCGTTGCAGAAGACATTAAAGGACCACTATAGTGCCAGGAAAACATTCTAGTTTTCCTGGCACTATAGTGCCTCGAGGGTGCCCCCACCCTCAGGGCCCCCCTCCCGCCGGGCTCTAGGGGGAGGAAGGGGTTAAACTTACCTCTTTCTCCAGCGTCAGGCAGGGAACTCTCCTCCTCTCCTCCTCCATAGCGACGTCATCGGCTGAATGCGCATGCGCGGCATGAGCCGCGCACACATTCAGCCAGTCCATAGGAAAGCATTCTCAATGCTTTCCTATGGACGCTGGCGTCTTCTCACTGTGAAAATTACAGTGAGAAGCGCGGAAGCGCCTCTAGAGGCTGTCAATGAGACAGCCACTAGAGGCTGGATTAACCCTATTATAAACATAGCAGTTTCTCTGAAACTGCTATGTTTATAGAAAAAATTAAGCTGAAGTGGTCTGGGTGCCTATAGTGGTCCTTTAAGAGAGATGTATCAAAAAGTATGTTATATGTTTGGTATCTAATCTGTATTTATTAAATTGCTCTAAAATGCTCTAAAAAGTAGACGTGTGCATTTGCAGCATTTGTCCATAAACTAATCGATTAACAGAAATTAAATCCTTGCTGTTAGTTTTTAATTGATAGGTTAAATGCTTCATGATTTAGATTTTAAAAATTTATATAAAATAATTTGGACCAAACTGCAATTTGGTGAATTTCAGACCAATCATGTAATTCTGATTTCTGCAATTCTGATTTCAGAGCCACCACGTGCCAGAATCATGGGTAATAGACTTGCAGAAGCCTAAACATGTTCGGTTCTTGGTTCAGGGTGATATTCCTGGCAGGAGGCTTGGTTTTTGTTTTGTTTTTGGGATGGCGCAAATAAGTAGCTTAGTATAGACAAGAGGTGTGCGCAATTATGTGAACTGAATCTTCTGTCCAATCAAGAGGTGGAAAAAGATGATAGATTAGGGGACAGCTATTACATCCTCCTGAGACTCAGCCCATTAACTTGTGTCCTCTGTACTGGACATTTCGTTCACATGCATCTCCTTTTATTCTTTTGAGCTACTCTATGAATCCCTGCTGTACTGTAAAGAGGACATCCTGGGTTTTTCAGTGATAGGCTGGGATGCTGGGAACTTCATCTTTCTTTTCATCAGAAGTGAAAAGAAATTGAAAGACAATTTTTTTCCTCGGTTCCCAGGAGGATATGCTGATTTTATTCACAGATCAAGTGAAGTGCCCAATAGAAGGAAAATAGAGGAAAAATTAAACTATACTTGCAAGCAGGATTCTTTTAGTCACTTTGATTTCAACTGTTGAAAGAGACAGACCAGCAGTGATCCTCTGTATTTACCTTTGTTGTGTCTGTGTTGGAGTAAGAGATAGTCTGGGTCATTGATTCTAGTGTGAAACAGGGGGGGAGAACCTTGTGTTCCCCCAGTACCCACTAATTAATGATACAATAGGTAGGTGGGGGTTGCTATTAGATTTGGGGACTACTAGCCACCCAGGGGTGCAATTATATGTGGGGTGGAAAATATATGCTTGCACCCCTGGGTAGCTAGTAGTCCTCAAATCCCTTAGCCACCCCTCAATAAAAATAAGCTACCTTACCTACCTCCCCTCAGCCTAATAATAGTGAAGTCAGACCAATTCATCTAACACATGTTGTTCCTGATTCTACTCTTGGTGGAGGAAATCCAGTGGAGGAAATGCCCTGCTAGGACTAGGGCCATGCTACAATCATTCTTTTTGCCACCACTGCAGACATTTGTTTAAGCCTGTTCCATTGTACAATTGGGTGATAAATATAAAAGAAGCAAACTTGAAACCAGTGTGGTTTAGTGAGAAAGTACACCATGAAATTAAAAGGTAATTTAAAGCAATTAAATCAGACACATTAGAGGCATCCTATATACGATCTAAGGAAACTAATAATGCATGCAAAAAGGCGATTAGATAGGCTAAGCTAGAAAATGAGAAATGAGCTAGAAATGAGTGAGAGCAAAACCAACCCCACAAATTTAGTACATAAATTCTAAAAAAATAAATTTAAAAAAAAAGGTAAAAAGGTACCCTGAAAACTGAGGCAGGTGTGTTAGTTAAAGGACCACTATAGTGCCAGGAAAACATACTCGTTTTCCTGGCACTATAGTGCCCTGAGGGTGCCCCAACCCTCATGGTCCCCCTCCTGCCGGGCTGGATGGAGAGGAAGGGGTTAAACTTACTTTCCTGCTTTCCATGCTTTTCCATGCTTTCCTCCTCCTACTCCCTCTTCTCCTTCTCTTCGGCTGAATGCAAATGCCCGGCAGGAGCTGCGCGCGCATTCAGCCAGTCCATAGGAAAGCATTCACGATGCTTTCCTATGGACGCTGGCGTCTTCTCACTGTGATTTTCACAGTGAGAAACGCGGAAGCCCTCTAGCGGCTGTCAATGAGACAACCATTAGAGGCTGGATTAACCCTAACATAAACATAGCAGTTTCTCGGAAACTGCTATGTTCATAGAAAAAAGGGTTAACCCTAGATGGACCAGACACCCAGACTACCTCATTAAGCTGAAGTGGTCCTTTAATGAAAACCAGGAAAAAGAGTATGAGACTGACCGCACCACCGACCACTGTCCAAAGTGAGTAAGTGTTTTCTATTACAGGAAGCATTCTGAGTCCCCAATGCTCACAAATATCCCTGCAACTGATAAGACAAAATAGCCTTCTTCAAGTTAAGTTTCCCCAGCCTGGATTACACTGCTTTTCAGTTTAATACTTGAGGCGTCAACTGCAATTTGATATCCAATTGACCACTCACCTTTCCCTTAAAAGTGGTCTCTTAATTTTTTAAAGAATTCTAAAATCTGGTAGTAAATAAAACAAAGTTTCAAATTTCTAAATGTCTTTCATTGTAAGGGTTTTGATCTGCCTTCCTGACACTTGCAGTACCTGCTCCCTCTGCAGACTCAGTTCAGAGAAGCTGATAGGTTACTGTGGTTTTTTCACTCAGAAGGACGATCACTGACTGGATGTATGGAAAGCTTTGTTCTTGTCAGAGTGGAAGGGGGTGATCAGGTTTCCAATTTTCCATTGATTTATTCCTTTCATTTTTTTGATACATCTCCTATTTTGAACTTAAAATGGCTCCTGCTCCCCATTTTGCAAAAATGGCTGATATTTTGCAAAATGGGAGCAGGAGCTATTTTAAGTTCAAAATTAGGCCAGGCAATATTGTATCCATTTTTGCATGTTAACACCGTCATGGTCCCCTTTAATCCTGCTGTTCTGGCTATCCATATGACCTTCATGAATATTTTTGGTACCAAAACTCAGGTGAGCTAAACAGCGGTATGAACTAACTTCTGCTGACTTATGCAGGTTGAAACATGTATGTTGGTTCTTCTGAAACACTTCAGAGGAACCAACATACATGTTTCAACCTGCATAAGACTACCATTTAGTTCACACAAGACCACCACATTTAGAGTTGTAGAAAAAAAAAGAAGTGGAACAGAACATGTTTCTGTCAGAAAAAGTGATAAATAGATTGATAAATCAGTTGTGTTGTTGAAGAAATTGTGTTTATTAAAATAATGGAGTTTATTCAAAAATTATAGTAAGGCCTAAAAAGAAGCAACAGATAAAAAAAATAGACAAATTAAACCATGCACTGTTTAAAAGAAACACCAAAAAATAGCCAAAGAAAGATTCAAAACTGAAAAAAACAGGTTTATAGAGAGCGCAAAAAAAGAATATGTATATCAATAAAATAGTGGATTTTCTAAGCAGGTGCTTCAAATTATGATTATCCACAAGAAAAAGTTAATACAAAGCTGCCGGATACACTAAAAACCTTCCCAAGTTTTAAAACATCATGTGTGACATAAATTGAAATAAAAACAGTATCAGCGCTTAGTTAATATACCCCTATTTTTTGTATATGGGTCAACAACAAAAATATATTAAATAAATTAAATAAAGAGTCCCAGTTTCAATCTTCATGGGGTGTTTTCAAATGTCCGCAGGGATTTGATAGTTGTAACAGTAATTGGTGTAAAAAGACTTTGTCTTTATATGTATCCAACCTTTAATCAAAAAGATACTGACATAGCGTGATACAGTTACAATACTTTATTTCCCATATGGTAATCCCCCCATAAGAGGAACTCTTACAATTAAAAGTGGTGAAACTTATTTCTAAGGTTCACAATAAAAACGTAGAAATGCAGAATATTGGCTGATGAATATAAAGTTACCGCTCCGTGGATGTTATTTCCAGACCGGTCCTGTGCACTCAGATCGATCCTCACTGAGAAGCCAACTAGCCAATCTTACTGCAATCTCTCCAAATTCAAAAATCCCGCCAGAAACACGATCCCGCCAGGATCGTGTTTCTGGCGGGATTTTTGAATTTGGAGAGATTGCAGTAAGATTGGCTAGTTGGCTTCTCAGTGAGGATCGATCTGAGTGCACAGGACCGGTCTGGAAATAACATCCACGGAGCGGTAACTTTATATTCATCAGCCAATATTCTGCATTTCTACGTTTTTATTGTGAACCTTAGAAATAAGTTTCACCACTTTTAATTGTAAGAGTTCCTCTTATGGGGGGATTACCATATGGGAAATAAAGTATTGTAACTGTATCACGCTATGTCAGTATCTTTTTGATTAAAGGTTGGATACATATAAAGACAAAGTCTTTTTACACCAATTACTGTTACAACTATCAAATCCCTGCGGACATTTGAAAACACCCCATGAAGATTGAAACTGGGACTCTTTATTTAATTTATTTAATATATTTTTGTTGTTGACCCATATACAAAAAATAGGGGTATATTAACTAAGCGCTGATACTGTTTTTATTTCAAAGATTCAAAACTGCTTGCAATAGTTACAAAATGTGCTCATAAGAGTTTACATTTTTAAATATTTCAGTTGAAGATTGGAGAGATACGTATTCTTCTTGCAATTTTATATTTATTGTAATTTGCATCTAGAAAAAATAGCAAACATCAAACCACACTATACTAGACAAAGAAAGTAACTAATTCAAACATGGAATGAGAGTGACCTGTTTCTGTGTGTAGATTCCCGAATGGATTCAGTTTTCTTACATCTGTGGTATAAACCGTATCTAATCATTGCAACACTTAGAGTCCATCTATGTATTCTTACCTAGTTGATATGCACATAACTACATTCTCTTCCTCAGTTAGCAGGTATATAATATCTACTGACCTCATTTATCAAGGCAAAAACAAGTGCTATACAGGCAGGAGCATTATACAGGAGCAATCACCATCGAAACCAATATAAATAATTATGTTATTATTATTATTATTATTATGTTATTATTTATATAGCGCCAGCAAATTCCGCAGCACTTTTCAGAGGGTGGACGAACAAACATGTAGTTGTAACCAGACAAGTTGGACACACAGGAAAAGAGCGGTTGATGGCCCTGCTCAATGAGCTTACATGCTAGAGGGAGTGTGGGAAAGTGACACAAAAGGTAATGATAGTATTAGACTAATGATAGTTGCAATAGAGGAATCAGTCGGGAGCTATTAACTGTTTAATTGATACGCTTTTATGAAGAAGTGCGTTTTTTATGACTTTTTTGAAGGAGTGGAGACTGGGTGAGCATCTAACGGAGGAGGGAAGTGAGTTCCACAGGAACGGTGCAGCCCTCGAGAAGTCTTGAAGGCGAGCATCAGAGGTGGGAGTACGGACAGAAGATAGACGTAAGTCTTCAGCAGAGCGTAAAGGCCTAGACAGGACATACCTGTGTATTAGGGAGGATAGATAGGTGGGAACAGCATTATGTAGAGATTTGAAAGCAAGAACCATGTAAAGGATCCTTCTATTCGTGCAGTGATGATCCTTGCAGCTGCTCCCGAAATCCAGCTGAAACAAAGTGATTATAACTCCCAATCCCCCAAACATGAGTCGAGACTTCATGAAGGGGTAAAACGATCTGATTTATTGTGGGCTACACGCCTGGTATTTATTCAGGTCTCCCACCTGGTAGACACTCCCCTAGGGGACCAGATGGAAGACTGGGACAAAAGTATCACAGTAGCCAATCACAGTGGCTATAGCATAAGCACTCCCCTTTTACATAAATCACTCCCTCTTTCCTTCCTGGAGATAATTAACTTAAGGTAGCAAAGAGAGCCTTAATTATCTCCAGGAAGAAAGAAACATGGCTTTTCTTATTTCAGCAAAACAGAATAAAAATCTATAACTTTCTTTTTACACAACATAAACTTTAAGTCCCACATATCCCCAGATAGCTTGGATCTGAGTGCATATTCTAGGCGAATAGCGCTCAGATCCCACGAACACAGTTCTCAGAATCGTCGACTGAAGTTTGACTTTCACCGGCCGTTCGTGTGTTTGTAGCCGACTGCAAGTTCCATACTATAGCTATCTGGGGTCGGTCACTTTCGCATACTTTCAGCGCACGAATGAAGTAGTATCCCCTTCATTCGTGTGTTTTTCCACCGTACGAACGAGGATGGGAGAAGGTAGCAGCGGTGTTCGACAAAATAAGTAGCCGAAATCAGTTCCAGGGAATCCTCGCCATTTACCGCTGCGCGTTCGACAATACAAAATGGCGATTGCCACGTGTTCGGTAAACGAACGCGGACCACCAGCTATTCCCCAATTAGTCTGTTGTTAACGGCAACAGTCAGGGTGGTCAATAGGCGCCACACGACCTCAGTGGGAGGTCGGTGGTTCGGTAGTTTATTCGCTTTTATGGCTAGTTTCACGAAATCCCGCTGTAATCCTCCAAATAACCGAACAGGCTTGTTCGCATGGTCTGTAAATAAGGAATTTCGTTACAAACCAGAATTTTAAATTGAGCCTATATCCTACAGGAAGCCAATTTAGGGACTGACAGAATGGTGAGGCGTGGGTGGTGCGGACAGGAAGATGAGCCTAGCCGCCGCATTCCTTATGGACTGTAACGATGCAAGTTGAGAGCACATAAGACCACTGAGAAGTGGATTACAGTAGTCAAGGCGAGAAAGGACAGTGGAATGGACCAGCACCTTAGTCGCATCTGGTGTTAAGTAGGGTCGGATGCGACCAATGCTTTTGAGATGGAAGTAGCAGGGTTTGGCGATAGACTGAACATGAGGCGTGAAGGAGAGGTCGGAGTCAGAGAGAACACCTAGGTAGCGAGCCTGCGTGGTGGAGCTGATGTTAGCACCGTTGACTTGGAGGGAGACAGACACAGGAGTAACAACACTTGAGGGAGGAAAGACCAGAATTTCAGTTTTGGTAAAGTTGAGTTTAAGGAAGTGGGCAGCCATCTAGTTAGAAACAGCAGAGAGGCAGTCAGAGACACTAATCAACAAGGACTGGGAGAGATCAGGAGAGGACAGAAAGATTTGCGTGTCATCCGCATAGAAATTATATTGGAAGCCAAAGGAGCTAATGAGTTTACCAAGGGAGGCAGTATGTCTCTCAACACTTTGAGCAATTGACCCTGAATAGCAACTGTTTTGTCTTCATAAATATGGTACTTAAATTCAAGATTTCTTGGTCAGCCACTTCTAAAAAAATATATATGGGATAATTCACAATATAAAATGTAATATAAAAATGAAAAATTGTACTTCTGTATCAAAGTTGTTATATATAGGTATATATCTGTATGGAAATAATAGACCGCTCAAATGGAAAAATTCATATTAATGATTAAGAATAATTTTTATTTATAGTATTAGCTGTGTTCCTAAATTTACCACAAGCAATATATATATATATATATATATATATATATATATATACAGTTATTTATGTATTGCTGTATCACAGTTCAAATTAGCTGAGTACTCTTTTTGCAAGGGGCGGATTGTTTTTTTTCTAAAATATAATATAATATAACTTGAAATGCATCATATTAATGTTTATGTGCACACATTTGGTAATGAACAGTGGTTCTTTGTTGAAGTATGTATCAGGTGGCACTTTCTCTGTAATAACAATATCACTTATATCTGTTAGTTATGCTTTAAGCAGATGCCCTCAAGTAATTCAGTCAGAATCAGCTTTTCTAATAATATATCTCAAGGGATACAGTATTGGAGTGCATCAATTAAGCCTGAATCTGCAAAACTACCTATAGGAAAAGTTACCAAGCCACTTATCATTTTGGCAACCGTACAATCAACATTTTAGAATATACACAGTGAACCTGTTATGCAAAAAAAGTCAAACAAGAACACATGAAAACATAAACAGAATAGTTTACATATGACAAGGGATTCTAAAGGTGGCAGTCTAGGCACCATAAGCACAGCATGAAGATGTAATGGTTATGGTGCCATTGGGCTGCAGAAACTGTGCTTGTCAAACTGTTTTCGAGTGGTTTGAAAATGTTCCCAAGGAGCCAGATGCCTGGTTAAGTTTCATTAGTTAAACTGCTCAGCCAGTAACTGGCTTTAAAATTTGGATTACATTGCTCTTGCTAATGCAGTCTAACTTTCTCATGGACAATACCAAGGCAGGGGTTAGGCCAGAGGTGTTTCAGGGACCCAAAGTTCTGATTAAATAACTTAAAAAAGGTTTGACAAAGAATTGAGGTTTGGGTTTACATCCTAATAGCACCATAAACACTACATAGACATTTAGCAGGACATTTATGTCCTGGCTCTTCCATAGACAAGGGGCCCACATACTGCACTGAGAAAGTATTGCATGCTTTCTTACCTGTTCATTATGGAGAATATTTGTATGCATGACATCACCAACTGTGCAGTATAGTATTTTATACATTGGAATTATATATATTATATACTATATACTGATAAAATATAATTAAAGGACCACTCTAGGCACCCAGACCACTTCAGCTTAATGAAGTGGTCTGGGTGCCAGGTCCCTCCAGGATTAACCCATTTTTTTTATAAACATAGCAGTTTCAGAGAAACTGCTATGTTTATAAATGGGTAAATCCAGCCTCTAAAGCCTCTAGTGGCTGTCTCATTGACAGCCGCTAGAGGCGCTTGCGTGATTCTCACTGTGAAAATCACAGTGAGAACACGCAAGCGTCCATAGGAAAGGATTATGAATGCTTTCCTATGAGACCGGCTGAATGTGCGCGCAGCTCTTGCCGCGCGTGCGCATTCAGCCGAGAGGAGGAGGATGGAGGAGAGGAGGAGTGAGTTTTACCCCCTTTCTCTCCCCAGAGCCGGGCGGGAGGGGGTCCCTGAGGGTGGGGGCACCCTCAGGGCACTATAGTGCCAGGAAAACGAGTATGTTTTCCTGGCACTATAGTGGTCCTTTAACAACATGTTATTCAGTTAAACTATAGGGGAAAAAAGGACTAATTTTTGTAGACTGAGAAGCACTTTAGTGCCAGGAATGTGAGAGAACATGAAATATATTTTATCAAACTTTAACTCTTAACACGTTTGTCATCACCTTTTTTAGCACTGATTATGATGGCAGATAAATCCCCTGTTGGTCCATCTAGTAGATGTATTCTGAGAATTCCTATGACAGATTCTATTCACACCTGGCTGAACTGTGCAGGATTTGTTGTATTCATCAGAGCAGTAAATGTTTATATCCACAGCTGTTAACATACATGCAAAAGCGAAGATCAAAGCATAGTTTTTCATGGATTTTAACATCCTCATATTTCCTGTCCTGGCATAGCGTGCCCACTGTAGTTTCCCAAAATGTCCTTTCATGATACTTTGACCTAAGCTGGCATGAATATATGTGTCACATCTGGTTCAAACAGCCCCCACCACTAAAAACATAGCGTTCCCTCTATGGCTACAGAATATAATAGTGTGGTTGATGTGTCTTTGGGCTTCATACAAAGTAATAGCTTAAGACATTAACATTCTCCAGATTCTCCAGATTTGTTAGTTTTAATAGTCTCTTCTAAGGTATTTAAGTTCAGAGAAACATCTCTAGCATTTCCTTTGCTTAAGATCTGCTAAATCTGCAACAAGTAACTCCTTTGTTTCTCTTTGCTTTTTTCCAGGGTGTGCTGGGTTCACCATGTGACAGGGGTATGGGTGTACCCTCTCCTGGAACACATCAATCCAGGAGCCAAAATAATCTTCTTTCTCGTAGTCACAGTTATTCTTAACATGTATTACATTTTGGGAGAGAAACTCAACAGCTACATTTGGGAATCTGAGAAATGTAAGTTGTGTAGGTGAGAATGAAAGCTTGCGATGCAAGAAAATGTTTTTTGTGATTAAAAAATAGAAATAGTTGATATGCTAGTGTTACATTTTATAGCATTAAAATGTATTTTCAGATTATGTGGGATCCAACCGAGAAACAATCGCATTCGTTACCAATATTGAAATGGTCTTTTATGACCATTGCTTAATTACCATTGATCCAAAGCCTTAAACTATTAAATGGCATCACACAATCTGCCTATTATTTCTCTCTATTGTTCTCTGTGGTAGGTGAAATCACTTTGTACAATAAAAACTGTATTACACTGTTATTGACACTAAGCAGTGCAGGACCTCTAATCTTAGTGCATCTTTGGGACAACATGACTTACTTGTCAAAGAATAGTGAGGCTATACTATCAACAGCAATGTTATGTTGTTCATCTGAGGCTGTAATTACCTAATTTTAAGACCTGCTAAGGAACAGATGATTGTCATTGTGTCCTGATATGTAAAACCATAGAATTCAAAGAGGGTGTACTTTCTTTTTCCCATTACTGTATTTAGAGATTTTTTTTCCTATGCTGTGTCAGTCTCACTGCAGCTGCCTCCATCTGGTCCCTCGTACATTACTGAGATAATCAATTCTGATGATCTCAGCCAATCCAATACTTTCCCATAGGAGGCTATTACACATGCATGACAAAATGCTTCTCTGCACCAATCATCATCACCACATAGAGATGCAACATTCAGTGCCTCCATGCAAAGGGTGGAGATGCTGAAAGTCAGTGCTGCACACTGTGCAGCACTAACCCAGAAAGCACTTCTAGTGGCCATCTGAGTGACTACCACTAGAGGTGTTACTAGCCAGCAATGTAAACACTGCCTTTTCTCTGAAGACAATAAAGAGCATTAAGCTGTACCGGTTCTGGTGAATATAGTGTCCCTTTGCAGGCATGTTTAACAAATGAAACACAAACTAATATATTTATTTATTTATGAATTAAATGAAATCTGTTTATTTATTTTAGTGCTGCACATCCAGAGTTCATACGTCAATACCACAGTATTCAGTTTAAAGGCAAGGCATATTCTCCTTGGTTACTCACTCAGATGGAAAAATCTAAGTACACGTTTAAATTTTTTGCTGCTTGGACATACTTAGTTCTTGAATTTCAGCACGCCATTTGACTTTAGCTTGCCAGAAAGCCAGTTTTAAAAAAGCACATAAATGGTTATATAATTATTTGGGGTCAACAATCTAATATTTCACCTTGTAAGTAGCCCCATACTTACATTTATGAGGCAATAGTTATTGAGTTTTAGAAATATTGTTTATTAAGAACGTAGCAGCTTGTGTAGCAATTCCCAGAAGGGATTTTACCTAAACGAGTTTACCAGAAATCCATTAAATCACTCTCTTTGTTAGTTTGGAAAAACTGCCTCTAGAAGTCAGAAAAGCAAAAACTAAGCAAAATTAACTTTTAACATTTGTTTTATGCTGTCTGAAAATCCATCAATACACTATTTAGTCAATACCACTACTAATGGAATCAGTATTGGATGTATAACAAGGAACAAATATACAGCAAGATATTTTATTCTACAATTAAATAATGTAATCTCCTTTACCATAAATCATTCCCTCAAAAGAGAACAGCAGAACTTCACACTATTTATTAAAGTAATGTGAATATATCCAAAAGGGACATTTAAGCAGTACAGCTCAGTATAGTGTTTACGGTACGTTGCTTGGAGTCTGTGAGACATCCCTCAATTTGATATTAAACCAGGTACAAGTGGTTTGACAAAAACATACTTTTCCCAGAACTTAGAGCTTCATTGATAATGCAGGCTCAATATAATGTTTGCATTACTTCTGCGTTATCAATATCATTTTTGTTCAACTTGAATGGCATTGATGGACTGAAAGCGCTAAGCTAATTATCAAATATGACTTAGCACAGTCTCTGTGCTCTGCAAAAAAACACTGACTGTCTTCTGTAACGGAACCGCTGGCACCCCGACCGGGTACCTTCCACTCCTAGTGCTTTCTGAGGTCTCCAAGCACTCCACCATAACCACTGCAGACCCCACGAACTGCCACAGCTTGGTTGGGGTCTCGACGTCTCCACCCACTCTGAACCCAAGACCAGGGTCCAGCTTCCAGTAGGTCGACCTCTCTGAATTCCAGAGAGCTGGAACAGGAACAAGCTCTAAGCAGAGCTTAGTGATTATACCCTGGGGAGTAAAGTGATTCTAGCAATCCCCAGAGTGTAGTTCTCCAATCCCCCAAACATGAGCCGAAACTTCATGAAGGTACAAGATGATCTGACTCCAATGAGCGTTTATTACTCCTTATATACAAGTTTTCAGGCCAGAGGCACACCCTCTGGACCTGGTGGTAAACTGTGACAAAAGGGAAACAAACCAATCTGAACACTAATTAACATAATAACACTCCCACATACACAATGAAATCCCTCCTCTCCCTCCTGGAGATAATTGGCTTAAGATACTGCAGTAAACTCAATTATCTCCAGGTACAGAAAATATCTACATTTTACACTAACAGCAAAAATACATAAAAGTACATAAAAATACATAATTCTTATTATATTACACAGAACCCCCAAATTTAACCTATCCCCAGATATCTCGGATCTAAGCGCCCAATATAGGTGAACAGCGCACAGATCCCACTAACAGAGTAAATTTGCCATGGGGTAAAGCATAGCAAGGGCTGTTGAGAGACCAAGGAGGGACAAAAGCAGTCAGTTCCAAGTGGTCTGGCAGTGTGCCTGGGAAAATGCCCTGCTGGAGAACAATAGACAGGAAATGGGGGAGGGGAAGAGAGACACCTTCCCATGGATTCAAATGGGCAGAAACAGTCTTTAGAAGCCAATAAGCCCCAAATAGTCTTTTTAAATGGCAATATACCCCACGGCCATAGTCATGAGGAAGGAGGCTGGCTCCTCCAACAGCCGGGGCAAAGGGCAGCTTGTCACCTAACAATCCAGTGACAAAAGGCATTTCATCACATCTGTTTTCATATCCTTCAACTCTTTAACTTCTTCATCTCTAGGACTGCCCCATATTCCCATAAATTTCACTCTTTTGAAAAATCTCCAAATACCCATGTCCTTAGGAAAGCAAACCAATTAACATATTATATCCTCTTCTTAAAGAGGACATTCTTTCTCATGTCATACAACTTATTCTCCACTGGCTGAAGCAAACCTTTAACACTGCCTTCTGTACAGTTACTAAATAAACTGTTTGATGTGGACACCCCATATTCTCAGTTCAGGTGTTTCACTTTCACCGTTTGCTTACATTACAGTACATAATCCATGAGATCTCCATACAAACAATGACAGTGTATTCAAGCAAGCAAAATAAACATCCTGGAATAGCAATGACATGAAATACCAGGGGAAAGGAATGTCTAGTCAAGAATAATATAAATGTAATTGAATAAATCATAGCTCATTAGGGAGCGAGACGACGTAGCGTACATTGCTGCATTCGTGGAATGCGGCTGAGGAAGCGATCGAGGGAGCCGACTAAAGCGGAGGAGACGACCCGACCTACCTGGAGTGTCATTCGGGGTGCCATACAAAAATGGAGAAGTAGGGGAATGCAGGGAGCTACCTTCTCGGTGGATAGATCTACAGCCAGTCAGATACCCAGACGGATAAACACAAGGGAACCTAACAGGAAAAAAAACAGCAACAGAAAACACAAGCTAAGTGCCTGTTGCTACTAATCTGTCTGTTTATTAACATTATACATTTACTATGTAGGGGTTTGCATAAACATTGGGTCTCCTGAAAGTTAGTTGACCCCTAAGAAGAGACAACATAGGGATAATATAGAAAACTGCATACAGGGGGCAATACATGATTTAAAGATTATTTAAATCAAGTTAATTTTTGCCAATAGCGTGGAACAGACTACTAAAAAGTTCTGTGTGTGCTAGGGGGAATTGCCCAGAGGCTTCAGTTACTTCCAGTGCTTTTCCTTTTAGTTATTGTCTGGATTTTTATTTTATTTTTTGCTCTCACACCATTTGCACTGCTCCTGTTACTTAGCGCAATTTTCTGCGCAACAGAATAGGAAACATAATAGGAAGGAAAGGGAAGAGGAAAGGGAGGAAGTAATAAGGGGAAAAAATAAGAAAAAAAAGAAAAAAATAATAAAACAATTGTTTACCAGGATATAAAGGTAAATATGGGAGTGAAGGCGAGGAGGAGAAGAAGTTGGGGAGCAAGAAACTCAAGATAAAAAGGATACTATTTACTAAGTAAAGATAGCACTAGCCTAAACAGCATATAACCTCCAAAAAAAAAAAGAGTAAAACTAAAATACAAATACAAATTAAAATAAAAATGGCTACAAAAAAGACACAAAATGGCAAGACCTAAAAAAAGAAAAAAAGCCTGAAAATAAAACAGAAAAAAGTCTTTCCTTCTTTTCACCAAACCTATCAAGCAATACAATAAACCTGGAGGAATCTCTTCTCTCTAATATCCCATCAGAAGAAGGCACCAATAAAGGACAAGCAGAAGAAATTCAAGGGTCAAGAGAAGGAAGAAATTAATATGACAACTTACTCAGACACTTAGATGCACAATTTGTAAATCAAACAAATAAAATAAAAAATAAAAGTATAAACGACATATACCTGGCAGCTTAGGTTTATATAGGAGACTTAATGACATAAATGTTTTGAAATTTTGGCGCCAAAATTAAGTCACAGGTCATGTGACCGCGGCCACATGATTTTTAACTATTTGTTTCTTTATTTTAAAAACATTTAGATGAAATTCAATACTATTGAATTTTGTCTAAATGTTTTTTAAATTAAAAATAAATTAATCATGTGACTATGGTCACATGACCTGTGACGTCATTTTGGCTCCAAAATTTAAATTTTTTTATGTCATTAAGTCTCCTATATAAACCTAAGCTGCCAGGTATATGTTTTATCTCACTTGAAGAAGCCTAATAGGGCAAAACGCGTTGTGATTTTATTATTATTTGTTTAAATAAAAGTAAGATTTTTAGACTACCTATTTGCTTTGGGGCAGTCTTTTATACTTTAATTTTTTAAAATTTTTTATTTGTACCTGGCACAACCTATTCCCCATACACATCAGGTTCATCATCAAAAGTATCCTAGGTGGGGATTGTTCCACCCACGCTGTTACCATAGAGCGGTTTGTCTGCTCTCAAAATTGTAAGTACATTTCATTTTACTATTACATATTTGCAAATATGGAGTGCACTATGGGCCTTCTTTTTTTTTAATTGCATATAAACTACACTACAACTACCATCTGAGGGATATCCTACAAGTGGGGAGTTGAAATACCACTTTAAGCTGTTTTACCGAGAGTCGGTTATAGCTCTGAAAAACGTGAGTTGGCAATTTTTAGTTCTATGTTGTCTATAGTCCGTAGACTTACAATACTGCACTATTGGTCTCCTATTTTCTCTTTTGCATATGCCATTGATGTGTGATACCACTCCGGAGACATCTTATTCAACATTTGAAGACTTTTAAAACCTCAAAAGGACATTTTTATATTTTACTTGGTACCTTTTATTACTTACCACAATATTGTATCTATTTACTTACCACAATATTGTATTTATTTTGGCACTACCTGTATCCTTTGTTCTGTTTGTTCAACTTAAAAAGATAAGTAGCGCACAAAATGAATGAAAATTATCTTCCTTTTAAGTTTACACTAATTAGAATGAAATGACATAATGTACAATAAACAATTTTATTAAACAAAAAGAACATATAAATACACAGAAGGGCACACACCTACACAAGGAGAAAAAGAAAGAAAGGGGTAAGGGAAAGAGTGATAGATTTAAGAATAACACTCGTTTTGTAAAATGAAAATGTAAAATAATCAGTTAAAACACTTTAGAAAAATAGACTCAACTATAAGATGAAAGTTTGTGGGGTGTAGATTTACAAGGTTCCCCCCTTTCCCTATTTCTACACACATTAGGAACATTAATGCGTATTTGGGTGGTTTTCCTTCTTTCATATTTTTTTAAATTTTGTAAAAAAAATTTTAATTACTTACTTATTTACATATTTATTTATACACATCTTTTTCTATACTAGTAGTACCTTTAGGTAGGCTTCCCTAGATTGTCTACCCTCAGTACGCTTTTCCCACAGGACATGTGGGACCTATATCTCAGTGATGTTTTGTATTACTCGAGATACTGTATGGCGGGGGCTTTTTGCCATAAATCACATTTGTCTTAGGTTGACATCATTGCTTGGGATCATCCCGTCTTATTTTTATGTAATCACAAATAATGATTTTTTTTTAACTTTTTTATAAAACTTTTGAAACTCATGGAGAGAGAGAGCCTCGAGAACAGATAAGAAAATACAATTTAAGTTGATATCAAAAAATCCCCGGTGGATCAACACACCATGTAAAAGGTCTATAATTATGGACTTCCTGATAAAAAAAAACAGGTACAAAAAAAAACAGGTACAAGTACAAGAAACCCACTGGATAAAATCTAATCAAAGCATAATTAACTCAACAAGATACACTACTATTATAAGTGCGGCTGTAGAAAAAAAAAAAAAAAAAGAGGCGTAGCATTTATGTTGGCAAGAAATGTCTCTCTAATCATTAAATACCAAGACTTCAATCCAGAAGGAGATTACATTATTCTAAAATGTGAAATAAATAATAAGCTATTCATATTAGTTAACATTTATGCACCAAATAAATCTACAATAAAATTTACCACAAAAGCATTCAAGAAAATAGAGCAGATTAAACAAGGGTTGGTTTTAATTATGGGGGACTTTAATTGCATAGTGGGCCCTCTCTAACACAGAAAGAGCCAAAATGACAGGATAAACAGGAAGAAAACTGAAAATAGTTTGCAAAACCTACTAAGTAATCATAATCTAAGAGATATATGGAGAACATTTCATCCCTCAGACCTAGATTATACATGCTATTCTAGAACATTCAATTCATACTCCAGAATCGACCTTATCCTGGGTAATGTAACCATGCTATATCTTGTTAAAAGAATAGAGATACAGGATAAAGTATGGTCAGACCATAGTCCAATTATGTTGGAATACAAAGACAATTTTGATACATTTCAAAAAGAGTGGCATATAAAAGATTTTTTTATTACACAAAAAAAATAATGTTGAAGAAATTAATATAAAAAATCTTTTCTTTTTAGAAAATAAAAATAAAGGTACACCGAATATCATGGTCTGGTGTACTTATAAAAGCGTAGCTAGGGCCATTTGATAAAAATGTCAGCCACTGCAAATAAAAAAGGATTACAGCCTCTCTTTAAACTGTATATAACATGAAGCGAATATTAGAGTCAAAATAAAACACCTGCCACACAAATAGCAAGGAAGATCGCAGAAACAGAAAAACAGATAAATATTCAGCTAATGAATAAAGCAACCAAGCAGTTAGAAGCATTACAATCCAAGTGGTATCTAAAGTGTAAAAAGACAGAAACATTAATATCTAATAAATTTAAAAAGAGAAACATAAAAGAGTAATATCTAATATAAAAGATAAAGAAACCTATCTAATGTCCCCAGAAAAAATAGGTAGAGCGTTTAGAGATTTTATCAGAATCTATATAACCTACCAAAAGAAATATATGGCAAGGAAAAAGAAATTGAGGAATTCTTCAAAAACGTATCCATGCAAAAAATCCTACCCGACCGATTAAAGCTGATAAACAAGCCTATAACAAAAATAGAGGTCAGCAAATCCATAGATAAGCATAAAATAAAGACTGCCCCAGGCCCGGATTGCTTCACAAACACATTTTATAAACTAATGAAAGACCAACTAAAAGGGGAAATTACCACCATATAAACTATATAATGAAAATAGGAAGCTGTCCTGAAGAGCTGTTGAGAGCGAATATTGTCCCTATCCCAAAAGCCGATAAAGTAGGATAAACAGAGAATAATGGAACCCCTCTAATGTTACTGTCAATAGACGCAGATAAAGCGTTTGACGGGGTTGGATGGGGTTTCATGTTTGCCACCTTAAAACAATTTGGAATTACTGGATCAATATGACAAGCTATATCCACTCTCTAAAGCTTTCCATCAGCTAAAGTAACAGGGTCAAATGGGACTAGACAAGGGTGCCCTCTTCCCCCTTTACTGTACATAATGGTGTTAGAACCCCTTTACGATTCTAATAAGACAAAATAAAAAAATTAAAGGATTTACAAACTTAGGACAAAGTAAATAAAATATTTACGCAGATGATATCTTACTAACTTCAGAAGAACCAAAAACCTCAGTCCCAGAGCTTCTGAAGGAGATACATACTCCAAAGTGTCAGGATATAAAATGAATATAGAGAAATCAATATTTATAGCTAAAAATCTGAAGAAAAGGTTAATTCATTTTCTTGTTCAAAACCTTGGGCTCTCAGAAAACAAGGACAGGCTAAAATATTTAGGTATAACATTAACCTCAGATTTAAAAGACCTAGTAAAAGCTAATGGTTTACCCTTACTAACACAAACTAACAAAAATTTAAGGGACTGGAAAGGTTTGTGATTTTCGGGAAGGATCAATATCCTAAAAGCATATATTTTACCAAAATGCCTGTACCTATGGAGAATGATCCCACTTAATTTCCCAGAAAACTGGTTATCTTTACTACACTCATCCTTTTTGACATTTGTATGGGGCGGCAAGAAAGCTAGAGTTAAAATGAAACTTTTGGCTAGATCAAGGCAGGATAGAGGTTTGGGGTGCCTGGAAATTTTACAATGCTATTAAGCTACCAGACTTTTCCATATATTGCTTTCACAAAATATTGCTGCAATCCAAGAAACATGGTATAAAATGGAAAAAGCTAAAACTGGGGTAGGAAATTTAACGTCACTATTTTGGGTCCTAGACGTGAACAAAATATTCCATCAAAGAAGCACGAACTAAATCTCAGATACTCAAAGAACTAACGAGCTGGTGGGACAAACTCTCAAGCAACATAGGTCTCATAAATAGAATAATAGATGTGTGTAAACATAGCAGTTTCTGTTTACAGCTGCAGGGTTAAAACCTGGGGGACCTGGCACCCATACCACTTCATTGAGCTGAAGTGGTAGGGTGACTATAGTGGGCCTTTAAATCTCAACCCAATTTAAACTCTCAAACAGATGGTACCTAACACTGAAACGTTTAAAGAAAAATTTCCCAGAGTCCTCAGATAGATGCTGGAAATGTGATATTAATTAAGGCAATCTACTCCATAGTTAGTGGCAGTGCATACCCATAAATAAATTCTGGAAAGATGTAATATATCAAATAACAAAAATAAAATTAGTCTTCAAGCTAGAAGTGGTTCTGCTAAACTTGCATTGGCCAAAAATGACAAAAAAATATTGATTTTAATTTTACATATAATTACAGCAGCTTAATTACTTCTAGCACGAAACTGGATAACAGAGATAATTCCACACACTCAAGAATTAATATCACAAGTCATATGGCAAGCAAGAATGGAAAGGGGTATCCTGGTGAACTTGGGAAATAGATATACCCAAATAGAAGACTGGAATACATGGATATGCAAAATGGAAATGAAACCTAATAAATACCATCATTATTAGCCCCCCCTACCCTGTCCTCCCCCCCCCCCCTCCTCTGAATCATGCAATAATCAAATCAGGCATAGTTAAGGTCCAGACTAAGCGAGTTGAGGGCCAGAAAAGAGAAGGGGAAGAAAAGAAGGTAAAGATCTCAACCCCTTAACGGGCAGACAAAACAGAATATTAAAATAAGAAAAATACACTGGACGTAAGTGTCTCTCTCTCCAGAAGTAAAAGGGCAAAATAAATTGATAAATCAGAATATACAATAAAATCAAATAAGGGGGGGGGGAACGGGGATTTGGGTGGGGGCTCACAGTTTAATAGGACAGCAGAAAATATTTATGATGACAAGAGTACCAAGGCCTGAAATATAAAAATATTAGCAAAACTATACAAGGCAGGTACATGTCTGAAATATATAATAAAAAAATAAAACTAAAAAATAAATCATAGCTCAGCCTCAAAAAAGAAATGTCTGATCACAAGAGAGAGGGAAAAAAACTAGAAACACCTAGGCTTTGGCAGCATAAAGGGTCATACGGAAGAGTCCAGTGACTTTAAATGTGGCACTGTCATAGAAAGCCACTTCAGTTAGTAAAATGCCTGTCCTACTATATCTACCTGGTCACCTATAATAATGGGAAGTGGAAACATCTAGGAATAATAAAATAATAGCCCAGTCACGAAATGATAGACCATGTATACTCATATTGTGGGGAAGGTTGGCCTGCGTTGAAATCACCAGTCTAAAAAACAGTACCTGGTAAAATACATAGTGTCTACTGTAAAGTTTGGTGGAGGAGTTAGGCCCCTTAAGGTCATCCTAATGCTACAGATTACAAAGACATATTAGACACTTGGGTGTTTTCCACTGTGTAGCAACAGTCTAGGGAAAGTCCTTTCCAGTTGTCCCTGAATACATGGTTTAATGAGTTTAGTGTGGAACGCCTTTTGGATAAATTGGAGGGGCAACTGAGAGACATCCCATCTCTTCCAACATCAATGCCTATTCTCACAAATGTTATGATGGCTGAATGGGCACAAATTTCCACAGACTTAATCCAAACTCTTGTGAAAAGCCTCCCCATAAGAGTTGCAGCTGTTACAGTCTTGAAAGGCAGTGGATTACAGCTGCATATTAATGCCCACAGTTTTGAAACAGGATGTCCAAAAAGCTCATATTGGTGTGATGGTCAGGTGTCCACATACATTTGGTCATACAGTGTACAGTTGTGGTTAAAAGTTTGCATACCCTGACAGAAATTGTGAAATTTTGGCATTGATTTAGAAAATAAGCAGCTATACCACCTGCAAGAATTAGTTGCATCATAGACAACTATTTCAAAAGACTGCACACTGTCATTGATGCTAAAGGGGGCAGTACACAGTATTAAGCACTAAGGGTATCCAGACTTTTGACAGAGGTCATTTCATTTTATTTATCTGTTGCCATGTTTGTTTTATGAAATAAAAGAAATGTGTTTGCCTGCTCACTCATGTTTTCTTTAAAAATGGTACATATATAACCAATTCTCCAAGGGTATGCATACTTTTGAGCACAACTGTATATTACTTAATTTATATCAATAATGTTAAAAAGTGTTAAGGAAGAATAAACATGCATAGGATGACACAAGTAGATAAGGAGAACACTGGAGAACAAGTACTGAGGTTATGCAACACAACCCTGAGCACCAAGATGAAGAGATGGCCAGAATGTACTCAAGGGCATGCTGTACGTTGGCAGTTTTAACATCCATGGATCATGGATCCATATTGCTGCACCAGCTATATATATTTATATTTCAATTGCAAAGACTAATTATTGACAAAATTAATACCAACAGAGTTGGGCAACTTAAAACTATAACAAAAGAGAAATCACTGTGTTTTGTTTTTTAGGTTTTTTTTGTAAATAGAAAAAACATTAGTTAGATTTCTATGTTACATGATATTAACATAATATTAACTATTCCTTAATGCACAACTGCCCTTTCCTGAACAGAAACAAAAAACAAAGAAACTAAAACTGAAATATATATGCAGCATATTTAATACAAATACCAACATTGGGTGTTACAGATGTCTGGATTGTACCACCTGGAACCATGTTACTCCAGGCAAATATTTTCATCAGCCACATTCTGGCAAAAAATACAAACAGATATGTCACCCTATAGGATTACATCACCATATTAAGATTTTTTTTTCTAGAGATAGAATTATTCCTATACCAAATATTTTTTAATTTGCTGTAGGTTTGTAGGCCAAGGAGAATGTAATTAATTGTTTTGTGTTGGCATCTTTCTGAGGTGGAAGACGTTTGAGGTGCGTTAGCATATGTTATGAGTATTGGAAGTTAGCAGCTATTGTTTTTTTCAGTGGTAATCCTGCACTTAAAAGGACACTATAGGCACTATAATCTTTTCAACTCATTGAATTGTTTATAGTTCCTGGAGTCCCTCTCATAAGTTTTAAACCATTTTCAGCAGTTTAACACTGAATGAGGTTCCCTGATTTCCCATAGCTCTGCCCTTAGTGGAGGTATGGCCAAGGCAGGCATTACATACTGCTTTGTAGCCATAATAATTCATAGCTGCAATTGCACTGTGATAGGCTAAATGCAGTCATCTGACACTCTCAGCGAATTACATCCTCCTATTACCGCACAGTCTTTTTTTTTTTTTGTGGTATAAAAGCAATACTTTATTATAAATTTTCCGTAACAAAGAAACATTAAAAAGCAGAGCTTAATTTTGACCAGTTGAGCAGAACCCACCAGCGCCACGCTCCGTGTCATCTAAAACGTTGACCTCATCAAGATCAGGATATACAATCCTCTCACATATTAACTGAGCCACTCTGTCCCCTTTTTTCCACTACAGAAGGTTCTTTACCAAAGTTAAATAATACAACCCCAACATTTCCTCTGTAGTCCTCATCCACCACACCAGCTCCAACATCAATGAAATACTTAGCAGCCAAACCTGATCGGGGAGCTACTCTTCCATAACAACCAGTGGGAACACATATTTGGATATCCGTTTTCGCCACAGCTTTGTCCATGGCAGGTATTAAATAATCACTGTACAGGTCAGAGCCAGTGGCCTTAACTGAGCCCCTGGTGGGGGTGAAGGCATGGTCTGTCAGCTTGGCAAAGCGCAGTTTGGGGGCTCCCCTCTGTCCCAGGGCAGGGTCATCCTCTGTCCTGCTGTAGCCCCTGGTTAATGCCGAGGGCCGAGGGCCTCGGTAGGGGGTGAGGGAGAGTAATTTGTGGCAGCAGAGCCGAGACCGGGTAACAGCAGAGAAGCTCAGAGCGGCAGCCATAGTCTGACAAGGAGAATACAGCTCTGTCCTATTACTGCACAGTCTAATGCTCCCTCATTAGCCCAAGCAGCACAGAGGGGATGGGTTGCGGGGAACTCTTGTTTAGCATTAAAACAAAAACAAAAAATCTACTTAATGCTAAATGGAAGTACAGTGCGTAGGGCAGACACTATAACCACTTCTATGAGATGAAGCATTTATGGTGCCTAAAGTATACCTTTAAATGCATGCGAGTGAAGATGTAAAAAATACTGGTTAAGTATAAATATAGAAAAAAAATGTTTTTTTTTTTTTTATAACTACTCTAAAATAATCATGAGGACACATGCAGTTTGGAGTTACAAAAAAATCATAATTTGGTAGAGGTAAGTTATTACTTTCTTTATTTACATACGCATTGTTGAACTCTCAGTCAAGGCAATTTATTATTATGAAGAAGAAAAAGGTCATTTAAGTATTTAACGGATTTGTTTTTCAAGAAATATCAGATAATATCAGAATATTGTACTGAAACTGCTATAATATTTTGTTAGTCAAAGTCAGTTAGAGTTAGGTCATTTACAATGTACATATTGTTGGGTGACAAAACCTTTATAAATGTCTCCATTTTTTTTTCAGCTTTTATGGAGTCCAGAGAGAAAAGATCCAAAATTGACTGACTGTAACTCAATATCTTTCTTCTGCATTCACTGGTATCAACTGGAAGAGACTTACATCATGCCTATCAGGAGAATTGAGACTTTTTAAAAAACATTTAAATGCTGAGAAGATCGCTCATGTAAAGCAAGGCGCAGACATATCAACTGTTCTGAAATAGGATGTTGAAATTTAACTATATCCTTGTTTTGCAAAAATTGACAATTAACATTTATCTACAGCCGACGCAATTAATATAAACCTTTTTTCAAGGTATTTAGAAACTGTCAATTCACATGCATGTATTCATAATGAATATTGTAAACTATGATCTGCATATTCAGTTTTTCCCACAATACCAAAATCAAGAATCTAAAAAAGAATTTTTTAGAAGGCATAAGACTTCCCATATAGGACTACTTAGTTTAAATATTCAATTCAACATTCAAGAGCAGTACCTGTTTATTAATTTGTCTACTATAATAAGGTTTGGGTTTATTCATTTGGTGAAATAAATGTGCGAAAATACTTTTGGTTTATTTGTAAGAGTGGCTTGGTCCACTAAATTAGCAAATTAGTTTCAACCTGTGAGTGAGTGCTTACGTCATTGATTAGAGCTCCCAAGTAAGTAACTTGATCGTATTACTATAGTAACCATGATAAAGATGAAATAGGGAAGGCTTTAGAATAATGTATTGCCCATAGCCAAAGTTTATAAAATGCACAAAAATGTTACCTTCTCAAAATTGTAAACTAGTTCAAGCAGGTACCTAAATCTCTTGCTTCCCCTTAACATTTTAAATAGTGTGTCTCTTACTTGCTGTTATATTCCCACATCAATATGTAAAGTGCTGAAGAAAATGTTGGCACTATACACATACCGATAATAGCAAAAAAAATTGATGTTATAAATTGTGATATGATTTGTTCAATTTGCCTGTTTGGAGTGCAAATAAACTCTTAAAAATAATACTTAATTGTTTGTATATACATGGCTCAAAATGTAAGGTCCTATGCTAGAAATCTTGCTCGAATTATGTGCACAACTGCTAACTTCCTCTTTTAATGTCACCTCTGCAAATTGATAAGGCAGACGCCCAATCAGTCAACCTGTTCCCAAATGACTCACTTAACATCTGAGAATTCCTTCGATGTTGGTGCAATTAGTAGTTACAGAGTGCCTAGGGACTCCACAATATTTGTAGTTTTTACAATTATGCCACAAAGACATTAGGAAAACAATTAAAACAGAAGGAAAATAAATGTTACATTTGCAAGAAATTTGGCTAGCACAACATATAGACACAATTGTAATAATATGGTAGACTGGGATATTTGTTTTATTACAAACAGCAATTGGTCCAAATTCCCAAAAGAGTGAATATGTAGCCGAATCACGAACCAAACAACTCAATCAATATATGAGCATGTCCATTTTAATACGTGATTTGGAATTCCACCCATGGCACCAAAAAACATGAATTATAGGGAAAAAAGTATTGATGGCTAGAGGACATTCCATAAATGTTGATTTTATTCACATATCAAGTGAGAAGAGAGAAATACAAGGAAATAAAAGAGGGGCAGTAAACAAACAAACAAACAAAAAATTATATATATATGGGTATATATAGTAGATTGGATTAGCCGTATTAGTCCAGTAGACAAGATGCTGCAATACTCTGGTATTTTGATATCTTTTTATATATACATCTCAAATATTTAATATAATATTTTTAGGCGCCCTGTGCGAAAAAATTTCACAGCGCCCCTCCCTGGTCACACCTCCTCATCCGTGTATAGTGCATGTTTAGGGGCTTTATTAAATTAATAGTTATTAAAAAAAAGATTAAAGGGAAACTATAGTCACCATAACGACTTTAGCTCACTGAAGCAGTTTTTGGATATAGATCTAGCCTCTGAATTTTTTTCTGCTCATTTATCTGCCATTTAGGAGTTAAATCACTTTTTGTATCTGTTTATGCAGCCCTAGTCACACCTCCCCTGGCTGTGACTGACACAGCCTGCATGAAAACAACAAGATTTAATTTTCAATCAGATGTAACTTACTTTTAAAGTTTTTATCTCCTGCTCTGTAAATGGAACTTTAATCACACACAGGAGACTCCTGCATGCTATTAACAGAGCAGGAGATAAGAAATTTAAGAAGTTTAAGTGTAAACATTAGATGACTGTTTACAGGAAGTATTTAGAAAGGCTGTGTAAGTCACATGCAGAGAGGTGTGCCTACGGCTGCATAAAAACAGTGATTTAACTTCTAAATAGGAGAGAATTGAGCAGTGAGACTTCAGGAGCATGATCTGTACACCAGAATTGCTTCATTAAGCTAATGATGTTTTGGTGATTATAGTGTCCCTTTAGGTTGTTACCTTTGCATGGAGGGTGGCATGCTGATCTCTGGTGGTCGAATGTGCTCGGAAAATAGTCTGCATCTCTGCCAGGTGCAGACCATGAGTAACTGTCTCACAAGCTCAGGCACAGTGCTATGGTAATCTGCTACGATGTTCTGATTAGACAGAGCTTGGGAGACAGATATTCATGGTCTGCAGCCAACAAAGGTACAGGCCAGAGGTGCCAGACTTTAACTCCAGCATTGCAGAGGAGCAGACTAAGTATTGTGTGCCACTCTCACATTATACTGTGAGTCTTTTTGCTTTGGAGCGCTGGATTTTCCATATTTATCTTGACCTCCTTGGTATGAAACCTAACAGCAATGCACTTTGTGTGTCCATTTACCACTGAGCTCTACAGCAAAAAAAAAAAAAAAGCGCCTCACAGCACTTAGTGGTATGCACCAGTTTATCACAGAAACATAGAATTTGATGACTGATAAGAACTTTTTGGCCTACCTAGTCTGCCCAAAGGACAGTGTGTGAGTATGTCACAGAGCTCCACAACAATACAACTCTGAGTAATGTGCTTATTAGCCTATCACAGAGCTCCCTAATTATAAAACGCAGAGTAATATATATTTTGTATGACTATCACTGTAATAAATCTAACAATAAAAAAATGTAATATGTTTATGAGTGTGTTGTCTGTGTGTGACAGGTGTGGTGGCTATGCGTGATATGTATGCTATGTGTTGGCTGTGTGTGATATTTGTAATGGGTGTATTGATTATGTGTGATGTATGTGTGTATTGATGGTGCTATCACTGTTATGTTAATTCAGATTTTAACAAATGCGTGTAGGCCCAAGTGTTAATGCAGATGTGTATTTTTTGCATTCACATGCACACAGTCCCACAGTCAGACACAGTTAGATGCACACAGTTATACACATACAATGTCAAATGCAGCCACATGCATACAGCTCCAAGCACATAGTCACACACACAATATACAAGCAGCCACACACAGTCATAGTTAGACAGTCACATTCAATTGAAGGCAGCCAGTCACACACACACCCACACTGTTGCAGGCAGGCTGTCACGCACACAGTTATGGAGAGTCACATACACAGTTACAGACAGACACATACACACAAAGCTACAAGTAGGCAGTCACACACACAGTTATAGACAGACACACACATACACATGGTTACAGGCAGACAGTCACGTGCACATTTACAGCCAGACACACATATATACACATGGTTACAGCCAGACACACATATATACACATGGTTACAGGCAGACA
Organism: Pelobates cultripes; assembly: GCA_933207985.1. Classification (NCBI taxonomy): domain Eukaryota; kingdom Metazoa; phylum Chordata; class Amphibia; order Anura; family Pelobatidae; genus Pelobates; species Pelobates cultripes. Next base: position 213,106,428 of record OW240913.1, on the reverse strand, counting down.
CACACTCATACACATGGTTACAGGCAGGCAGTCACACACATAGTTACAGAAATACACAGACACATACAGTCACAAACACAGTTACAGACACACACATACACATGGTTACAGGCAGACAGTCACGTGCACATTTACAGCCAGACACACATATATACACATGGTTACAGGAAGACACACACTCATACACATGGTTACAGGCAGGCAGTCACACACATAGTTACAGAAATACACAGACACATACAGTCACAAACACAGTTACAGACACACACATACACATGGTTACAGGCAGACAGTCACGTGCACATTTACAGCCAGACACACATATATACACATGGTTACAGGAAGACACACACTCATACACATGGTTACAGGCAGGCAGTCACACACATAGTTACAGAAATACACAGACACATACAGTCACAAACACAGTTACAGACACACACATACACATGATTACAGGCAGACAGTCACACACACACACAGTTACAGTCACACACACACACACACATACACATGGTGACAGACAGTCACACACACACACACACACTAACCTCTTTCTATTATGGGCACTAGTGGAGGAGTGGAGGCACTACAATCCCTGGAGTCTACCAATGCCTGTATTCTAGTTTACTAGAGGGAGGGTAAAAGATGAACCATGAGCACACTGAGTATGTTACACTGATTGATTGCAATAGCAACATGCTATGGACAGTGTAGTATAGATGTAGTATAGATGCTTGGCAATTTTTAGGCGTGTTTTTTTCACACTTGCTATATATGACAAAATTGTATTTCTATTACTATGCTAACATATCAGACTCTTTCAAACTATTTCAACATAAGGGATATATACTAATCTTTAGATTGATTCACACACCTCACTACCCATTATCAACCATTATCTACCAAGATCAATAAATAAATGAACATTATAATGGTTGAAACTTACATTATTTAGCTAACTATGGATTATCTCCATCAGCATTTCAGGAAAGATAAGCAAAAGTATAATCACACTTAGGGAAATGACAATCTCATTTCACATTATTTACCTCAGTATGCTGCAGTATTCAAGCAGTGGGTTCTGTCTTTAGCCCCGCCCCTTCTGACCATTAGCCCCAACCCACTTGTCAATTAGCTCCACCTCCCTGTCTAGTATGGTTATTGCATAATGTCATAAGATCCGCCAACTACACTCCGATTGGTGCAGTGGCTCCAAGCTTTAGAAGCTCTGCCACTGCGCTGCTGGCCTGCACGAGAACGAGAACTAACAAGTGAATGCTCTCCTTCCCGTGGAGGCACTACCCTGAACCACCAATGGAATGCTGTGTAGCCAGCCACAGCTTCCACCATAGAGCAGGGGCAAATGCAGAGTAGATTTTGTGTGGCAGCTGTGTTGGCAGACTGGCGGCTCTGCTGCCGTGGCGCCCTGTGTGGCCGCACAGTTCGCACACTACAAGCTATATATATATATATATACAGTATCTCACAAAAGTGAGTACACCCCTCACATTTTTGTAAATATTTTATTATATCTTTTCATGTGACAACACTGAAGAAATGACACTCTGCTACAATGTAAAGTAGTAAGTGTACAGCCTGTATAACAGTGTAAATTTGCTGTCCCCTCAAAATAACACACTGCCATTAATGTCTAAACCATTGGCAACAAAAGTGAGTACACCCCTAAGTGGAAGTGTCCCCTGAAATTGAATTAGTGTTAATATTTGTTTGTGTGTGAAAAATTTAAAAAAATAATTTGAACGCCAATTTTGGTCAACGTGTGTGACTAAGTGGCGACTAAAAAAGACTGGACATACCCCATTTGCAATACCTTGGGTTGTCTACTATTGCAAATAGTATTCCATTATGGGGGTAATTTTCATTCGTGAGTTACCATACGGCAATAGATACATAAATTATTTTGTTCTACGTGGATTTTGATATCAACTGTATATATTTTAATTATTTATTATTCTTATTTTTCAACGTATTTACATATTTATTTATTTTATAAAGCATAGAAGTAAATCAACAACAGAATGGCTTAAACAGAAGAAAATACGCCTTCTGAAGTGTCCTGACCTCAACCCGATTGAGATTCTGTGGCATGACCTCAAGAAAGCGATTCACACCAGACATCCCAAGAATATTGCTGAACTGAAACAGTTCTGTAAAGAGGAATGGTCACAAATTACTCCTGACCATTGTGCACGTCTGATCTGCAACTACAGGAAATGTTTGGTTGAAGTTATTGCTGCCAAAGGAGGTTCAACCAGTTATTAAATCCAAGGGTTCACATACCTTTTCCACCTGCAATGTGAATGTTTACATAGTGTGTTCAATAAAAACATGGCAACATTTCATTCTTTGTTTGTTATTAGTTTAAGCAGACTGTGATTGTCTATTGTTGTGACTTAGATGATGATCAGATCACATTTTATGACCAATTTGTGCAGAAATCCATATCATTCCAAAGGGTTCACATATTTTTTCTTGCAACTGTATATATTTTAATTTATTTATTATTTTTATTTTTCAACGTATTTACATATTTATTTATTTAATATTAGGCTGCTAGAGTAGGACCTGCCAAGAATGGGGTACATTGACGTTGTGGCAGGCTTATGCAATAAGTGATCATATAATGTAACCAAACCCACATTATTTTTTGCCTAGGTGAGGTGTTCTTAAATAAAACTATTACAGTCTCTAAGATTTGAAATCATTGTTTATTGAATAAGCGAGTGCGCTGGATTCTGTATTTTGTATATTTTGGCCCCAGCAGCACCCTATAATGTATGCATGTTCAGGTGAGTGCAGCCCTCTTGGTTTCTTTTATATATTTGGGAGTCCAGGCCAACTCCTTGGTTTTGCACCCCTCCCTGTCATAGGTGCCTCATTCCAGGACCTTATTTAGCCTTGACTTGCAGAGAGTTCCAGTAAGGAGGTATTTCCCAATTAAGTGGATGAATCTCATAAGAGCAAGCATTAGGCTGCTAGAGTAGGACCTGCCAAGAATGGGGTACATTGACGCTGTGGTAGGCTTATGCAATATATGATCATATAATGTAACTAAACCCCCATTATTTTTTGCCTAGGTGAGGTGTTTTTAAATAAATGCTCAGAGGTGGGGGCCATGTGGGACATGATAGGTTCTCCGCATTGACACCCAGGGCAATAGGTCCCCCCTTCAGTTTAAAAGCCCCCATTCGTGCAGAACGGGTGGGGGCTCGGGAGAGACACTTGGGGTTTTTATTTTGTTTGGTTTTTAACAATGAGCAGCCACAGGCTGCTCACTGTTTACTAGACATGCCCCTACTCACGGGGGCATACCCCCCCCCCCCCATGTACAAGTTTAATGGTGTTTTGGAAAGTCGCAGGGTTAAATATAGGGTTTGCAAAACAAATTCCCTGGACTTCCTGCCTGAATTGTCAGGCAGGTCACTCAAATTGTAATTAATAAAATTACTTAATTATGTAAAAATATTATATATATATATATATATATATATATATATATATATATATATATAGAATTTAAACACACACACATATATATATATTTATATATATATATATATATGTATATCATTTTAAAATTATTTTATTCCTATATAACTAGATAGATAACTTGATAGATTTCTAATGTCATTCTAAATGTATTTTGATATAAAAATATATGTATATTAATATCAAAATACAGTTAGAATGAAATTACACAGGTCTATATAATTTTTTTTAAAAATGTTTTATTATTATTTCAATTTTTTCAATGTATTTATTGATTGATTTTATATATATATATAGTTATAATTAACAACATATATATATATTATAATACACATACATATACCATTATTAAAAGTGTATGTGCATATAAAAGTACTTGATATAAATATACATCATCTAAGCACTTTTATTTACTTTATTAAACTTTTTACAAACTTTTCTTAGATTTTTTAACTTTGCAGGCATTAAGGGGAATGCTTAAGAGTGGGGACGTTCTATGCTTCCCTACGGCATTTAGGACCGCACCAATAAGGACGGCATAGAACACCCGCCATCCTTAAAGGGTTAAACTACATTACTTATGCTATGCTTATTTCCTTCATGTTTTAAACATATGTAGAAGCTATGCTTCAATATGTTAAATGTGTCCCACTAATGTCCGAAATTCGTCCGAATTTTAATTCGGACCGAACCGAATTGCACTTGTCTATTATGTTGGCTGTGTATGTGATAGCATACATATCACAACCAGCGATCACGCCTATGTGTTCACTGTGTGTGATATTTTTAATGAGTGCCTTGACTGTGTGTTATAAATGTGTGTATTGGTTGTGTGTGATGGGTATTTAATTCAGACAAAAATAATCATGTAGGCTCATGTGTGAATGCAGGTGTGTATTTCTGCAGATTCACATGCACACAGTTCCATGGTCAGATGCACCCAGTTATACATATACAGTGTCAAACACAGCCACATACACATAGTCCCAGGCACATAGTCAAACACACAGTCCCAGACAGTCACATAAAGTTACAGGCAGTCACACACAGTCACAGACACAGGAAGTCACATACATACACAGGTACCTGCACACAGTCACACACATACAACCACACACACACACACTCAGTTACAGGTAGACAGTCACACAAAGTTACAGGTGAACAGTCTCACACACACACACACACACAGTTACAGGCAAACAGTTGCACACATACACACACACACAAAGTTACAAGAGACAGAGTCACACACAGTTCTAGGCAGACACTCACACAAGCAGACAGTAACACACTCAGTTACAGGCAGACAGTCACACACACACACAGGTACAGGCAGGCAGTTACACATACAGAAAGACAGTCACACAAACAGTTACATGCAGACAGTCACACACACAGGCAGAAAGTCACACAAACAGTTACAGGCTGATGGTCACATACTCATTTACAGGCAGACAGTCACACACACACACAGTTACAGGCAGACAGTCACACATATAGTTAGTCACATACACACAGTTACAGGGGCAGCCATAGCTACATAGTTGCATTGGCTGAAAAGAGACATGAGTCCATTAATTAATTAATGAGCTATTACCCTACAGTTGAAAAATTATATAATTGAATATTGTGTTTTTGCAAGTATGCATCTAGTTGCTGTTTAAACATCTGTACAGACTCAGATAAAACCACTTGTTCAGGCGGAGAATTCCACATCCTTATTGGTGTTACGATAAAAAAAAAAAACTTTCCTTTGCCTTAGACTAAATCTCCTTTCTTCCAGTCTAAACGCATGACCTTGTGCCCTATTTTATAGTTTTGTTTGTAAATAGATTTCAACACAATGGTTTTTATTGGCCCAGGATATATTTAAAACATAGAAAAACAATGGGAAAAAACATACAACATAATTGTATAATGTTATCATATTCCCTCTAAGGCAATGAGGCAATGTTTTTCTAAACTAAAGAGGTTTAAATTTGTTAATTTTGTTTCTTCATAGCTAAAATGTTCCATTCCTTTTATTAATTGTGTAGCCAATCTCTGCACTCTATTCAGTGCCATAATATCCTTCTTTAGAACAGGTGCCCAAATTTGCACAGCATATTCAAAATGTGGCCTTACCAGGAATGTACCACTCATTTACAGGCAGACAGTCACACACACACAGTTATAGACAAACAGCCATATACACCATTACAGTCACACAAACAGTTACAGGCAGACTGTCACGCACACACACCGACAGTCACACACATTGACATTGACAGTGACAGGCTGACAGTCACACAGACACAGTTACAGACAGACAGCCACACACACAGTTACAGTCACACAAACAGTTACAGGCAGACAGTCTCACTCACACACACACTGTAACAGGATGACAGTCACACACTCATTTACAGGCAGTCACAAACACAGTTACAGTCACACACACAGAAACAGTCACACAAAATGAGCCACCTTTTTCCACATAGGAGCTCCTGTAAAATGACAGGTCATAGGCCTGTGGACTAAATAGGTAATATGGGCTTAACCCAGAAAAGACAAAATAAAATAAAAAAGAATAAACAAATCTTTCTTTGAAAAAAGGGGGTCCCAAGTCAAAAGACTGTAGGTAACGATTCTCAAAAAAAATGTTAGATTACCCACATATAACATGTATAACCCACTATAATTGGTAATAAACAAATAATTATAATTAAAATATAAACTTTATTTAAAGTGCATACCTACATAATAGTGAAAAGGGAAAAAAGACAAAGTGAAAAACACAAAAGTGACTTGTGAAAGTGTAATATTAAAAAGAAGAAACCTAGGGGGTCTGCCTGTCTGGCATGTATATATCAATCACAGCAAGTGTGAGAAAATATACTAATTAAATAGTAGCAGTCTCTGGGGATCGGAAGAATAAAGCTTAGCATTTAGATTCAATATTAGATATATTTAGAAAATTAGAGATATTGGAAATAATACAGATATTCAAAAAGGTGAATAAAAGGTATGAATAGATACAATTATAGAGGTAATAGAAATAAACTGGTATATTAGTTGAGTGTGATTATAAGGAACAGGAGGGTAGGTGTATAGAGTGTTAATTTGCCACCCGCACCTCAATATCTAGACCAAACTCCACTTAAAAGAGGGTTAATATGGCATTTAGAGGGGAAAACAGGAGGGTAGGAGTTTGTAGCAATAATTACTTACCCCCTTCGCAACTACAAACCACAACCCCGATTACAATTGCAAAGAAAAAGGTAAAAAATAAAATAGAAATAAAAAAATAAACCAGCAGTCACCTAGAAGGGCTGGATCAAAATAAATATATATAAGAGGTATCTGGGATTAGTCCAGGTAGCTAACCTAGGTAAATACCGCATCTGAAGGCACCTAAAACCTAAACCAGGGTTAAAGCATACCCCATAGACTCCCTATTTAGATACCTTTCTAAAGGTCCTAATCCATAAACCTTACTCTTATACCCAGGGTGGTACAAGTGCTTAGAGATAAAGGTAAAGGAAAATCTCAACCATATAAAAATCAGAATTAGTCCCACACAGATCCTAACACACCCCAAATCTTTCTAGCTGCTTCGAGGCAGTTCTAAAATAAAGAAGTTAAACTTAGTATCCTGGCAAAGTGCATGATGGCAGAGCCCCTAGAAAACCCTAATAAAATGTAAAAAATCGCCTATAGCGGCATCCTCCTTAACACACATTTCGGCGCTATGATGCGCCTTTATCAAGAGTAGAAATGAACTGAGTTCGTCGGCTGTTTTTATGTGTAGTAACTCCGCCCTCCGATGATGTAACATGGCCAATCAAGTGCCGACACGTCAGAGGGAGCGGGTAGAGGCTGTTTATGCATGCCCCCACAATCAGTAATGCCGTTAACCTATTAGTGCAGGTCAACTGTTAAAGCCAGTGGAAGTCAATATGTGAACTCAGCATTTTAGTTAAACAACCGTTCAAAAATGGCAGAATCTGAGTGTAAAACTGTTTAAAGTGAAAATAAATAGGCATAAGTGTAAATTGGAGCATCTTAATTGATGGTTATCTATATATTTTTGATAAAATGTCCATAATATTAAACCATTGAAGAGACAAAAAATGGCCATTAGTAAAAACCTTAAAAATAAATAATAAAACCTCTGAGTTATAGGCTGCATTGTTGTGCACCATTGCAGGGTGGTTTGGGTGAGATCCTGGTAAAAAGTCAATTGGTGCGACTCAAATGTCAAAGGTGTTTTGTCTCTTAGGACTTGCGTGAATTGTTGCTTGTCGGCAAAGGATTGGAATTGCACAATGATGTCCCTGGGGATAGCCGTGGGTGCTCTTGGTGACTTCGTGATCCAGTACACCCCATCGACCTCACCTGTTTGGCAGGTAGTGCCGTGGCCAGCAGTCGTCAGATCATGTGTGGAAGCTCTTCGGCAGTCTTCTGCAGTCACCTCGTCTGAGATCCCTCTGACTTTAAGGTTCTTTCTGCGGCCTCTGTCATCCATGGCCTCCACCTTGTGGCTAGTGGTAGCCTGCAAGGCCTGCTGTGCTTTACAGTCACCTCCAATGCGGTGTGGTCTGTACCCTCTCCGTGACTGCATGCACCTCTTCCTTTACTTGTGCTATGTCCGCATTAAACAGCGTGCATATTCGTTCATAGAGGTCTGCTATGTCTTATTTCGTGGAGGGTGATGAGTTTGGTGGTGCTGCGGGAATATTTGAGCCTGATGGGACGGGCTTCGTAGGCCTTGCTCGAAGTGGACTGGCCTCTCCATCTGACAGGTCCGTCGAGGCCTCTCTGTCTGCCTGCTCTGGGGCCTTCGAGATCAGAGTGCCTGTTAGTAATTTGCCAATGTTTCTCATCCCGGGGGTTGTTGCGGCAGGAGTCTTTGGTTTCGTGCGCCCCACAGGTCGCTGGGCCTGTGTGGCCACCGTGTGTCGATTTAACTTGCGATCCACATAAGAAAAGCATCTATGTGCTCCATGGGTTTTCACCCAGCCTCAGGTAGCACTGCTGGGGGCCGATGTAGCTTAGTTTGGCAGTTTATTGTTTATTGACGATTATGAATTAATTCTCAATCATCACCCAAGGATAGCAACCTTTTACTGCTTGCCCAGGGTCATAAAAGCATGACCCTACCCCCAGGGCACCCCATAGTGTCAGAGGTTGATAACATTTATATTGACCGAATTTTGAGATCATTCGTTGAAGGACTACCGTCCTGTATCAAGGATACTAAACAAACCCTTGCACTCTCTTCTCAGGAAAGCTGAGACACTTAACATTGTACGAAACTATCTGCAGCTGTGTGCCCATGGTTCGTCTTATTAGAGGCTTGCCCTCTAGAAGCCCCAGCTATCAATGATATTCACTCCCAATGACGGGAATCTAGGTCGAAAAAAGGGAAAAAGTTATATACGAAATCAAAACAAACTTATTCAACTGTGATAAAAAATTGCTAACTGTAGCAATACTTAAGGACGCAACTGCGTCTATAAAGGAGACGGTGCTCATCCCGTATGTCTTCCAGTTAACAGGCTGGGGGGAACAGGGATATTCTCTCAGTATGGGTATAAATTATTAGGGTTAGCGCACCACACCACACACTCCAGGCTAGGTTAGATAAGAGTGTACCGTGCAGGGGAAAGGCTGGTGTGGTGAGCACCAGCTATTTCACTACAAAGCGGGTGTGTGGTAAATCAAGGTGTGTGTGGCGCTTGAAACATGCGTTAGGTTATATGCCTCTTCGATCTTATTTTCACGCTACAGTTTGCAGTGTACACAGGGTGTGGAGAGATGGCTAGGAGATTCATTGTAGCGTTTCAATAGTAATGGCTAATTAAGCTGGGGAATTTTTTAAGGTAAGCATTCAGGTTTACTTTTCAAATTGGTTTATACTTTTATTACGAGGGGTGAAGCAACAGTCAGTTAGAACTTGGAGAAACCGTTTATAGAGCACTTTCAATGTGTTTTCTATATCAATTGCAGTATACCTATAGGTGGTGTATATATACGTCTATTATCTACAGAATTTAGAAATCGTTTTTCTTTTCATTCAGTCATTTATCTGAATTATTTTGTAGTCTTTATCACACATAGGATTACAATTGCTTTGTGTGTACTCAGGACACCTGTAGATTTTCTGTAGATGTTGTTTGCATATGGACTACCACCTACCAAGTTAGGATACTGCGTTTTATGTTTAGGAGACACAGTGCTTATGGTTTGGAGTCAATTGTTCACTAGACTGTATACTAGCTCACCTTCTAACATATACTTAATACCTGTTAACCCATATCCCCATTAAGGCTACATACTCTATAGCCACTCCTCCACTATCTAGATGTGATGGGATATATTTAGGTTTAATTTATTTATTTATTTCAGAACTTATGTTCTATAATAAAATGTGTTTTTAATTATATATATGTATTAAGGCCGTTTGGCCTGTATTTGTGGGAGGGGCTTAAATTAATTCACTCCCCTATATAAAGTACAACCCTTACCTAACTCCGTTCAAGGTCAGCGTCTGAATGACCCTCCTACTCACTCCTCTTTTACAACACTTTCTTTTTCATTTCTATCTTACTTTTATTTCTTCTTGATGGGCCCTCTTTATTTACAGGCCTACCGTATCGTCGGTATCGGCACACCACAACCGACTTTGCTCTTTTATTCTATCATATGTTCTCACTTGAACCTCACTCCATATACAGCTAATAACCCCTTACACAAATATATATATATATATATAAATATATATTTGCATACCCAGGGAACCTTGGCTGTGCTCCTCGGATTTCATATCCTTGGATCTACTATTGTTTAGTATATTTACTTACCTGCCAATGCAATCTTAAATACGTTGGGAAAACTTTCCGCCCTTTAAACAACGGATGAAGGAACACATCAGGCCCCCCAAGAACCCAGTGGAAAACCCCATCTCAAGACATCTTAGGGAATGCCATACAGGGGATTCTAAGGGTTTACGGTTCTGTGGCTTGGAGTTGGTAAAGAGAAACCAAAGGCAAGGTGATTATGACAAGTATCTAAGGCAACGTGAATGTTTTTGGATATATAGACTCAAAACACTGAGCCCTCATGGACTCAACAAAGGATTCTCATTTTCTCCCTTTCTTTAACCAATCTATATTATTATTATTAAAATTATTATTTTTTCCGATTACTATTCCTTAAAAAACAATCTACAACCTTTTTCGATTTTTTTTTTTTAATTCTTTATTTTTGTTGTGCATATATAAATCACAGGCATGTCAGAGATGCCCCAAAAGCAGTCCTCCAACTTTTCCCACGCTCAACATGCGGGGCACAATATGAACAAGCACGTTTTATATTAATAACTCGTAGAAACATTCGCTTGTGTAGGTAGCTATATAGTTAATTTAAGCTAGATCTATGCATTGGCTATGCTTTTGATTCCTAAACAGTGTTGACGTACAATATATATCTTGAAAAACTAAAGCATTATGGTTAGGCATTAAGCAAGCTTGGTTAGAAACCGGTTAAAGTGTTGTGATATCGCTTTAGTGCTATTAGTGCGTTGGCTTTGTTGTAAATATCTGAGCAATGCTAGTACACAATGTATATCATGATTATGAGTAGGTAATAAGCAGTAGGTAAAGGAAGTTACATCGCTTTAGTGTTAGTAATGCGTCGGCTATGCTGGCACATAAGATATCATAAGATATCATGAAAATAATCTAAAGCCTTCTGAGTAGGCATTAAGCATGCATTTGTTAGCAACAGGCTAAAGTCAGTTACATCACTCTGTTGTTAATGTCACCCCGGCCGACCAGGATCGCCCATGCTGCCTCTGCAGGGAGCCGTCTTCTTGGTAGTCCTGAGACCCCATATTCGAGGGGAGTCCCGCTATCATTTGCCACCTGCTCTGACCGATCCGTGTAGCGTGTATTGAGTGTCTGGTAGAGCCGTCAGGTTCCTCTGGGGCTGTAGCTGTGTTTTGTTACGATTGTCCCTCTAGGATTTCGAGGGGCCGGAATTGGCCATGAAGAGGAGCTTGGTGTCGTCCGTATGTGGTAGTCTATGCCTGGGTGGTGTTGCAGGCTGGGTGTGTGGTGAGTTGGTGGTCTGTCTTTGCGTCGATGACAGGATCAGTCCGTTCAGGCGGCAATAGTCGGTGCGTGGGTTACCTCTGGTACTCCTGTGCCGCCGTTATCGTTGCTGGTTCAGTTGGCTGCGAGGGTGAGTAGTGATGATCCAACTACTTGACTCAGCCGGTTCTGGAGGCAGGAGCCACGTTGTTAGTCGTTAGGTGCTGGTCCTCCCTCCTTCTCTAGCGCACATGGCGCCTGCCATCTTGGGTCTAGCGGGTTGACCCCCCAGCTTCAGCTGCGGCTTCCTAGTCAGGGCTCCAGGGTGAGGACCGGGATCACCCCCCCGGTCCATGGGGGGGGGAACAGGGCCCGGGACCATCCAGACTCGTGTCTCAGGTTGGGTGCTGTGTTGCAGGATAGTGGGGCAGCGGCCGTCTGCCCCACTCACCGCCGGAGAAGGCCTCAGGTAGATTAACTAAGAATTCTCCTCCAGGGGACTGTAGCCCGGTGGGCCAGCCTCTCCCTGGATCCAGCAGACCCCTATTGTAGGCACCAGTGCTGTCGGTCTGCTTTTCTTCTTAAAAACTTGTTTTTTTTAGTAGTTTTCAATGTGAAGTTGCAGGAGCTCTGCTTGCCTGCGACCGTCTAGCTCGGCGGTCCGGCCCCGCCCCCCACCTTTTTTGATTTATATCCCTTAAAATTACTTAACTTTTTAAACTATTCTAATATTGATGATAATCTATTTTACCCATTTGAAACGGTAACTAGGAAACATTTTTCAAGAAGTTCATAAATGATCTGGCAGTATATATACTTTTTTTGTGAGTTATGTATATTTAACCTGATTTGTTTCCCTTAAATTGAAGCACATTAATGGCCATAAACAGTTACATTTAACTATCCATAACATAATATGTTGGAACATTACATATGGGTTTTGTTACCTTTTTTTTTTTTGGGATATATATGTATATATATTATTTATTTTTTCAGTTTTATACTAATTGACATTTTTATTCTATTTAATGGTTTAATATTATGGAAATTTTATCAAAAAGTATATTGATAACCATCAATTAAGATGCTCCAGTTTACACTTATGCCTATTTATTTTCACTTTAAACACTTTTACACTGAGATTCTGCCATTTTCGAATTAAAATGCTGAGTTTACATACAGACTTCAACTGGCTTTAACAGCCTCCTATAATCTTTCTCTACCTTGAGGGGTTAACCTGCACTAATTGGTTAACGGCATTACTGATTATGGGGGCTTGCAAATACAGCCACTCCCAGCCCCCTCTGACGTGTCGGCACTTGATTGGCCATGTTTCATAATCGGAGGGGCGGAGTTACTACACATAAAAATAGCGGGTGAACTCAGTTCATTTCTAGTGCCGAAACATGCGTTGAGGATGATGCCATTATAGGCGATTTCTATTTTATTAGGGTTTCCTAGGGTCTCTGCCATCATGTACTTTGCCTGGATAGTAAGCTTAGCTTCTTTATTTTAGAGCTGCCTCGAAGCAGCTAGAGAGATATGGGGTGTGTTAGGATCTTTGTGGGACTGATTCTGATTTTTATATGGTTGAGATATACCTTTACCTTAACCTCTAAGCACTTGTACCACCCTGGGTATGAGAGTAAGGTTTATGGATTAGGACCTTTAGAAAGGTATCTCAATAGGGAGTCTATGGGGCATGCTTTAACCCTGGTTTAGGTTTTAGGTGCCTTCAGATGCAGTATTTACCTAGATTAGCTACCTGGACTAAACCCAGATACCTCTTATATATATTTATTTTGATCCAGCCCTTCTGGATGACTGCAGGGTTGTGGTTTGTAGTGGGGAAGGGTGTAGGTAATTATTGCTACAAACTCAGTCTCTCCTGTTTTCCCCTCTAAATACCATATTCACCCTCTTTTAAGTTGAATTTAGTCTAATTATTAAGGTGATGGTGGCGAATTAAACCTCCTGTTCCTTATAATCAGACTCTACTAACATGCCCGTTTACTTCCATTATCTCTATCATTGTATCTACCCATACATTTTATTCATCTTTTTGAATATCTCTAATATTTCCAAAATGTATCCAAATATATCTAATTTTGATTCTAAATGCTAAGCTTTATTCTTCCGATCCCCATAGACTGCTACTATTTAATTGGCTACAATTTAGCTTTCCACTTGGAATAACATGTTATTACTAAACCGCTGTTTTTCTTGATACTATCTTTCTACTTGGGTTGATCAAGAATTAGTATATTTTCTCACACTTGCTGTGATTGATATATACATGCCAGATAGGCAGACCCCCTAGGTTTCTCCTTTTTATTATTACACTTTCACAAGTCACTTGTGTTTTTCACTTTGTTTTTGTTTTTTTCCTTTTTCACTATTATGTAGATATGCTCTTTAAATACTAATAAAGTTTTTATTCTAATTTTAATTTTCTTATTAATTATAGTGGATAATCTAACCTTTTTTTGAGAATCGTTACCCATAGTCTTTGGACTTGGGACTCCCTTTTTTCAAAGAAAGATGTGTTATTCTTTTTTCTAGTTTAAGCCCTAGATAATTGTAACGGAACTCCCCGTACTCCAACTGAGTACCTTCCACTGATGGACGCGTCCTAGTTTGCGCCGAGGACCACAAGCACCGCACCGGACACCACAACCACCGCAGACTCCACAACCGCCATAGCTTAACTGGAGTCTTGCTGTCTTCTGCCCACCCTGGATCAGCTTCTGTCCTCCAGGACCGTGTGGGGAAGACCTCTCCTCCAGGAGAGCGTATCAGGTACAAGCTCTTAAAAGAGCTAAGTGATTAAAGCTCAGGGGAGTATGCAGAGCATAGCAATCCCCAGTGTGAGTATAGCTGTCCCCTCCAATCACGAGACAAGACTACATGTTGAGGGTCAAGAAGAACTGTCTGTACTGGCACATACAGCCTCTTTTATTCACATTCTACAAACATAGTACTGCCCACAGGGTTTTGAAGAACAACCAATCAACACATTACAACACAGCTAACACTCCCATTCATTACATCGGAAATCCTCCCCTCCGCCTGTGATGCAATCATCTCAACCCAATAGACTAACTTAATTATCACAGGCAGGAAAATACAGTATTATAAAACATATCACAGGGACCCCAAAACATGCAATAACCCCATAAAAAATATACCAGGGGATCTGGGTGAACCACATATCCAAAAATCACCCAGATCCGTTCAGTAGTTTGGAAGATACGGTTTAATGCAGATGCCGCAGAACATATACAGGCTATATGAAAAATAATTACTGTTGAATGTGTCCCCTGTTCTGTAGTTTAAAACTACTGAACGATATCTTTGTGCACCAAATACTGTCGAGATTGCACCGTGTAGAAAAGTAAAAACATTGTCTGTGAGTTAAAATGGCCGCCATCCATTGTTCTCACCATGTGCTTCATCCATTGTTCTCACCATGTGCCTCTGATACATGAAATGTGGCCACCCAGTAACTCCACAGTTTGTCTGGTAGTCTATCCAGCCAAACCAACAGATGAAATACATGGAGAATAGTGCAACAAACGAATGGAATCATAAAAAATATGGACAATAGTCATATTTGTGCACAATCTCCAGTACTGTCACAGGGCACAATAGTGTTTTCAAGTGCCATATATCCCAGGGCCATAGTCAGAAAGTAGAAGGCAGGCAAGCAGCCCCCTCCAAGAACACGTGGCGAGGTCTGTTCCGCCACAATAATTAAATTGTCTCCCAGTCACAGAGACGAGGGACTACCTATGTTCACAAAAGAGACCCGTTGGTAGAGGTCTGTGTATAAAAAGCTGCATTGTCCCAATAAAGATTGTCATTGTTCCAATATCAAGTGTCATGGCTATACCACTATTCAGCGCTTTCTTCCAGATCAAGTGTCAGGATTCCTCCCTATTCTTTCGGAATTCCTCCATGTTTGATTTCAGCCAGATCGGCACTACCCGTATGACTTCCGGGTTTTGCCAATCTCTCTCCGCCCATGCGTCTGACGCCACGTGCTTCCCTTTAAAAGGAAGCCGCGACCGCATCCAAATAGCTCAATCAATGTTTTCCTGTGTTTGATACTCTTGCATACTTGCTTCCTTGTTGCCTATTTACCAACGGAACTTTTAATTGATTTCCTGTGTACCGAACCTCTTGGCTTGATTCTGACTACGCTCTACTCTCGACTCCCTGACTTGGAACAAGACTTCACTTCTGATTCCTGCCTTTCTCCACATACCTCAAGGAACCATAATCCATTCTATCCTGGAAGGACTCTCATGCTCATCACTCGATGCAAGATAATTTCTCCTCTTATTGGGTTTAACAATAGGTTCTTTACTGAAGTTATTTGGCAAGGATAAGGAATTACTAAATCTGCTTCTGGGAGCCATTTGCATATTCTAATTGAAAGTCTCATAAGCCAATTAATTGCTCACTCTTCAATTGTCTTATTTATTATTATTTGGAGTCTAAAGGACTATAACCACTGGGCAACCAGGATCTAATTAATTACCAGATTTTGTTGTCTTTTTTTCAAAAGGACTGTATAATTTTATACAACAGGAATCAACTCACCTGCTCTGTCAAACATTACATTGAAGTCTGTATCGCTAATTAAGCATTTCCTTATTTTTTTATATGCAATATTCTTGTGATGCAGTTTTGAAACAAGATTACAAACACAACACTCCCCCTCTCTGACTCCATCAGTGCACCTATCCCCTCCCATATTTGGCTGGCCTGCCTTTACATTTTTGTCCCAGTCTTAACTAGAATTTTACCATGAGGATAGAGAGAGTATCTATACATTCTGAATTTTAGATTGTTGCAATACGCGTACAAGCATAAGACGATAACTTTATTTCTATGTATTTTCCATTTAAAATTCTTTTCCACTTTTTCACAGTTTTCTTAAACTTGGAGAAAAAAAAACCTCTTAATTGCTACCACCATGTCTCCTAAAGAGATATGATATATCATTTCTAACATAATGGATGTGTGAAAATTACACTTACGTTTACGTTCATTGTGCATTTATACATATCCATGGATATTTTAAGATCATACTGTGTAATACGTTTTTCGAAACACATATAATGATACAAATTTTCTTTAGATTGCATAAATTAACTGAGTTAAATAATGTCATCTGCCTCTTAGAATGTTACATTTCTAAATTATCTAAAGAAAATTGGGCACCTTAAAGTCTAAATTGCTTTTAGATATAATTCATTCCATAATGGGCCTACCTCCATCAAACTCTTATGTCTCTCCAGGATACTAACCCTCAACATAAAGTGCAAACAGGTATTTGAAATGTGTTGTGCCACTGTCCATAAATCAATACAAACTGAACAACTACAATTCATGTTTTACTCAAGAAAATCTTCTTTATCAGTATCAGGCAAACTAAGCTATAAAGTACACACGTTTCTATCATTATTATGTGTATTTATAAAGTATATTGGGATATTTATAAACTTGCATATTGGGTTCTTCGGCTACACATAGATCAACTTGAGTGCAGCAGTCGAGTTTGTGTCTGACAATCACAAAACGAGCATGAGCTGCAAATCATTATGATCCTTATGATCAGTTAAAGACAAAAAGAGGATGGACCGCATTCAGTTTCCAGAAGCCACAGGATGCTTTAACTGTAGCAGGACCAGCAAATCCTATGTATCAAATATATACAAGAAGAAGGCACTTACAGGGTTCACATACAGAGCCATTTTATTGGATCATAACATAGGTTCTTACTACCAGGGGACACTGCAACTAGAAAGCAGTGCTTACTCTGCAATTAGAATCCATGAAAGTACAAACAGAGAGAGTAATAGAGACTCACTATAATATTTACCAGGGGATGCAGAGCAGACAGCAGTAAACAGTACAAGGATTCCCAGACCTTGTTGATACATACAATGCAAAAAGAGGCACAGTAGACCGCGCCCAAGATATATATATATATATATATATATAATTTTGCCTTGGTATCTTCCTAGTAAGGGGCAGAAGTTCAAGAGAGTGTATGGCAGATCATTTACAGTGTGAGATTTCTCCCTCTGCAGTTGAGTCAGTTATGCCTAGAGCCAGGGTCAATAGGGCTTTGGGAAATGTGAATTGGAGCCCCAGAAATGTGTTTTTTTAAGAACATTGTTATATTTATTTGTATTTCAGATCACCTGCACTATTGTGTTTCTGTATGTTTATTTCTAGGTTTGGTTTTTGAAGAATAATTGTGTCAAGTAATCTAAGCACACCATTATTTTAGGAAAGGGTGTGCCACTGATGTGAATCACATAACCAGAACTGCCCAAAGAGCATGTTAGACTGCCCGCCAATCATCCAGGCAGGCCAACTGAGGGAGTACTACGCATACACCACCCTGAGTTTGGTACAAATGCATCTAATGGTGCGCTTGCTCTACTCTTTCAGGGGACTGTCCCCTAGCACTCAGTAGTTCACTCCTCTTCTTATTAGCAGGTAGAAGCTCCTGGTATGCAGACTGGTACAAAGAAAAAAGGTGTATGTAGTGAGTGTAGAAGAAAGGGGAAATGCCACAGTGTTAGAGAGAGCGCAGCAGCACAAGCATTTGCATAGTGAGCAAAGTCAGCTTTACCTTAACTAATTTAATTGACAGTCAGTCCACAACAGTTTTGTTCCCCTACTCCCCTCCTAAGTTTTCATACTTTATTCCCTCTGCACAAAGCAATAGAATGTGAAGTGTAGTAAAAACAAATTTGGCCTTGACTCTAAAAACATAAGCACAGATTTCTGTAAAAAAAAAAAACCTGTAGAAATAGTAATATTCACTAAAACTGCTGGATACAAGTTAAGGAAAGCACAATAACAACTTTGCTTGATTGGCACGAGTGTATAGTTTATGGTGCAGAGTGCCATTTACATAGGTATTGAGAATGTAAAGACACTTAACTCACTACTTGATTGAAGCACCTCTAGCAATGATTACTAGACTTGTTTTAGTCTGAGAGATTTGTTTCAGTCTGAACTGCAATTCATTCGAATTACGGCCAAGCTGGTGATGGGTAAAATTAGCGAACTCCAAGCAAAAATGTAACTTGAGTCACGAACCAACTGAGATCCGCAATGGCAGAGCAAGTACATTTCAATTTGTGATTCTGAATTCCATCCGTGTCATCAAAAAAGATGATCAATGGGGAAAAAAGATGATTGATGGCTAGACATTGAATTTCATTCAGAGATCAAGTGAGAAATGAGCAGTAGAGGGAAAAAAGGAGGAACAATAAAAATAATCTATATTTATATATTATATATTGAATTATTATTTCAATAGTGTGTACTTTATGGATGGATGGAGAAATAGATGGATAGATAAGGAAACCGTTTTCCACTAGACTATAAAACTCAAAAAAACTAAATCTAGTGAAAAAAAACCAAGATTCAAACACAGTAGAAAAGAAAAACTACATATCATTATACACAATGCATTTACCATTTTTTTCTTTAATACGTTAGCAATATTTTATCCTGATATGTTATTTGAAGCAATACAAC
The DNA here is from genome assembly GCA_933207985.1 of Pelobates cultripes. Lineage (NCBI taxonomy): Eukaryota > Metazoa > Chordata > Amphibia > Anura > Pelobatidae > Pelobates > Pelobates cultripes. Next base: position 213,087,268 of record OW240913.1, on the reverse strand, counting down.
GGTATTCTATATAATCTTTCAGAGATGCATAATATTAAGTACGATGTTTAAATATCTGATGGTGTTGACGTCTATCTAAATGTATGTGTATTTTAAATGTATAAATGAAGGTGTAATTGATTGCTTAGACATATGTTGAAGTGCACAGTGGTTTCAGAATTATTTGATTAGTTTAAAGGCTACATATGTTTTTGCTTACTGTAAAGATGATTGAAAGTATGGGCAATGACTGGTGTTCATTTATTAACATTACATTTTCAAATTGAGGCTTTTTTAGAGTAATTGGACAATCACCTTGTTCACAGGAACTGAATGTCAACACATGGTGAAACACTTTAAAATACTGTTACTCATGCTACTCGCAAGGGATATAGCGCTACTGGGAAGGTAAGAAAGATCTTTCTTCACTTTTTTTTAACAGCTATTTTTGTGAAACTCAACACTAGCTTAAATAAAGATTTACTTAAATGTGGGTCTTGGAAAAACAATCTGTCAGTTTAGAGATTTTTTTATACATTTTTTATGATTCTATGTAGTTCAACATGAATTGCAATAAATTAAATATTTTCCAGAGAAAGTTGATTTCCTTTTTTTGCCTTTTCATTTTATTTTGTCTGTTACTTCTCCAAATAAGATGTTAATATTCTTGCAATTACTCCATCCTTCAGGGGTTTTCATACCCAGAGTTATTCATTAAAGTGAAAATTCTAATTGAATTTCAAATGTAAGATTAAAATATTTGAACTGGAAAAATAATAATTCAACAATGCTTTCAGTTTGAAATGCACTTAACATTCACTTTGAATTCTCACTTTAGTAAATAACCTCTTCTCTTGTATTCTTAAGAGTTTATTATTTTCTTTCTGAACTAATCCTGCATGCCAGCACACCCAGATTTGATGTCTAATGCAGTGGTTCCCAAACTTTTTAGGTTCAAGGCGACCTTAATATTTCAATATTTTTCCAAGACAAAAAATGTTCTAGGTTGCTGCAGCATATACTGGGCCCCCTAATCTTGGTAGTAGCACTGGTAGATTATTTAAAGAAAAAATCCAGGCACAATAACCACTACATTACGTTAGTCGTGTTTATGGTGCCAGTAGTGCCCTCCCAGGGTAAGTAGTGAAATTGTTTAAGAACTTACCTGTAGTGTGTTTGTGTGTGTGTGTCTGTGTGTGGTGCAATATATGTGTGTTGGAGTGGTGGAGTGTGTGAGGGTTGCAGTGTGAGTGTGTGTGTGTACAGGGGTGCGTGTGTGTGAGAGGGGTGCAGTGTGTGTACAGGGGTGCATTGTGTTTGTGAAGGATGTAGTTTGTGTGTGTGTATGTGGGGCAGTTTGTGCATGAGGAGTACAGTGTGTGTGAAGGGGTACAGTGTGTGAGGGGTACAATGTGTGTGGGGGGGCAGTGTGTGTGTATGGGGGCAGTGTGTACATATTGGGGGCAGTGTGTGTGTATGGGGAAGCTATTGTGTGGTGTGGGGTCTGTGGGGGTAGGAGGGCAAATTAATAAATATATACTTTTATTTATTTTAAATTAAAAATAAAAATTATATCCCACCTCCCTGCTTACTGTAATCCCTGGTGGTCCGGTGGGGAAGCCCTGGTGATCCAAGTGGTGACAGTGAACTCTAGGATCCTCAGGAGATGCTAGAGTTACCGCTCGCGAGATTTATAGCATTGCCATGGTAACAGCAGCAACGCTCTGAGCTCGAAAGAGAACATTTCGGCAGAGCTGCAGGTTAGAGCTCCCCCGGGTACTCCCTCTCCTGCCGACTGTCAGCAAAGTGCTAGCGGGCAGGAGAGGGAGATCTCTGATCCTGCAGAGCCGGCAGGAGAGAGCACAGTTCATAGCACCAGAATAGCACCAGAAAATATCTTGTGGCGCTCCCGTGTGCACACAGTTTGGGAACCGCTAGTCTAAAGTCTAGTGCATACCCTGGAAACACAAGTAAACTACCTTTCAAGGCCATGCATTGTGAGGCACTTTCTTGAAGGGACAAAAACAGGTGAGTGGTACCTTTAAATGTATCTGCTGCTGCTGTGAATTTTGCACAGTATGTTGTTGGAAATGCTGTTGATGGTTACTTACTCACTACTAGTACCACAGTGATACAAGTCATATCACGCAGACTGTCAGGAAGGATGGTAACTGTAGCTAGTTCAGACTTAAATAATCTACTGTTATAGGATCTGACTGATGCGATAAGGCTCCCTGTGGATGTTATTCAGGCAAGAAACATATATGCATGTCGATATTACAGCAGAAATAATCCTAGAAATAATACAAATAAATAAAAATCACTGTTTAGTAGATATGTCCCCCAATGAAAACAGGCATTTAATTGTGTATTTTTACATTGGGGATATAACTTAAAAAGCTTGTAAAAGCTACTGATCTCATGTCTGAATCCTTTCAAGCCCTCCCCTTCTAGTCCGCTCAGACTTTTGGTAGCTGTCCAGTCACAGACTTCCCAATGCAACTCAATCTTTGCAAAGCAGGTTCTCTGAGCAATTGTTGTCTCTTGAGTTTAACCCCTTAAGGACCACACTTCTGGAATAAAAGGGAATCATGACATGTCACACATGTCATGTGTCCTTAAGGGGTTAAAGGGACACTCCAGGCACCCAGATCACTTCTGCTCATTGGAGTGGTCTGGGTGCCAACTCCCACCATCCTTAATCCTGCAATTGTTATTATTGCAGTTTTTATAAACTGCAATAATTACCTTGCGGGGTTAAGTCCTCCTCTAGCGGCTGTCTACCAGTTGTCTGATTAAAAAGCCAGGGGGTGTAACTAAGTTAATTTATAAAATTGCACTTTTTGTAAAATTAAAAAATTGGACACACTCTTCACACATAAAGTCAAAGTGCTTTAGAGGTCTAGAGAGTCCCTTTAAGGTTTTGATTCATATGAGGGTACATTGTACTTTGTACGTTGTATTTATATATATAAGATTTGGGATTTCTGTGGGAAAAGCAAGTCTTATGGCTTGACTGGTGTGCAGATTTTCGTTTAACATTGCATTAACTATCCACAGACTTCAGGTGGAAGGGGTTTTCAATCACAATTTTTTCCCCACCATAACCTATTTGGATTTTGCTTCCCAAGCACTACCAAGCCTCAATAAGAAAACTAGTAATGAGTTGCATTAGCAACAAAACGGCTGTCCATAAGTGGTTCACTGGTTTTGCATCTTTTCCTAAATTGTGTTCCAAGCAGTTGTATACTACAAACACAGATTAAAAGGTATCCATGTTTAAAATGGAATGAGGCAAAAATGTGATTCTTTGTTAAACTAATTTGCATATGCCCACCCAGAATACTTTGCGGTTGTAACATCACTGCAGATTTGGGATTTTTGTGGGAAAAGCAAGTCTTATGGCTTGACTGGTGTGCTGTTTTCCATGGATACACCACTACTCATTTTCTCTTTGCTCGATGCATCCAGCCCTGAAAGATTAATTGGCAAAATATTAATTACATTCAAAATTACCCGTTTTCTGGGGGGGGCGGGGCTGGGCCGCCGGGCCGACTGGCAGCCATGAACTTTAGCTCCAGACCCGAGCACATGAAAAAGGCACTAAAAGTGTGTGCTGAACACCCCAAAGTTGACATCTCCGCAGTACCGGTGAAGAGCATAACCCCAGCATCATAAAGATACCCGATAGCCACCAATAGCAAACTGGAAGGTGGGTGCCCATATCCCCGGCCTACTCACGACTTGGAGCCTCAAGAGGCAATTGAGCAGTGCCGGCGGTGCGAGAGAGCCCTGACATAACGCGGCCGGTGCCTGCCGGTGGTGTGGCCCCGCTCCCCCCCCATGGTCGGCGGGGGTAATCCTGACCTCATGGCGGCGGCCCTCATGGTGACGGGAGTCCCCGGGCTGGTGTTGTGCCGATCGCCTACACTGGCAAAGGCTGCCTGCAGAATAGCCTGTCAGAAGATTGGACCATACAGATATGGGGACAGCCACAGCGGTGGATACTTGCAATCGGCTGTTTAAAATCCATTTAATTGCGCATCCGACTGCTCTGAGAAGGGACACAGTGAAAAATACTCACCTACTGTGGGGGTCCGGCTTGGACAGTGTGTGTGGCCTTCGATGCTACCGACCTCCAGATGGATTCTCCAGCAACCAGTCCGGGTCCCCGGAGAGACTTGTCCCTGATGCTGTGAGCCCTGTGGACCAGGTGGTGGCGGGACAGTCATGTGGACGGTTCCTGCTTCTGAGTGCCCACAGAGCCATGGAGAGTCCTGCTGGCGGGCTGAGGCCTGCCTGGGGGAGATGGATGGAGACTCGGCGGGCTGAGGGGCATATTGCTGCTGTGCCATAGACGGCCCTTGTCCGACTAATATAAAGTCCTGTGCTGCTATAATTCTTAGTTAATTATTCTCTAATAAATGTAATGATTCGTAGATCTAAAGCCAGAGGTTTATACCCCCATCGTATCACCCTATGTTAAGAAACAGCCTGCTTACAGTTTAACCGTTCTTTGCTTATTTTCTAGATGTGTTTGTAATCTCGAGCATATAGATTTTGTGGGCCCTATCTTAGGGACAACAGTTACTGCTTACCTGAAAGCAAGAATTAAAGACTTACAACATACTACCCTGTTTAAACGTGTGGAGAGGAAGCTATACAGCAATCAATTAAGCCCCTAAACTCCCATTATTTAATCATTACATGATATATTTTGAAAGCCCGCTTACTTAAACACAAGCCTAAATGTCATTTTAATATCTAAAAGCGAAAGATTAGCCCATGCCAAAAAATGTATGTATTTACGTTTATTAATTCATTATAAAAACGACCATGTTGTTCGGTCACATTGCCCCATTGGGCTTAAGGTTAATGTTATGTATTACTGCTTCCTTAACAGAATTATATGGTTAAGACCTGTTAACATACACAGATATGGGCCGCAATGCCTGCCTCTTAACATGCCACTTCGTTGCCGCATGCCGCCATCAGATTATCTGCAGGCTTCAGTTAATGATGGTGGATTTATATAATTATAGGATCTACCCGGGTGCAGTCATATATATTATCGCAGTATATAGGTTTTACTACCTGATGGCGCCATTTTGTTATTCGGTTACGATTACACTACTGACATAATAGGCCTCTGCGTAGGCAAACGCAGGCTTATAACTGAGCACGATAAGTTTATATTTTACGAAACGCACGCAACGAAATAGAAGACAGTTTATTATTATGCACATGATCTGATATACACGCCTCTGCGCAGGTGAATATCTGCATATATTTCCATGTACCGATATACACGCCTCTGCGTAGGCGACTACTTGATTTAATAATAATATGTTTGATATCCGCGTTTATGTTGTGATAATAAAAATATTCAAAACAAAATTACCCGTTTTCTTTGCAAAACATTCTATCTCACCTGGTTTTTCCACATTGAAACTTATATATATCCCACCCAACATCCTACTCCCATCTTGTGTTTGAATTGGAAATCTTTTTTTAAAGGATTACTCCAAGCACCATGACTTCTTCAGTAATTTGTAGTAATCATGGTGACTAGAGTCTATATGTGCAGTGTTTGAAACTTACAAAGAATAACCACTTCGATCTTGGACGTATCAGGTACGTCCAACAAAAAAGGTCCTTAAGGACTGTGGACGTACCTGATACATCCGCTGGGAATTAGAGTGCTGGAGCTCTAATGGTATTGCAGCGATGCCTCGATGTTAAGGCATCGAAGTTAAGGCATCCCTGCAATAGCTCCCTCACTGCCGATGGCCCCTGGGGAACACCGGATGATCGCTCCCCCCCAGATGCTCTTCCGATGCTCTGCCTGTACTGAGTGCCTCGAGGGGTCGAGGCACACAGTAAATGTAAAAAAAGTTATATTTAAAAAGAAAAAAAAGAATTAACCCCTACTCTCCCTCCCTCTGCATGTACTTACCGATCGCCGCCGTTCCCCCCGCTTGGTCTTTGGTCTTCTTCTTATGGGGGACTATCTGGGACTGTCTGGGCAGACGCGCGAAATGTAAAAAGAGCCCTAGTCCTTAACGGTAAGAAAATTAAAAACTGGTCTGGTCATTAAGGGGTTAATCCCTTAACTGCTGGAGATGTAACTTCACTACCAGCAACATCATATATGTGTCATCAGCCAATCCAGAGCTAGAGATTCGGGCTGGCTAATGTTCTGTGCAACTTTCTTTGCACAGAATGTCTGTAATTAGCTTATAGCAGTCAGCTGTCACTCTCAGACAATGATCTTGATCACCACAGCTTCACTGGACCACCAGAGCCCAGTGAGGGCCCAAGTAAGATGCTAACTATTGCTAAGTAGTTTGCCCCAATATAGTGGTTATAATGCTTGAAGTAAGTCTTTAATGTAGTTATTAAAGTAACCCTTTAATCTTGTTATAGAACAACATGTAAATGAGTAATACCACCCTAGTGCACTAAGTACATGTAATATGGCAAATCAGTATGCTTTTCTCTCCTTTGTTAGTAAATTTTTACTAGAAAAAGAATTGCTATTAGCACTCCTGTTCTCATACGGACTTCATGTGCAAACAGAACTGAAGATAACATTATAAATGCTGTTTTAGGATGTATTGCAAGGGGATTATTAGAACCCACTGTGCAGGTAAAGCCACCAGTATAACAAAGAAATGAGATGAAAATTTGGTTTACTGGTTAACGTAGCAAAATAAACCATGGCTGAAACTGATAGATATTATTCTTTTATTAAATGAATTCATGTTATCTTCTATAAACAGATGAATATTATCTTTTCTAATTGAATTGCATGTCTTCCTGATACAAACCTTTGTCTGACACCCCCCCCCCTCCCCCTCCACTCCTATTAGTCTTTCTGTTTTGAGAATTATTTGACTCAGAGGAGTCATTATAGCTAGACATTTTATCTTCATTCAACTATACAACCTGTGTAACGGTGATATTATTCCAAAAATAGGCTTGCTATAGAGGGAAACAAGCGGTAATTGAATTAATGTTTTTAACAGCCAGTATCTATATTATTTTGGATTTTTGGAAAGAGATGGCAAGATAACAATGTTCGGTAGACTTTGTTAAGTTGAGTTTCTATTTTAAAGGATATTATTTATAGAACTAAAGTAAAAATCTGGTTTGTTACCTCTACATATTTATTGCCAGATAGGAACTTCTTTTTCCTCCAAAATATCTCTCTGATGTTAGTGAGAGTTGATGAAAAAAGTTAAGTCGTTGTCATCTATGGTCATCAGTGCAGCCCCAAGATTTTTCTTGCAACTATATAGAGAAACCAATTGGTCCTATTTAAATGGAGCACATTATTACTTATAACCGGATTTGTAGAAACAGGCTATACAGATGAGTCATGCTTGAGGATAATTCAAGTTGTTCTAGGCTGAATAGAGGTAAACTCCAACATGGGATGTCCAGAATGTGCCACAGTATTTATGTGCCACAGTATTTATTGAGGCACAGGGTAAAATCCCATATGCTTACAGTTGTGACATGGTAGCTTAGACATATAGTGGTTATGCAATAAACAAGTAGCATTTGTAATCAGGCTATTGTCACAAGACGAGCAGAACAGCATGTCACTTAAGAGATTTGAAAGCCCCATTTTTTTATAAAATTGAAAATAGAAATTAATGCTAGGCTGTCATAGGATTTTGATCCCACTGGTGTCATCTATTAAGGAAAACAAATGTGAACAGAACAAACTTAAACCTTACAACATAAATCCTAAGCTGGGTACAGGGATACACAACACTGCCCCATATGAGCCTGAAGGCCGAAAGAAATAAGAAGCCTGGACCTGATATCAAGAAGGGAGGTCAACTATGCCCACTAACCAATACAGCCTTCCTAGTGGTAAGTTAAGAGACTGTTTCTCCACATAAATACCCCACCAGCCCCAGTCCTTAGCACGGTGCAGCACTTGTTTGTCACTTATCCGATTGCTGTTGATGGTACGGACAGAGTCTTGGGTACTTCTCGCGGATGGCGCTTCCCGAGGATGTAAGCTGTGTTAGGAGTAATGTCCCTGTATGGACCAAGGCCCACTGAGGCAGAGTGGCGTCTTCTGAGTCGAGGTGCTTTCTGCATCCTCCCTCTTTGCCTCTCCACTTTTAGCACCTCGGCATTGCGGTTCAGTGCAGACCTCGATTTTAATGCTACAGTGGGCTGTCAATATATGTCTGTATCTGCTGGGCTCTGTGCCCATTCAGTAAGCGTGGCTGTAACAATAAGTGTTCAATAGCCCTCTTGATGTGTTCCTCGTGGGAGGCTCAGAGATCAGGTTCCCGTATAGAGGCCATCTTGGCTGCGAGCATGCAGACCTGTAGATTCTGCCACTTGACACCCCTAATTACCCCAAACCAAGCTGTTTTCAGGCGGACACTCAGTGGGGAAAAGGATATCACCTACCGGCCCAAAATAAGCATCTTGTGAAGAGTTGCGAGCCCAGAGTCTGGAGATCGGTCGCCTCTCCGAGCCACCAGGCTGTCCATCTCAGGAGGCTTCAGAATTGGACTTGGTAAGTATCAAACACACTCAGACACTTCAGTACTGGCAGCAATTAAAGGTTCCCTATTATTATAATTATCCTGTGCCAGCAAATTTAAAGTCGATTTAGCAGGAGCTGCTAAGAAACACGTGCGGTCATCTTGGGTGCCAGGCCACACCCCTGAAAGCATCCATTTTGTTCTTAAAACCTCATTTAAAAAAAAGGAAACCAAATGATAAAGTGAAACAGTGAAAAATGGAAAGGCTGAGAAAAATATATAACATATAATGCAAAAAGAACTAGATAAATATGTTCATGCTATTGGTAAATTAAAGTAAATAAAACATTTGGCATACATTTTTTTTCTGTATAGTTAACCACACAACTTAAAACTGTAATTATACAATCATTTTGTGTAATAATGTAAATTATTTAATAAATAATAGAGACCCCTCCAATAAACTATTCTGACCTTAACGTTACTAACATATCATAAATAACTTTCATTCACTTATACAATTAAACGCATTCATGGTACCATGCCTAGTTGAAAGTTTGTCCAATCACTTTGGGTAGTGCTCAGGAATTACCAATTTGACATTGCCCATCTCGCCAGTTGGTTCAGAGCTGAACTTCCCTTTATTCTTCATAGTACTAATTGTCACAATAATTACCTGATTGCGGCATGCACACTGCAAGTGTCAATTGGGACACTGAGGCTTGCAGGCTTCCTCTGACTTGTCCCCACACTTTTTGGGGTCTCATGAGAGAGTTGAATCAGCCAGTAAGCACATAAGCTTTTATACAGCTTTTTGACCCCACGGGTTTTGGCCTGATGTGATTTCCTATCAGGTTATTCGAGAGAATGTATATTGTTTGTTTTGATTCCCTTGTATCTGACTTTGGCTTGTTTCTAACTACCCCAATTTCTGTTACCCTTGAACTCAGTTAGTCATCTCAGTTTTGTATCTATTGTCTCTGACCATGACAAGTACCGTGACCATTTCCCCTTGTCTTTTGTATCATTAAGCCAGCAGTAAAAACTGGTAATACGAACCTTACTAATTCTATGCACCTACCTAAGTGGTGCAAGTAAGTACAACCAGTTGACTGGTGTCAGGGTCATGGGCACCCACGGCTAGCCCGTCTGGTTTGAATACACCCCAGAAGAGCTACTGTTGCTCAAATTGCTGAAAGACTTAAAGGACCACTATAGTGCCAGGAAAACATACTCGTTTTCCTTGCACTAAAGTGCCCTGAGGGTGCCCCCACCCTCAGGGACCCCATCCTGCCTGGCTCTGGAAGGGGGAAAGGGGTAAACACTCACCTTTTTCCAGCGCTGGGCGGGGAGCTCTCCTCCTCCAATCCGTCCCGTTGGCTGAATGCGCATGCGCGGCAAGAGCTGCGCGCGCATTCAGCCGGTCGCAAAGGAAAGCATTCATAATGCTTTCCTATGGACGCTTGCGTGCTCTCACTGTGATTTTCACAGTGAGAAGCACGCAAGCGCCTCTAGCGGCTGTCAATGAGACAGCCACTAGAGGCTTTGGGGGAAGGCTTAACCCATTGATAAACATAGCAGTTTTTCTGAAACTGCTATGTTAATAAAACAATGGGTTAACCCTAGAAGGACCTGGCACCCAGACCACTTCATTAAGCTGAAGTGGTCTGGGTGCCTAGAGTGGTCCTTTAATGCTGGCCATGATAGAAAGGTGTCAGAACAAAGTGTATCACAATTTGCTGCGTATGGCGTGTAGCTACATACAGTGGCGTCTCTAGGATTCATTTTTCGGGGGGGCACATGGAGGGCAAGGGACAAAAGTAGGGGGGCACATTTAACCCCGCCCTCGCCGCAGTTTGACCCCGCCCCTGTCGCATGTTAAGCCACGCCCCCGACACAATGTGTTTTTTTTTTTTTAATAATACCTGGTGGAGGATTCATTATTTTCCACCAGGGATTATTAAAAAAACAAACACATTATCCTTGATACAGTGCCATAGTTGCCAACATTTGAAAAAAAATTTCCAAGGACATTTTGCAGCACAGCTATCAATTACTGTCTGGGTATAATATCCCTGGACAGTCAGTGCTCTCTGTATAATACAGGGTTGTGTGTATAATAAATTGGGACACTCAGTGCTCCCTGTATAGTGCTGCTCTCTGTATAATACAGGTCTGTTTGTGTATAATATCCCAAGACAGAGAGCAGCACTATACAGGGAGCACTGACTATCCCAGGATATTATATACACACAGATCTGTATTATACAGATAGCTGAGCATATACCCCATGTCCCAATCTCTAGACTACTAGTACCTGTCAACAGCAGCTCCCAGACGCGTGTAACAGGGCTAAAGTGTGCGGCAGCTCACACAGATGATTCAGCGGTAAAGTGCACTCGCTGGCAGAGCCAAACTGGGAATCCCTGGGAATCCAAAGCAGCCCTGGAAAAAAAATTTATGCCATTCCTACAAGTCAATATATATATATATATATATATATATATATATATAGTACAGTAAGCACACAAGCTCACTGACATGCGCAAATAGGCTTACTGACAGACAAAACTCTCTGACTCACACACAAGCTTACTACAGACACTCACTTGTATAAACAGAAGGCTCACTACAAAGAAGTTCAGGGACACACACAAGCTCACTAAAGACAAGCTCACTGACACACACATGCTCACTAAATAGAAGCTCACTGACACACACAAGCAGTACCATTTTAACAGAGTTATGGGCCCCTGGGCAAAGCAATGCACTGGGGCCCTTCCTACACAACAACTCACAGGAATTTTAATTATTGATAGACTGCGGAGTCCATACACACACACAGTCTGCTGAGTCCACACACAGACTGCTGATTACACACACACACACACACACACACACACAGACTGCTGAG
>OW240913.1:213060662-213075524 GCA_933207985.1 Pelobates cultripes | reverse complement strand
AGTATGTGTGTGTAATGTGTGTGTATGGGGGGCAGTGTGTGTGTATGGGGGGCAATGTGTGTGTAGAGTGTGTGAACACCCCCCCCCCAAGCCTACCTGTCACTGGAGGATGTTGCTGGGGGTCAGGCAGCCATCTTCTGCAGCAGCATGGTCTGCTGCTTTACGGCAGGGGCGGGGCTTATGTGCAGAAGGCGGGGCTTCATCTGTGGGTGGGGCCTTGCCGGGGAGCCAATCAGTGCTCCCTCCAGCCACAGACAGCCCCCAGCACCTCTCTCCTGCATTCCCTCGGGCTGTCACACACTGTTACAGTCCGAGGGAAGCCCATGGCCAGCAAGTTGGGGGGGCCCAAGGGGGGGGCACAGCATGATGTAGGGGGGGCCATGGCCCCCTCTGGCCCCCCCCCTAGCGACACCACTGGCTACATAGAGCCCATGATGATCCCTGTCCACCACCAAAAGCTCCTTCAATGGGGATGTAAGTGTTAGAATTGGACCATGGAACAATGGAATAGTGTTGCCTGGTCTCTTTAATCATGTTTTCTTTAAGATCAGGTAGAATGTTGTGCGTGTGTGTGCGTTGTTTACCTGGGGAAAAGATGACAACTTCACTATATGATGAAAGAAGGCCAGGGGAGCCAAAATTTTGCTCTTGGCAATGTTCTGCTGGGAAACCTTGTGTCCTGGCATTCATGTGGCTGATACTTTGACAGAGATATAGCTAGACAGAGATAGATAGATAGATAGATAGATAGAGGCTAAAATAGTAAAAAAAACTAAAAGTTAGCATTTAGTAATTGTAAAAAATTAGAGAGGAAGATAGACAGATCTATAAGATTAGGCAGAAAGAGGCTAAGCAAGTTATAAGAGATTCCAAATCACACACAGAAGAGAAAATAGCCCAGTCAGTAAAAAACGAGGACAGAACCTTTTTAGATACATAAATGAGAAAAGGAAAGTAAAACAAGGATTAGTTAGATTAAAAACAAAAGAAGGTAGGTATGTAGAAGAGGATAAAGGTCTAGCTGACTGCCTCAATGAATAATTTTGTTCAGTATTTACAGATGAAAATGAAGGAAAGGGGCCTCAATTAGGAAAAAGGACAAATGAGTAATTTGTTACATGTGAGTTTAAAGAGGAAGTGGTTCTATTTCAACTGTCAAAAGTAAAGACAAATAAGTTGATGGGGCCTGATGGAATACACCCAAAGTTATTAAAAGAGCTTAGTGGTGTACTAGCAAAACCATTAACGGATTTATTTAACCAATCATTGTTAACGGGAGTAGTACCAGAAGATTGAAAATTAGCGAATTTTGCGCCCATTCACAAGCAAGGTAGTAGCGAGGAGTCGGGCAATTAAAGGCCAGTAAGCCTTACTTCAGTAGTGGGGAAAGTAATGGAAACCATGTTAAAGGATAGGATTATTGGACATCTAAAATCACGGGGATTTCAAGATCAGAGATCACATTTGGGTTTATGGGTTTACTTCAGGGAGGTCATGCCAAACTAATCTTATTGATTTTTTTTTGATTGGGTAACTAAAATAATAGATCAGGGTGGTGCAGTAGACATTGCTTACCTAGATTTCAGTAAGGCTTTTGACAATGTCGCACACAGAAGGCTTATCAATAAACTGCAATCTTTAAATTTGGATTCCAATATTGTTAAATGGGTTAGGCAGTGGCTGAGTGACAGGCAACAGAGGGTTGTAGTCAATGGAGTATATTCAAAGCAAGGTCTAGTTACCAGCCATGCACCTCAGGGATCTGTACTTGGACCCATTCTCTTTAATATTTTTATTAGTGATATTGCAGAAGGTCTTGATGGTAAGGTATGTCTTTTTGCTGATGATACTAAGATACGTAACAGGGTTGATGTTCCAAATAGCAAATGATTTAGGTAAACTAGAAAAATGGTCAGAGCTGGGGCAAGATAATGCATCTTGGACGTAAAACCCCAAGGGCAGAGTACAGAATATTTGAAAAAGTCCTAACCTCAACATCTGAGGAAAGGGATTTATGAGTGATAATTTCAGGTGACTTAAAAGTAGGCAGACAGTGTAATAGAGCAGCAGGAAATTTAGATTTTCACCACGTGACCAATATGATATGACTAACTTACTTTGCACTGTAGTGTGTTTTTTACATGGTGGCTAAAGTGGAAGATGATTTAGGACTTATCCCTACCATCAGCTCATCCTGTATACTGTTGTTTTTTAATGCACTTTAGGTTTAGTATGTTTTAGTGCATCTTGTTTTCAGTGACAGCAGTGTTCTGGATTCATATGCATGCCACTGTAGTAAAGGAATATGCCTACTTTCTCATGACTTTTTTCTGTATTGGCCATACACTGTTAGGAACCAGTACCGCTTAAAAAAGTTGTAATCAGCTTATGCTAGATAATTATGATGTTAACCTATCATGACTTTTCACATTTGGTAGTATATAGCAATTTATTTTAGTACCTAATATTTTATTCCTTAATGCTCCCTCTTTAAAATCTTCCATTCAATTTTCCACTTCTATGTTATATTTTTTTTATTCTTTATTTTTGCAGTGCATATACGTTTGCATAGACAATTCACAAGATTATATATGAAAATGACACATTGCATGCACTTTTTATAAAGAGAAAAGGCTTCAGAAATAGGTAGGAAGATGTCTCAGATGCAAGAGCTGATGTGATGAATCAGGTTGAGTGTAGCAAACATCTTGCATTATAAGGTGGATCATAATGGTGGATGAGCACAATGTTTAGTATTAACAAAGCAGGCTATACAATAGACATGTGCAATTCGTTTCATTCCAAATGTATATTCGGACGAATTTCATGCATTTCGGACATTAGAATGCTTACGAATGTCCGAAGTGCCAAAGTGCCGAAGTTCAGTAGTTCGGAAGTGCTGAACCAAAGTGCACAAGTTCCGAATTGCCAAAGTTCCCAAGTGCTTCGGATTTCTGAAAAGTGGCAAAACAAGAGAAAATTACGTGAATGATGACAGGAATCTTGAACAATAAGCTAATTCCTGGCACTGGGAGCCCTATAGATTTGTAAGTGGTTGTGGTGGTAGTCCAGGCACTGGGAGCCCTATAGATGTGTAAGTGGTTGTGGTGGCAATCCTGGCACTGGGAGCCCTACAGATGTGTTAGTTGTTGTGGTGGCAGTCCGGGCACTGGGATCCCTATAGATGTGTAAGTGGTTGTGGTGGCAGTAGCCCTATAGATGTGTAAATGGTTGTGGTGGCAGTCCAGGCACTGGGAGGCGGGAGCCCTATATATGTGTAAGTGGTTGTGGTGGCAGTCCAGGCACTGGGAGGCGGGAGTCCTATATATGTGTAAGTGGTTGTGGTGGCAGTCCAGGCACTGGGAGGCGGGAGTCCTATAGATGTGTAGGTGGTTGTGGTGGCAGTCCGGGCACTGGACAGACAGGTGGCTTATAGTCCAGGCTGTAGCAGGAGCTCTGCCACAACACGTGCATCCGCCATGCAGTTCAGGCCCTGCCCCCCAACACTTCTATGTTATATGAAGCTTGTTATACCGTTTTTTTAATCCCTTGAATAACAATTACTTCTTGCTTTATCTTTGTTCATGTTTTCTTAGTTTTATCTTTTCTATATCACATTGTGATTTCCATGCATCACGGTACTTGCTCAGTCACACTGCACATTACATTCTGTCTGTTTTCTTCCGTTATGCTTCAAGAAATAGTGATTTGTTCTTTCAGTATTGCCCGCCTTACACTATTTTAATAATAATAAAAATAATAATTAATAACGTATGGCCTAAGCCTGTCACCCTGCATTTTTTATTACAATTTATAATGTATTTTAAAGTATTTTTGGAAAACATCCTTCTTTTCTTACACCAAATATGACATGTGAAAAAAAATTATGACCTTCTTACAAGGTATTCTTTAGTGAATGCGGACATATAAAACGGACAGACAAGTTTATGTAGAATAAGTGGCTACTAAAAAAGACTAAACATACCCCACTTTCAATACCTTGGGTTGTCTACTTTTTCAAATGGTATGCCATTATGGGGGTAATTCTCATTCCTGGGCTACCACACCGTCTCAAAGGTAACATTACTAATCTGGCAAATTTCAATTTGAAAATGGAACATTCTATATTTGACCCTGTAACTTTCCAAAACACCATAAAACCTGTTAATGGGGGTACTGTTGTACTCGTGAGACATCGCTGATTACAAATATGTGCATTTTTTTGCAGTAAAACCTAACAGTATTATGACATTGACAGCTAAAATGTTTAACGGAAATACAAATTCTTTTAAAAAAATCTTATTTTCTCACATTTTTTTAAATTTTATTCATAATAAATTATGTTCCATATATGAATAGTTAATGGTAAATTAAAGCCCTGTTTCTCCTGAACAAAATGATATATAATAAGCGTGGGTGCACTTAATGTGACAGTGGTGAATTACGGTTGAACAGACATATAGCGCAAATTCCAGTTTTTGTTTACGTTTTGTTTTGATCAGAACGTGCACTATTGACTACGTCCTGAAGGGGTTAAATTAGGCTATTGTTGCAGTTTTGTCAAAAGTATAAACATAAAAACATTGTATTAATACATAGGCTTTGAATACAAGATAATACAATACAATACGGTATTCATTATTTATACTTGTGTATATATGGCTTGCTTCCTTCTTGCTGGTTACACAACTGTCTCCACTCACATGGTCAGATTTAAAGAAAATAGTTTATTTTTGCCTCATAGCAATCTCTCCCCTAACTTCCTTGGAACTCTGTGGTCAGCATGATCTGGTATTTTACCCTTTGGCCTCTTCCCCAATATTCCCTATACTAGAATATTCTGGAAGAAGTAACCAGTTAGTGCGGATACTAGTGTAGGTTGAGTATTCCTCAGCCTTGGAGACAGGTTGGCTTGGGAAAATGAATACTTGCATATTTTCACCTAGCTTTTAGTAACTCTGGCCACGAAATTTAATTACACCCTTTGATAGTTGACGTTATCCAATATTGCAGCATCTTGTGTATCAATTTCTTACACCTCATGCATGATGGTTTTAGTATTACTAATTATTTAAGTACAAGAATACTTAGAGTGAATTTAACATTTAGTTTCAAGGTCATGTGGCGTACTAAACACCGCTTTTCTGAAAAATATCAGGTCAGTCGGGGAATGTGAACATTCCAGATGGCAGAGATTGGCATGTCACATGAAAATCTGTTTGTAGTGTCGTGTATGTGAGCTTTCTTGCTGTGCTTTCTTACAATTTTCATAAATTTTTTTAACCAGAATCGTATTTCATTGTCTATAAAGTAATGTTGTTAAAAAAATACTATACTTCAATAGTAGCTCATCTATTTTGCTGACTTTTTGATAATATATAATATTTAAGATCAATTTATATAACCATCTAATCCAACCACATATATAAGTAAGTCAAGATAATACAGAATTGGATTCTGAGTACATTATACTGATTGATCATAGAAACTGTAGAATAATTTAGTATCTGCTACAATCATTCTGCATTAACCCCTTAACGCCGAAGGCCGTACTATTACGTCCTATTTTAGGCGGCTCTAAACGCCGCCGGGCGTAATAGTACGCCCTCCGTTTTTTTTTTTTACTTACCCGGTCGCCGGCGGTCCCATGCCGGCGATCGCGGTTGGGGGAACTCCCAGGGAGCCCCCCGCGGCAGATCTTCCCTCCTGCAGCCCCCCCGGCCATGTGAGAGTGAGGTCCTTGCGAGGACCTCACAATCACATGGCTGGGATAGCTGGCTGCTGTATTGCCAGCAGGGGGGCTGCCTGTAATGACAGGTAGTCCCCCTGCTGGCTGGAAATAAAATAAATAAATGTTAAATCAGTGTAAAAATAAATAAATAATATACTTAAATCATATATATATATATATATATATATATATGATCTAAGTATATATATATATACATACACACATATACATACACACACATACACTGTCTAGGTGTGTTTTACTATTAATATATATATATAATTATATATATATTAATATCAAATTACACGTAGACTGATACTGATTAAATATATATATAATTATTGTTATTTCTGGAATCCTTAGTTACATATCTCTAGTATTTGTTTTTTATATGGATGCACATGTATTGTTAGGTATATGAGCATTTATGTTATTAAATATGTACTTTTTCCTCGTATATAGGGTTAAAAAAAGTGAATGGATTGATTATTCACACTATATGATATGAAATGTTTAATCACATAGCACTTATAGCTCTTTTTTTATAACATTTGGTTTGCACTTTATATAATATGCACTGTCACTTTAAAATATGGATTGTGCTGTATGTTTTAACATACACCCTATAATATGCACTGTCACTTTAAAACATCCAAATATGGATTGTGCTGTATGTATCAACATACATTCTTCTCTCACGAGCACTATATTCATTTATATGCACTGGTTCTTTAATTATATGCACTGGTCCCTTAACAATATACATGTATACTTGAGTACATACATAACTTTTATGCACTTTGATTACACTGACAATGCTGTCACTTTAATGTGGATTGAGCTGATATAGTATAAGGCTCATTCATATATGAGGCATTTACTCTTTCATCTTTAATTAAATTTCTCCACGTGCTCTTTAATTTTATAAACATTTACACCCGGGTCTGCACTCTTCCATATGTACTGGCTGCGGTGATGCTTTGTTTACTGGCATCACCATGGCAATGATCGATTCGGTCTATTTGCCTGTGTTCAGTTAACCGCAGTGATGCTTTGTTTATTAGCATCACAGAGGCAACGATCAGGCCGCGATCACGTCATGACGTCATGGCAGGGGGCGGAGTCAATTTGCACATGCGCACTGAGCGGGCTAGAACGCCGATTGAATGGCGGTTTTCACCTGGGGTAAGCTGACATTCTTAATAATTTCATGTATAAATGTCCTGTTTATTGTACACACTGTTTTTTCATCTTTTTTGATCCTGAGGAAAGTCCTTATAGGACTGAAACGTTGGTCATGGATGTTTTAATTTATTTCTAATAAATTTAGATTTTTTTTATTTACCGTGAGTGCAGCTGCTTGTTGGATTTTTGTATGGATGGCCATAATTTGCTAGCACCCGGGCAACAAGGGTAATTGGAGCGTGAGTGCAGGAGCTTCTGGTATTTTTTCTATAATTATTGTTATTTATATCTAATATAAAAAAATATGTAAATACGTTAAAAAATAAAATTAAAAAATAATTAAAAATAAATAATTAAAAAATATATAGATATTATTGCTGCAATACTTTTTACTGTTTTGAAACACAAATATTTGTGTTCAGCGAAGTCTCCCGAGTACAACAGTACCCCTCATGTACAGTTTTTATGGTGTTTTCAAAAGTTACAGCGTCAAATATAAGGCTTGTGTTTCATTTTTTTCACATTAAAATTTGCCAGATTGGTTAGGTTGCCTTTGAGACCCTATGGTAGCCCAAGAGTGAAAATTACCCCTATGATGGCATACCATTTGCATAAGAAGACAACCCAAGGTATTGCAAACGCGGTATGTCCAGTCTTTTTTAGTAGCCACTCACAAACACTGGCCAAAATTGGCGTTTTTTGCATTTTTCACACACAAACAAATACTAACGCTAACTTTGGCCAGTGTTTGTGACCAAATGGCTAAAAAAGACTGGACATACCCCGTTTGCAATACCTTGGGTTGTCTACTATTGCAAATGGTCTGCCATTATGGGTGTTAATTTCATTCCTGGGCTACTATACAGTCTCAAAGGCAACATAACCTATCTGGCGAATTTCAATTTCAAATGTAACGTGCTATATTTGACCCTGTAACTTCCCAAAACACCATAAAACCTGTACATAGTGGGTACTGTTTTACACGTGAGACTTTGCTGAATACAGATGTGTATTTTATTGCAGTAAAAGCAAACAGTATTATGACATTGACAGTTAAAATGTCATGTAGAACTAAAAAAATTTAAAAAATCTTATTTTCTCCCATTTTTTTCATATTAAATTATGTTTCACAGCTAAATATTTGATATTAAATGAAAGCCCTGTTTCCCCTGAATAAAATGATATATAATAGCGGTGGGTGCATTTACTATGAAAGAGGTGAATTACGGTTGGACAGACATGTAGCGCAAATGCCAGGTTTTGTTTTGTTCACGTGTACATTTGACTCCTTCCTTAAGGGGTTAATAGGTACTGCTAATTAATTTATAGTCATATTTTCAACTTAAATTAATTTATATATGTATATTATTAATATAGAAAGAGATCTGTCTATGCTATAATTACAAGATCAAAGGTCTATAACGCCTCTAGAAATTAGAGATGTTATTTTCCCTTTAATACATGCTTTGTGGTTAGGTATCTTTTATGTGGCATGATAATTTTAAGCTAGTGTTGGTGTGTTAGGATTGAAGTTAGTATTAATGTTAGGATAGGGCTTTTGTTAGAGAGTTATGAATAGAGTAAATGTTACAGCAGAATAAAAATTAGTGTTAGTGTAAGTGTTTACAAAATGTAAGTCTTAAGGGTTAGTATTAAGCAGGTGTAGTGGTGATGTGTTTTTTTGTTAGTATGGTGTTTAAGATTTTGTGTAATAGACTAGTTAAGTTAGATAGTTAATGGTTAGATGGTTAGCATTAGTGTAGTGTAAAGGTTGTTTTTTTGTGGTTAGCATTACTGTATTAGGGATTAGGGTTTATTATAGTGTAGTGTAAGGGTTATAGGTAGATCTTTTACAGCCAGGGTGTCCCAATGCATCCTGAAATTAGTGGGAGTTACAATTTCGGATGACAGCTGTTACAGCTTCTGTCGATAAAATATTAAATATTATAATATACATTAACTATATAGCTTTGACTAGTTTCAATGTTGCTGATGTAAATTATATCATTGTATCAATAAACTTAAAGGATCACTACAGGGTCAGGAACACAAGCATGTATTCCTGACCCTATAGTGTTAAAACCGCCATCTAACCACCCTGGGCCTTTTATGCCTCATTAAATATAGCAAACTCTTACTGTATTCAATCCTGAAGAAACAAACAAGCAGTCTGCTGACATCATCAGAAGTGGTAGCCTGATCCAATCACAGTGCTTCCCCATAGGATTGGCTGAGACTGACAAAGAGGCAGATCAGGGGCAGAGCCAGCATGATTCAAACACAGCCCTGGCTGATAGAGATCAATGGATCTCTATGAGGAAAGTTCAGTGTCTGCATGCAGAGGTAGGAGAAACTGAATGTTTGGATGCATTTTAGGCAGCCATGACCCAGGAAGGATCTCTAACAGCTATCTGGAGTGGCCAGTGAAGTTATCACTAGGCTGTAATGTAAACACTGCATTTTCTCTGAAAAGACAGTGTTTACAGCAAAAAGCCTGAAGGTAATGAATCTACTCACCAGAATTAATTTAATAAGACGTAGTTGTTCTGGTGACTATAGTGTCCCTTTAATATAATAATGGTAGCAATTCCTTTGGATATTGATTAAGGATGTGTTCTTCTCTGGTGAGATGCAGACAAAGTATTTTTTGTACTCTTATCTTATGACTGTAAATTCTTTCAATAAAGGCTCCTGCATTGTTAGACCACTAGAGACAACTGTTAGCACCAATAGTGGTATCATTTAGAAATAGTATGTGTGTATGATATGAATATGCAAAACGTCAGCAATAATTTTTTTTCTTTGTTTTTTTTACTTTCTTTGTTTGTTTTATTTCAAAATTGTATTTATTTTTTATTTTTTTTAAATTCTTTATTTTATTTGTGCATAGAGTGAACAATCAGATTTGCACTGCCACAGCGGCTGGTACAAGCAAATATGTAGACATACAATAACATTAGTATGGCATCGAAAAACATTGCCCGTTTTTTGTTTTTTTGTTATAATCTGAACATGAAAACAAGTTTAGTGTTAAACAGGCTGGTACGATTTGACATCAGTGGCAGATCCAGGGGGGGGGGGCAACAGGGCAATTGCCCCTCCGGAAAACGATCTCCCTCTCCCTCCTGTCAGCACATGCAGGCGCTAGCCCTGCAATGTGCCTGCGGACCGGAAGGGAGATCAGAGATCTCCCTCCCCGGTCCTCAGGCACTGTGCTGGCGGCCGGTGGGGTAGGGAGGGAGTGAAAGGGAGGACCCGGAGCTCAGTCTGCAGCTCCTCCGGGTCCTCCTCTCGTGAGATTTGAAGCGTTGCCGCGGTTACCACGGCAACGCTCCAAATCTCGCAAGAGTGAACTCTAGCCCGGGAGCGTGGGCTAGAGTTCACTCTCCACACTGGGACCACCAATGAATCTCCCACCGGACCACCAGGGATCGAAATATGTCCCCCCTCCTCCCCAGTAAAGGTAAGAAGGGAGGGGGGACATAGGATATTTATTTATTTTAATTAAATTAAAAAATATATATATAATTTAAAAAAAAGCCACACACACATACATTGCCCCCAATACTGCCCCCCCATTCACACAAACTGCCCCCTATACACACAAACTGCCCCCCATACACACAAACTGCCCCTACCACACACAAACTGCCCCCCCATTCACACAAACTGCCCCTATACACACAAACTGCCCCATTCACACAAATTCACACAAACTGCCCCCCATTCACACAAACTGCCCACACAAACTGCCCCCCATTCACACAAACTGCCCCCACATACACAAATCCGCACCCCCATACATACACACACTGCCCCACATACACACACACTGCCCCCCATACACACACAAACTGCCCCCATACACACGCACTGCCCCCACATACACACACACTGCCCCCCATACACACAAATTGCCCCCCCATACACACACACTGCCCCCCATACACACACACTGCAACTGTTACACACACACTGCAACTGTTACACACACATACTGTCCCACATATACACTGCATCCCTGACATACACTGCCGCCCTCACTCACACACTACAACCTTCACACACACTCTGCACCCCTTACACATTGCACCACTCACACACACCACTGCTCCTATGCCCTACTACAGCCCCATTTCCCAGCAGATCTCAGGTAAGTTGTCAAACTGTTCTTAAACGTTTTGACTACTTACTGTGGCAGGGGGTCCCGGCACTATTGACACCATAACCACTACACTGAGCTGTAGTGGTTATTGTGTCTGGATTATTTCTTTAAATAATCTACAAGTGCCCCTCCCGAGATCAGGCTCTGGATCCGCCACTGTTTGACATGCTGATAAACTGGGTAAGTAGTTGCTTGCCTATGTACGAGTTAACCCGCTAAAGTCGTAGTATGGTCGGCAATCATTTTGTGCATGCTAGTCAACATCAGTAGAAGAAGATAGTTATGGAAAGGTTAATTTAAAAAGTTATAGTTTGGATGCAAAGTACTAAATGTAGAGAAATGTTCTATTGGTTTCCATATTTAACACTTTAGATAGCACCTGTTTTTTGCCTCGATAAACCCCCTTATCTCCTACACAATGATTGATGTACATAGTGTGTATTTTAATTGTTCTTTAACAGTATTCAGTCCCATTATTGTTCGATTTGTGTATCATATGCAAAAGAATTCTTCTGAGCATAAACTTCCCACTAGTCCATTTGACTGATTTTCCCCCCAGTTAAGTGTGTTCTTTTTTTCCTCAAATGAAATATATGGTTTCATTTATTGTTTATGGGGTGCTGTAGCTGCCTGCTGCATAATAAATGGAGTATTGAGACCCACACATTTTATTTTATTTTGAGGGTTGGGGCAATTTTATATTTGATTCCTCCATAGGTGCTGGCCAGTAAAACAAAAAAAAAAGACCCCAAATTTGCCTCAGTGGATAGATTTGGAACAATTAATTTACAAATCAGTTGCTGAAAATGATAGTATCAAAATTACTATACTTTTGAAAGAATTGTGGCCTATTTTTTCAACTGACCGGAATAAAAGTGAATGCTTATAGAAATCTGTCTGTAAAATAAGCACCCTAGTTCTTTTATAGCCAAATAAACAACAACTGAAACTACTGCAGAATGTAGTTGTGCATGGTTAAAAAATAAAAAAAAGCAAAGTAAATTGATAATTATCTGTAAACCAGTTATTCTGATAAACAATATACTAACTCACACTCTAAGCATGCCTTCTACAGCTGTAGGTGCAGGCAGCCAGTGCTTATCGTTCCTATTGTGCTAGCCAAGTGCAGTCACATGACATCTGACATCACAAAATATAGAACCCATTACTGTACCATAAAGTGGAGAACTGTCTGACTGAGATGCTTTGCTTTTTTGAGAAGAGAAAGGAAAAACACAAGTATTAATGCATATATGAAAATGGAAAATTTCACTCTTGCCAGCTCAGTTTAACCTTTAGTTTTAAATAATTCTTAAGCTTAGAATTTTAGACAAGTTATCTGTGCAAATGTCTCATTTAGTTTTTAGGTAACATTCTTAATATAATATTTTTGACATTCCACAAATAATTCTTGGGTTTTATCTTCTGATGAAGTGGAAGTTAAGATGTGTAATTATCATGCTGCTGTTCAATGTGTAAAATTCAAAATAGCATGGTTATTTTTTGCTCCTTATGTAGTGTAAAGTTATATTTTTGTAGCATTCACAGCTCAGAAAAGTGTGGGAGTCTTGACAACTGACAATTGGCATCTGCGAGTAGGAATAATCTGACTGTGGATCATTCAACTTAAACCACTGCTTCTTTTTAAAAGAGAAAATCATTTACTTTGAACACATATTCAGGTATAAAATTAGATCTAATTTGACATTTTCAAAAGATGTGTATTGAAGACGCAGGCCCATGCAATAAAGAAACTCATTTAAATTAGGTAGGGGGCTAAAAGCAATACGCAGTATGCAAAGGAATTTACATATTCTTGCCTACAATCAGTAATCTACATTGAAAACATTGTAGGCTTTCACATTTTGTTAAACTTGTTCTTTCTATCTTAAGAAAAATCTCTACATGCTTATATTACTTGGTCAATAATATTTCCAACACCACAAAACACTGATGTTATTTGTTATTGTTGTTATTCGTTTTTTTATCTCCACAATAAATATTTTTATTAATTAAGTAGGTAATAATTATCCTGCCACAGCCTCAAACACTGGTTTTACTCTTTGGAGGCAGTAGCACCAGGCCAAGCCTGTCTAAAAGAAACTAAGTGGTTGATTTGGATACAAAGGTCCTAGAAACACATCCAAGGGCACCATCAGTTGGGACTTGGGACAGCTGGTAATTTTTAAGAGTCCCGCTAGTACTATGCAGTCTGGGTTGGAAGATTTTAGGGAACTCCAATATATAAGGACTCTAACCGGGCTGTATTGCCAGGTCTCCAACATGACCCTTCTTGGCTGCTCTACAAGAGATAAGAAGCATATTATATTTATGACTCAGCACAACAAACAAAATAAAATAAAGCCCAGTATTAGGTAGTTTATATGCTCTCCCAAGTTGACAAACAACTAACAACCATGACTAACTATATAACTGTCTTCTGGGCCTAAATCCATGATTGATGTAGCTGAAAGATCAGTCCTTGGTAAAATCTGTACACAATCAGGTTTACAATCACCTTAAAAATAGCATTATATGAATTACATTGTTGCAAAATTAAAATAAAACTGTTGCATCTCTGTAGTGTTATGCCTATTATTTTGATTCAAATGTCCCTCTTTTCATCATCTTGGGGTGGTTTAAATTTAGACAATGTTTGGCTGGGCATATACAAATGACTGAGCTGATCGTTGCAAAGCTATTCTGGCATGCACAGGTGGCGTAGAGGGTGGCCCTGTCAACTTGATCCTCTGCTCGGCGTGACGTCACTGGGAGAGCTGTGGGCAGACCTGTCTTGTTGGGTCACCCACTCTGATCATGGAGTCCCTGATTCAGCAGTAACATGCAGATATGGGTTTCTGTAGGCAGATATTGGCTTTGTAAGGTTTTGTGCTGCAGTTTCAATATGTGCACAGTAGGTAGTATAACATATTGCCCCTGTAACACATGCAATACAGTGTGTGCATGGAAAGACCTGCCTGTAGTATATAATTACTAAACTGTGAATATTGTTACAATACACTGATCAGCCACAACATTAAAACCACTGACCGGTGACGTGAATAGCATTGATTACATCATTGCAGATACATTAGGCAGCAAGTAAACAGTCAGTCCTTGAATTTTATGTGTGGGAAGCAGGAAAAACGGGCAAGCGAAAAGATCTGAGTGATTTTGACAAGGGACCAATAGTGTTGGCTAGACAACTGGGTAAGAGCCTCTCCAAAACGACACGTCTTGTGGCAGGGCCGGACTGGGAGAAAAATTCAGCCCGGGCATTTTTTTTAACACAGTGGCCCACTAAAAAGGGGGTGGGGCAGAGGAGGTGTGTTTTGTCATCACCAATGACAAACACGCCTCCTCTCAAAGTGAGCATGTTGGTTCAATGCTCTTCCAGGGCAGACCATGCGCAGAGCTCTGCTAAAGAGCTCTAGCATGAGAAAAAAGTCCTGAATTTGTTCTGCACAGTGCAAGCAAATTTAATAACATGCTTGCGCTGTGTTTCCTTGCAACTTGTCTCTGGTGTCTCTATAAAGTGAGAGAGTGCTGTTTGAGAGAGTGCTGTGTGTGATGGGTGTGAGTGCTGTGTGAGAGAGTGCTGTGTGTGATGGGTGAGAGAGTGCTGTGTGTGAGAGTGCTGTTTGTAATGGGTGAGAGAGAGTGCTGTGAGTGCTGTGTGAGAGAGTGCTGTGTGTGATGCGTGAGAGAGTGCTGTGTGTGAGAGTGCTGTGTGAGAGCGCTGTGTGTGATGGGTGAGAGAGTGCTGTGTGAGAGAGTG
>OW240913.1:213041033-213060263 GCA_933207985.1 Pelobates cultripes | reverse complement strand
GAATAGTTTATTGGAGGGGTCTCTATTATTTATTAAATAATTTACATTATTACACAAAATTATTGTATAATTACAGTTTTAAGTTGTGTGGTTAACTATACAGAAAAAAAATGTATGCCAAATGTTTTATTTACTTTAATTTACCAATAGCATGAACATATTTATCTAGTTCTTTTTGCATTATATGTTATATATTTTTCTCAGCCTTTCCATTTTTCACTGTTTCACGTTATCATTTGGTTTCCTTTTCTTTTTAATGAGGTTTTAAGAACAAAATGGATGCTTTCAGGGGTGTGGCCTGGCACCCAAGATGACCGCACGTGTTTCTTAGCAGCTCCTGCTAAATCGACTTTAAATTTGCTGGCACAGGATAATTATAATAATAGGGAACCTTTAATTGCTGCCAGTACTGAAGTGTCTGAGTGTGTTTGATACTTACCAAGTCCAAATCTGAAGCCTCCTGAGATGGACAGCCTGGTGGCTCGGAGAGGCGACCAATCTCCAGACTCTGGGCTCGCAACTCTTCACAAGCTGCTTATTTTGGGCCGGTAGGTGATATCCTTTTCCCCACTGAGTGTCCGCCTGAAAACAGCTTGGTTTGGGGTAATTAGGGGTGTCAAGTGGCAGAATCTACAGGTCTGCATGCTCGCAGCCAAGATGGCCACTATACGGGAACCTGATCTCTGAGCCTCCCATGAGGAACACATCAAGAGGGCTATTGAACACTTATTGTTACAGCCACGCTTACTGAATGGGCACAGAGCCCAGCAGATACAGACATACATTGACAGCCCACTGTAGCATTAAAATCGAGGTCTGCACTGAACCGCAATGCCGAGGTGCTAAAAGTGGAGAGGCAGAGGGAGGATGCAGAAAGCACCTCGACTCAGAAGACGCCACTCTGCCTCAGTGGGCCTTGGTCCATACAGGGACATTACTCCTAACACAGCTTACATCCTCGGGAAGCGTGTACCCAACATAAAAGTCAGCCATGCGCGAGAAGTACCCAAGACTCTGTCCGTACCATCAACAGCAATCGGATAAGTAACAAACAAGTGCTGCACTGTGCTAAGGACTGGGGCTGGTGGGGTATTTATGTGGAGAAACAGTCTCTTAACTTACCACTAGGAAGGCTGTATTGGTTAGTGGGCATAGTTGACCTCCCTTCTTGATATCGGGTCCAGGCTTCTTATTTCTTTCGGCCTTAAGGCTCATATGGGGCAGTGTTGTGTATCCCTGTACCCAGCTTAGGATTTATGTTGTAAGGTTTAAGTTTGTTCTGTTCACATTTGTTTTCCTTAATAGATGACACCAGTGGGATCAAAACCTATGGCAGCCTAGCATTAATTTCTATTTTCAATTTTATAAAAAAATGGGGCTTTCAAATCTCTTAAGTGACATGCTGTTCTGCTCGTCTTGTGACAATAGCCTGATTACAAATGCTACTTGTTTATTGCATATCCACTGTATGTCTAAGCTACCATGTCACAACTGTAAGCATATGGGATTTTACCCTGTGCCTCAATAAATACTGTGGTTAAAAAAAATCAACACTTCCTGCCATTCTGGACATCCCATGTTGGAGTTTACCTCTATTCAGCCTAGGACAACTTGAATTCTCCTCAAGCATGACTCATCTGTATAGCCTGTTTCTACAAATCCGGTTATAAGTAATAATGTGCTCCATTTACATAGGACCAAGTGGTTTCTCTATATAGTTGCAAGAAAAATCTTGGGGCTGCACTGATGACCATAGATGACAACGACTTAACTTTTTTCATCAACTCTCACAAACATCAGAGAGATATTTTGGAGGAAAAAGAAGGTCCTATCTGGCAATAAATATGTAGAGGTAACAAACCAGATTTTTACTTTAGTTCTATAAAAATATCCTTTAAAATAGAAACTCAGCCTAACAGTGTCTACCGAACGTAACATTGTTATCTTGCCATCTCTTTCCAAAAATCCAAAATAATATATATACTGGCTGTTAAAAACATTAATTCAATTACCGCTTGTTTCCTTCTATAGCAAGCCTATTTTTGGAATAATATCACCGTTACACAGGTTGTATAGTTGAATGAAGATAAAATGTCTAGCTATAATGACTCCTCTGAGTCAAATAATTCTCAAAACAGAAAGACTAATAGGAGTGGAGGGGGAGGGGGGGGGGTGTCAGACAAAGGTTTGTATCAGGAAGACATGCAATTCAATTAGAAAAGATAATATTCATCTGTTTATAGAAGATAACATGAATTCATTTAATAAAAGAATAATATCTATCAGTTTCAGCCATGGTTTATTTTGCTACGTTAACCAGTAAACCAAATTTTCATCTCATTTCTTTGTTATACTGGTGGCTTTACCTGCACAATGGGTTCTAATAATCCCCTTGCAATACATCCTAAAACAGCATTTATAATGTTATCTTCAGTTCTGTTTGCACATGAAGTCCGTATGAGAACAGGAGTGCTAATAGCAATTATTTTTCTAGTAAAAATTTACTAACAAAGGAGAGAAAAGCATACTGATTTGCCATATTACATGTACTTAGTGCACTAGGGTGGTATTACTCATTTACATGTTGTTATATAACAAGACTAAAGGGTTACTTTAATAACTAGATTAAAGGCTTACTTCAAGCATTATAACCACTATAGCGGTAGTGGTTATGATGCCAGAAGTACCCTGGCTCGGATTCCTGATATTGGGGCAAACTACTTAGCAATAGTTAGCATTTTACCTGGGCCCTCACTGGGCTCTGGTGGTCCGGTGAAGCTGTGGTGAACAAGATCATTGGCTGAGAGTGACAGCTGACTGCTATAAGCCAATTACAGACATTCTGTGCAATGAAAGTTGCACAGAACATTAGCCAGCCCGAATCTCTAGCTCTGGATTGGCTGATGACACATATATGATGTTGCTGGTAGTTCAGTTACATCTCCAGCAGTTAAGGGATTAACCCCTTAGTGACCAGACCAGTTTTTAATTTTCTTACCGTTAAGGACTAGGGCTCTTTTTACATTTCTGCTGTGTTTTTGTTTAGCTGTAACTTTTCTCTTACTCATTTACTGTACCCACACATATTATATACTGTTTTTCTCGCCATTAAATTTTTTTTTTAAAGATACCATTATTTTCATCATAGCATATAATTTAATTTTAAAAAATTCTAAAATATGATGATTTTTAAAAAAAAAACCACACTTTTTCAAACTTTGACCCAAAAATCTGTTGCGCGTCTGCCCAGACAGTCCCAGATAGTCCCCCATAAGAAGAAGACCAATCGCCGCTGTTCCCCCACCAGGCGGGGGGAACGGTGGCGATCGGTAAGTACATGCAGAGGGAGGGAGGGTAGGGGTTAATTCTTTTTTTTCTTTTTAAATATAACTTTTTTTACATTAACTGTGTGCCTCGACCCCTCGAGGCACTCAGTACAGGCAGAGCATCGGAAGAGCATCTGGGGGGGGAGCGATCATCCGGTGTTCCCTTGGGGCCATCGGCAGTGATGGGGCTATTGCAGTGATGCCTTAACATCAATGCCTTAACATCGAGGCATCGCTGCAATACCATTAGAGCTCCAGCACTCTAATTCCCAGCGGATGTATCAGGTACGTCCACAGTCCTTAAGGACCTTTTTTGTTGGACATACCTGATACGTCCAAGGTCGAAGTGGTTAATCTTTGTAAGTTTCAAACACTGCACATATAGACTCTAGTCACCATGATTACTACAAATATGGTGCTTGGAGTAATCCTTTAAAAAAAGATTTCCAATTCAAACACAAGATGGAAGTAGGATGTTGGGTGGGATATATATAAGTTTCAATGTGGAAAAACCAGGTGAGATAGAATGTTTTGCAAAGAATACGGGTAATTTTGAATGTAATTAATGTTTTGCCAATTAATCTTTCAGGGCTGGATGCATCGAGCAAAGAGAAAAAGAGTAGTGGTGTATCCATGGAAAACAGAAATTTTTTCCTCAAAGTTGCATTTTATATATATATATATATATATATATATATATATATATATATGTATATATATATATATATATATATATATATATATATATATATATATATATATATATATATATATATATATATATATATATATATATATATATATATATATATATATATATATATATATATATAGTTAATACAGTGTTAAACAAAAATCTGCACACCAGTGAAGCCATAAGATTTGTTTTTCCCACAGAAATCCCAAATCTGCAGTGATGTTACAACCGCAAAGGATTCTGGGTGGGCATATGCAAATTAGTTTAACAAAGAATCAAATTTTTGCCTCATTCCATTTTAAACATGGATACCTTTTAATCTGTGTTTGCAGTATACAACTGCTTGGAACACAATTTAGGAAAAGATGCAAAACCAGTGAACCACTCATGGACAGCTATTTTGTTGCTAATGCAACTCATTACTGGTTTGCTTATTGAGGCTTGGTAGTGCTTGGGAAGCAAAATCCAAATAGGTTATGGTGGGGAAAAAATTGTGATTGAAAACCTCTTCCACCTGAAGTCTGTGGATAGTTAATGCAATGTTAAACAAAAATCTGCACATCAGTCAAGCCATAAGACTTGCTTTTCCCACAGAAATCCCAAATCTTATATATATACAAAGTACAATGTACCCTCATATGAATCAAAACCTTAAAGGGACTCTCTAGACCTCTAAAGCACTTTGACTTTATGTGTGAAGAGTGTGTCCAATTTTTAAATTTTACAAAAAGTGCAATTTTATAAATTAACTTAGTTACACCCCCTGGCTTTTTAATCAGACAACTGGTAGACAGCCACTAGAGGAGGACTTAACCCCGCAAGGTAATTATTGCAGTTTATAAAAACTGCAATAATAACACTTGCAAGATTAAGGGTGGTGGGAGTTGGCACCCAGACCACTCCAATGAGCAGAAGTGATCTGGGTGCCTGGAGTGTCGCTTTAAGAGACAACACTTGCTCAGAGAACCTGCCTTGCAAAGATTGAGTTGCATTGGGAAGTCTGTGATTGGACAGCCACCAAAAGTCTGGGTGGGGTTAGAAGGGGAGGGCTTGAAATGTTTCAGACATGAGATCAGTAGCTTTTACAAGCTTTTTTAGTTATATCCCCAATGTAAAAATACACAATTAAATGCCTGTTTTCATTGGGGACATATCTACTAAACAGTGATTTTTATTAATTTGTATTATTTCTAGGATTATTTCTGCTGTAATATCGACATCCATATATGTTTGTTGCCTGAATAACATCCACAGGGAGCTTGATAGCATCAGTCAGATCCTATAACAGTAAATTATTTAAGTCTGAACTAGCTACAGTTACCATCCTTCCTCACAGTCTGCGTGATATGACTTGTATCACTGTGGTACTAGTAGTGAGTAAGTAACCATCAACAGCATTTCCAACAACATACTGTGCAAAATTCACAGCAGCAGCAGATACATTTAAAGGTACCACTCACCTGTCTTTGTCCCTTAAAGAAAGTGCCTCACAATGCATGTTATTGAAAGGTATTTTACTTGTGTTTCCAGGGTATGCACTAGACTTTAGACTAACGGTTCCCAAACTGTGTGCACACAGGAGCGCCACAAGATATTTTCTGGTGCTATTCTGGTGCTATGAACTGTGCTCCCTCCTGTCGGCTCTGCAGGATCAGAGATCTCCCTCTCTGGCCCGCTAGCACTTTGCTGACAATCGGCAGGGGAGGGAGGGAGAGAGAGAGGACCTGGGGGAGCTCTAACCTGCAGGTCCACCAAAATTTTCTCTTGCGAGCTCGGAGCGTTGCTGCTGTTACCATGGTAACTCTAGCATCTCCTGAGGATCCTAGAGTTCACTCACACCACTTGGATCACCAGGGCTTCCCCACCGGACCACCAGGGATTACAGTAAGCAGGGAGGAGGGATATAATTTTTATTTTTAATTTAAAATAAATAAAAGTATATATTTATTAATTTGCCCACCTACCCCCACAGACCCCACACCACACAATAGCTCCCCCATACACACACAATGCCCCCAATATGTACACACTGCCCCCATACACACACACTGCCCTCCACACACATTGTACCCCTCACATACTGCACCCCTTCACACACACTGTACTCCTCATGCACAAACTGCCCCACATACACACACACAAACTACATCCTTCACAAACACAATGCACCCCTGTACACACACTGCACCCCTCACACACACGCACCCCTGTACACACACACATTCACGCTGCAACCCTCACACACTCCACCACTCCAACACACATATATTGCACCACACACACACACATACACACACAAACACACTACAGCCCATATCCCGGCAGACCCCAGGTAAGTTCTTAAACAATTTCACTACTTACCCTGAGAGGGCACTACTGGCACCATAACCACGACTAACGTAATGTAGTGGTTATTGTGCCTGGATTGTTTCTTTAAATAATCTACCAGTGCCACTCCCAAGATTAGGGGGCCCAGTATATACTGCAGCGCTGTACATATATACAACCTAGAAATATTTTTGACTTGGGGTGCCTTGGAAAAATATTGAAATATTAAGGGCGCCTTGAACCTAAAAAGTTTGGGAACCATTGCATTAGACATCAAATCTGGGTGTGCTGGCATGCAGGATTAGTTCAGAAAGAAAATAATAAACTCTTAAGAATACAAGAGAAGAGGTTATTTACTAAAGTGAGAATTCAAAGTGACTGTTAAGTGCATTTCAAACTGAAAGCATTGTTGACTTATTATTTTTCCAGTTCAAATATTTTAATCTTACATTTGAAATTCAATTTGAATTTTCACTTTAATGAATAACTCTGGGTATGAAAACCCCTGAAGGATGGAGTAATTGCAAGAATATTAACATCTTATTTGGAGAAGTAACAGACAAAATAAAATGAAAAGGCAAAAAAAGGAAATCAACTTTCTCTGGAAAATATTTAATTTATTGCAATTCATGTTGAACTACATATGAATCATAAAAAATGTATAAAAAAATCTCTAAACTGACAGATTGTTTTTCCAAGACCCACATTTAAGTAAATCTTTATTTAAGCTAGTGTTGAGTTTCACAAAAATAGCTGTTAAAAAAAAGTGAAGAAAGAGCTTTCTTACCTTCCCAGTAGCGCTATATCCCTTGCGAGTAGCATGAGTAACAGTATTTTAAAGTGTTTCACCATGTGTTGACATTCAGTTCCTGTGAACAAGGTGATTGTCCAATTACTCTAAAAAAGCCTCAATTTGAAAATGTAATGTTAATAAATGAACACCAGGCATTGCCCATACTTTCAATCATCTTTACAGTAAGCAAAAACATATGTAGCCTTTAAACTAATCGAATAATTCTGAAACCACTGTGCACTTCAACATATG
Source organism: Pelobates cultripes (assembly GCA_933207985.1). Taxonomy (NCBI): domain Eukaryota; kingdom Metazoa; phylum Chordata; class Amphibia; order Anura; family Pelobatidae; genus Pelobates; species Pelobates cultripes. The sequence continues at coordinate 213,052,867 of OW240913.1, read as the reverse complement.
TCTAAGCAATCAATTACACCTTCATTTATACATTTAAAATACACATACATTTAGATAGACGTCAACACCATCAGATATTTAAACATCGTACTTAATATTATGCATCTCTGAAAGATTATATAGAATACCGTTGTATTGCTTCAAATAACATATCAGGATAAAATATTGCTAAAGTATTAAATAAAAAAATGGTAAATGCATTGTGTATAATGATATGTAGTTTTTCTTTTCTACTGGGTTTGAATCTTGTTTTTTTTCACTAGATTTAGTGTTTTATAGTCTCGTGGAAAACTTTTTCCTTATCTATCCATCTATTTATCCATCCATCCATCCATCCATCCATAAAGTACACACTATTGAAATAATAATTCAATATATAATATATAAATATAGATTTTTTTTATTGTTCCTCCTTTTTTCCCTCTACTGCTCATTTCTCACTTGATCTCTGAATGAAATTCAATGTTGCGTTACTGTCCTCTAGCCATCAGTCATATTTTTCCCCATTGATCATCTTTTTTGATGACACGGATGGAATTCAGAATCACAAATTGAAATGTATTTGCTCTGCCATTGCGGATCTCGGTTGGTTCGTGACTCGAGTTAAATTTTTGCTTGGAGTTCGGTAATTTTACCAATCACCAGCTTGGCCCTAATTCGAATGAATTGCAGTTCAGACTGAAACAAATCTCTCAGACTAAAACAAGTCTAGTAATCATTGCTAGAGTTGCTTCAATCAAGTAGTGAGTTAAGTGTCTTTACATTCTCAATACCTATGTAAATGGCACTCTGCACCATAAACTATACACTCGTGCCAATCAAGCAAAGTTGTTATTGTGCTTTCCTTAACTTGTATCCAACAGTTTTAGTGAATATTAACTATTTCTACAGGTTTTTTTTTTACAGAAATCTGTGCTTATGTTTTTAGAGTCAAGGCCAAATTTGTTTTTACTACACTTCATTCTATTGCTTTGTGCAGAGGGAATAAAGTATGAAAACTTAGGAGGGGAGTAGGGGAACAAAACTGTTGTGGACTGACTGACAATTAAATTAGTTAAGGTAAAGCTGACTTTGCTCACTATGCAAATGCTTGTGCTGCTGCGCTCTCTCTAACACTGTGGCATTTCCCCTTTCTTCTACACTCACTACATACACCTTTTTTCTTTGTACCAGTCTGCATACCAGGAGCTTCTACCTGCTAATAAGAAGAGGAGTGAACTACTGAGTGCTAGGGGACAGTCCTCTGAAAGAGTAGAGCAAGCGCACCATTAGATGCATTTGTACCAAACTCAGGGTGGTGTATGCGTAGTACTCCCTCAGTTGGCCTGCCTGGATGATTGGCGGGCAGTCTAACATGCTCTTTGGGCGGTTCTGGTTATGTGATTCACATCAGTGGCACACCCTTTCCTAAAATAATGGTGTGCTTAGATTACTTGACACAATTATTCTTCAAAAACCAAACCTAGAAATAAACATACAGAAACACAATAGTGCAGGTGATCTGAAATACAAATAAATATAACAATGTTCTTAAAAAAACAAATTTCTGGGGCTCCAATTCACATTTCCCAAAGCCCTATTGACCCTGGCTCTAGGCATAACTGACTCAACTGCAGAGGGAGACATCTTACACTGTAAATGATCTGCCATACACTCTCTTGAACTTCTGCCCCTTACTAGGAAGATACCAAGGCAAAATTATATATATATATCTTGGGCGCGGTTTACTGTGCCTCTTTTTGCATTGTATGTATCAACAAGGTCTGGGAATCCTTGTACTGTTTACTGCTGTCTGCTCTGCATCCCCTGGTAAATATTATAGTGAGTCTCTATTACTCTCTCTGTTTGTACTTTCATGGATTCTAATTGCAGAGTAAGCACTGCTTTCTAGTTGCAGTGTCCCCTGCTAGTAAGAACCTATGTTATGATCCAATAAAATGGCTCTGTATGTGAACCCTGTGAGTGCCTTCTTCTTGTATATATTTGATACATAGGATTTGCTGGTCCTGCTACAGTTAAAGCATCCTGTGGCTTCTGGAAACTGAATGCGGTCCATCCTCTTTTTTGTCTTTAACTGATCATAAGGATCATAATGATTTGCAGCTCATGCTTGTTTTGTGATTGTCAGAGACAAACTCGACTGCTGCACTCAAGTTGATCTATGTATAGCCGAAGAACCCAATATGCAAGTTTATAAATATCCCAATATACTTTATAAATACACATAGTAATGATAGAAACGTGTGTACTTTATAGTTTAGTCTGCCTGTTACTGATAAAGAAGATTTTCTTGAGTAAAACATGAATTGTAGTTGTTCAGTTTGTGTTGATTTATGGACAGTGGCACAACACATTTCAAATGCCTGTTTGCACTTTATGTTGAGGGTTAGTATCCTGGAGAGACATAAGAGTTTGCTGGAGGTAGGCCCATTATGGAATGAATTATATCTAAAAGCAATTTAGACTTTAAGGTGCCCAATTTTCTTTAGATAATTTAGAAATGTAACATTCTAAGAGGCAGATGACATTATTTAACTCAGTTAATTTATGCAATCTAAAGAAAATTTGTATCATTATATGTGTTTCGAAAAACGTATTACACAGTATGATCTTAAAATATCCATGGATATGTATAAATGCACAATGAACGTAAACGTAAGTGTAATTTTCACACATCCATTATGTTAGAAATGATATATCATATCTCTTTAGGAGACATGGTGGTAGCAATTAAGAGGTTTTTTTTTCCAAGTTTAAGAAAACTGTGAAAAAGTGGAAAATAATTTTCAATGGAAAATACATAGAAATAAAGTTATCTTCTTATGCTTGTACGCGTATTGCAACAATCTAAAATTCAGAATGTATAGATACTCTCTCTATCCTCATGGTAAAATTCAAGTTAAGACTGGGACAAAAAATGTAAAGGCAAATATGGGAGGGGATAGGTGCACTGTTGGAGTCAGAGAGGGGGAGTGTTGTGTTTGTAATCTTGTTTCAAAACTGCATCACAAGAATATTGCATGTAAAAAAATAAGGAAATGCTTAATTAGCGATACAGTCCATAGACTTCAGTGTAACGTTTGACAGAGCAGGTGAGTTGATTCCTGTTGTATAAAATTATACAGTCCTTTTGAAAAAAAGACAACAAAATCTGGTAATTAATTAGATCCTGGTTGCACAGTGGTTATAGTCCTTTAGACTCCAAATAATAATAAATAAGACAATTGAAGAGTGAGCAATTAATTGGCTTATGAGACTTTCAATTAGAATATGCAAATGGAATCCCAGAAGCAGATTTAGTAATTCCTTATCCTTCCCAAATAACTTCAGTAAAGAACCTATTGTTAAACCCAATAAGAGGAGAAATTATCTTGCATTGAGTGATGAGCATGAGAGTCCTTCTAGGATAGAATGGATTATGGTTCCTTGAGGTATGTGGAGAAAGGCAGGAATCAGAAGTGAAGTCTTGTTCCAAGTCAGGGAGTCGAGAGTAGAGCGTAGTCAGAATCAAACCAAGAGGTTCGGTACACGGGAAATCAATTAAAAGTTCTGTTGGTAAATAGGCAACAAGGAAGCAAGTATGCAAGAGTATCAAACACAGGAAAACATTGATTGAGCTATTTGGATGCGGTCGCGGCTTCCTTTTAAAGGGAAGCACGTGGCGTCAGACGCATGGGCGGAGAGAGATTGGCAAAACCCGGAAGTCATACGGGTAGTGCCGATCTGGCTGAAATCAAACATGGAGGAATTCCGAGAGAATAGGGAGGAATCCTGACACTTGATCTGGAAGAAAGCGCTGAATAGTGGTATAGACATGACACTTGATATTGGAACAATGACAATCTTTATTGGGACAATGCAGCCTTTTATACACAGACCTCTACCAAGGGGTCTCTTTTGTGAACATAGGTAGTCCCTCGTCTCTGTGACTGGGAGACAATTTCATTATTGTGGCAGAACAGACCTCGCCACGTGTTCTTGGAGGGGGCTGCTTGCCCGCCTCCTACTTTCTGACTATGGCCCTGGGATATATGGCACTTGAAAACACTATTGTGCCCTGTGACAAAACTGGAGATTGTGCACAAATATGACTATTGTCCATATTTTTTATGATTTCCTTCGTTTGTTGCACTATTCCCCATGTGTTTCATCTGTTGGTTTGGCTGGATAGACTACCAGACCAACTGTGGAGTTACTGGGTGGCCAACATTTCATGTATCAGAGGCACATGGTGAGAACAATGGATGAAGCACATGGTGAGAACAATTGATGGCGGCCATTTTAACTCACAGACAATGTTTTTACTTTTCTACCCGGTGCAATCTCGACAGTATTTGGTGCACAAAGATATCGTTCAGTAGTTTTAAACTACAGAACAGGGGACACATTCAACAGTAATTATTTTTCATATAGCCTGTATATGTTCTGCGGCATCTGCATTAAACCGTATCTTCCAAACTACTGAACGGATCTGGGTGATTTTTGGATATGTGGTTCATCCAGATCCCCTGGTATACTTTTTATGGGGTTATTGCATGTTTTGGGGTCCCTGTGATATGTTTTATAATACTGTATTTTCCTGCCTGTGATAATTAAGTTAGTCTATTGGGTTGAGATGATTGTATCACAGGCGGAGGGAAGGATTTCCGATGTAATGAATGGGAGTGTTAGCTGTGTTGTAATGTGTTGATTGGTTGTTCTTCAAAACCCTGTGGGCAGTACTATGTTTGTAGAATGTGAATAAAGGAGGCTGTATGTGCCAGTACAGACAGTTCTTCTTGACCCTCAACATGTAGTCTTGTCTCGTGATTGGAGGGGACAGCTATACTCACACTGGGGATTGCTATGCTCTGCATACTCCCCTGAGCTTTAATCACTTAGCTCTTTTAAGAGCTTGTACCTGATATGCTCTCCTGGAGGAGAGGTCTTCCCCACACGGTCCTGGAGGACAGAAGCTGATCCAGGGTGGGCAGAAGACAGCAAGACTCCAGTTAAGCTACGGCGGTTGTGGAGTATGCGGTGGTTGTGGTGTCCGGTGCGGTGCTTGTGGTCCTCAGCACAAACTAGGACGCGTCCATCAGTGGAAGGTACTCAGTCGGAGTACGGGGAGTTCCGTTACAATTATCTAGGAAAGTGTAATATTAAAAAGGAGAAACCTAGGGGGTCTGCCTATCTGGCATGTATATATCAATCACAGCAAGTGTGAGAAAATATACTAATTCTTGATCAACCCAAGTTGAAAGATAGTATCAAGAAAAACAGCGGTTTAGTAATAAAATGTTATTCCAAGTGGAAAGCTAAATTGTAGCCAATTAAATAGTAGCAGTCTATGGGGATCGGAAGAATAAAGCTTAGCATTTAGATTCAAAATTAGATATATTTGGATACATTTTGGAAATATATGAGATATTCAAAAAGATGAATAAAATGTATGGGTAGATACAATGATAGAGATAATGGAAGTAAACTGGCATGTTAGTAGAGTCTGATTATAAGGAACAGGAGGTTTAATTAGCCACCATCACCTTAATAATTAGACTAAATTCAACTTAAAAGAGGGTGAATATGGGATTTAGAGGGGAAAACAGGAGAGACTGAGTTTGTAGCAATAATTACCTACCCCCTTCCCCACTACAAACCACAACCCTGCAGTCATCCAGAAGGGCTGGATCAAAATAAATATATATAAGAGGTATCTGGGTTTAGTCCACGTAGCTAATCTAGGTAAATACTGCATCTGAAGGCACCTAAAACCTAAACCAGGGTTAAAGCATGCCCCATAGACCTTTCTAAAGGTCCTAATCCATAAACCTTACTCTCATACCCAGGGTGGTACAAGTGCTTAGAGGTTAAGGTAAAGGTATATCTCAACCATATAAAAATCTGAATTAGTCCCACACAGATCCTAACACACCCCAAATCTTTCTAGCTGCTTCAAGGCAGTTCTAAAATAAAGAAGCTAAGCTTACTATCCAGGAAAAGTACATGATGGCAGAGACCCTAGGAAACCCTAATAAAATAGAAATTGCCTATAATGGCATCGTCCTCAACGCGTATTTAGGCACTAGAAATGAACTGAGTTCACCCGCTGTTTTTATGTGTAGTAACTCCGCCCCTCCGATGATGAAACATGGCCAATCAAGTGCCGACACATCAGAGGGGGCGGGGAGAGGCTGTATTTGCATGCCCCCATAATCAGTAATGCCGTTAACCAATTAGTGCAGTGTGGCGAAACCAACCTCGCCACTGTGCACTGGAGAAGCCTGGTTGCCAGCCTCCTGCCATCTGACTATGGCCCCCTTTTAAAAGACTTTATTTTTGCCTGCAGAAAAGCTGTATTCGTGCTTTTCTGCCTGGGGTTCGGTAGATGTGTTTGAATGTGTTATACCCCAGATAGGAATCCCATGGAGCCCATTTGTATGAAACTGACTGTAAAGACTTTGGCTCCATGGCGATTAAACTGTATTCGTGTGGTCTGAGTGCCATTCACTTAATAATGTGCTCTCAGACCTGAGCTATCTGGGGATATGTGAAACGTCTGTGTTTTATGTATAAAAGGTGACTTTATGTATTTTAAAGTGTTTTGTGTCTTTTTGCAACCATGTGCTTAATGGAGTCTTGTGTCTGTCCTGGGAGATAATTGAATTACTTATCTCCAGGATAGAAGACTCTGAAACTGGTTTGGGCCGGAAAGCCATGCTTCATTTAGTCACAAAGGACTTTTTACTAACTTTTGAACACCTTGTCTGATTTGTGCCATTTTTTAATATGTTGTTCACCTGAATGGATTGATTGTGAATGTGTAATTTTATGTGAATGTGATGTATGGTTTTAGAGTTATGAAAGTTGGGTAGAAAGTATGTTTTAACTGTATGTATAATTGAGTTTCCTCTCAGGATAAGGGGAGGGAATATGTGGGATGTAACTGTGATGTGATTGGTTGTTTTATACCTCCCTGTGGGCGGTCCTGTATTTACAAGACTGTAATAAAAACCAGGCTGGGTGTGCCAGCACCTCAGACCACTGCTTGACCCTCAACACAGAGCCTTGTCTTGTTATTGGGGGAATTGGATTGTGTGCTGACTGCCAGGAGTGTAAGCCGTTTGTATTGCTTTTCCTGTTCGGCTGCTTCCAGGGTTCCTGTGTCTGCTGTTCGAGAGTTGGTGAATACGTGCAGTTTGGAGTTCAGGAGGTTGGTGATTGCAGTAGCGGCTGGTCTATGGGAAAGGGGATTATCGCCTAAACCGATTTTATCCCCTTGTGAGAGAAACGGTCCGTTACAATTGGTGGCAGCGGTGGGATCGTTCCTACAACCAGAAGGACAGCTACAAGACAACACCAGTGCCTGGATTACAATTGAGGGCAACGTTAGTACCCGTACAGCGACCCTATCTACAAAGGAACCAACTTCGGCAGAGCAAACATGGCGCCCAGCTACACTCAGGAGGAGTTTGACCGAGAGCTTAAATTGCGGCTGGCTCTTGTTACATTTGTCCCCTCTGAGGAATTCGTGCAGCGCGTGAGGGGACATGTAGCAGAGTACCTGCAGGTCGTGGCAGATCGCGCCAAAGGTGTCGTCCTTCCTCCCTAGCGGCAGTGTGTGTCCCAGGGAGCCAAAGGTGTCGTCCTTCCTCCCCAGCGGCAGTGTGTATCCCAGGGAGCCAAAGGTGTCGTCCTTCCTCCCCAGCGGTAGTGTGTATCCCAGGGAGCTGAAGGTGCAGTCCTTCCTCCCCAGCAGCAGTGTGAGTCCCAGGGAGCCAAAGGTGTCGTCCTTCCTCCCCAGCGGCAGTGTGTGTCCCAGGGAGCGGAAGGTGTTGTCCTCCCTCCCCAGCGGCAGTGTGTATACCAGGGAGCTGAAGGTGCAGTCCTTCCTCCCCAGCGGCAGTGTGTATCCCAGGGAGCTGAAGGTGCAGTCCTTCCTCCCCAGCGGCAGTGTGTGTCCCAGGGAGCCAAAGGTGTCGTCCTTCCTCCCCAGCGGCAGTGTGTATCCCAGGGAGCTGAAGGTGTAGTCCTTCCTCCCCAGCGGCAAGGTGTCGTCCTTCCTCCCCAGCGGCAGTGTGTATCCCAGGGAGCTGAAGGTGCTTCCTCCCCAGTCCCCAGGGAGCCAAAGGTGTCCCTTCCCCCCAGCGGCAGTGTGTATCCCAGGGAGCGGAAGGTGCAGTCCTTCCTCCCCAGCGGCAGTGTGTATCCCAGGGAGCTGAAGGTGCAGTCCTTCCTCCCCAGCGGCAGTGTGTATCCCAGGGAGCTGAAGGTGCAGTCCTTCCTCCCCAGCGGCAGTGTGTATCCCAGGGAGCTGAAGGTGCAGTCCTTCCTCCCCAGCGGCAGTGTGTATCCCAGGGAGCTGAAGGTGTAGTCCTTCCTCCCCAGCGGCAGTGTGTATCCCAGGGAGCTGAAGGTGCAGTCCTTCCTCCCCAGCGGCAGTGTGTATCCCAGGGAGCTGAAGGTGCAGTCCTTCCTCCCCAGCGGCAGTGTGTATCCCAGGGAGCCAAAGGTATCGTCCTTCCTCCCCAGCGGCAGTATGTACCCCAGGGAGCAGAAGGTGTTGTCCTTCCTCCCCAGCGGCAGTGTGAGTCCCAGGGAGCTGAAGGTGTCGTCCTTCCTCCCCAGCGGCAGTGTGTGTCCCAGGGAGCAGAAGGTGTCGTCCTTCCTCCCCAGCGGCAGTGGGTATCCCAGGGAGCTGAAGGTGCCGTCCTTCCTCCCCAGCGGCAGTGTGTATCCCAGGGAGCTGAAGGTGCAATCCTTCCTCCCCAGCGGCAGTGTGTACCCCAGGGAGCTGAAGGTGCCGTCCTTCCTCCCCAGCGGCAGTGTGTACCCCAGGGAGCTGAAGGTGCCGTCCTTCCTCCCCAGCGGCAGTGTGTACCCCAGGGAGCTGAAGGTGTCGTCCTCCCTCCCCAGCGGCAGTGTGTTCTGCAGGAAGCGGAGACAGTCGGTCTCGCTCCCCAGCAGCAGGGCAATATATTAAAAGGGGAGACAGTTGGTCCCCCCCTCCAACAGCAGAGAGTGTTCCAGGGAGAGGAACCAGTTATCACCTCTCCCCAGCAACAGGACAAATTATTGAAAGGGGAGACAGTCGGTCTCTCCCTTCAACAGCAGAGAGAGTGTCAGGGAGAGGAGCTTGTTATCCCCTCTACCCAGCGGCTGAAAGTATGTATGGGAGAGGAGCTTGTTACCCCCTCTCCCCAGCTGCAGCTTAGCCCACCAAGGGGAGACAGTAATCTCCACAACAGTGCAGAGGGGACAGTGGTCTCTGCACATGCACCACCGGGGGTAGGAACAGTCGGTCCTGTCCCCCAGCAGCAGGACTGTTTAGGCAAAGGGGAGACAGTCTGTCCCCCCCTCCAGCAACCAGGCTCCAACCAGACTACTCCCGTGGTAGTGCTGGCACCAGGACAGAGTACCGCTGGTCTCTGCCCACTCAGCAACCCTCCCAGTACGCTGACCAGTCACCCACACAGCCATGGGGAGGCACCTGGACACGGACAAAGTTCTCCTCTACCCAGGTGTAGTAGCCAGTTATTGTGGGTGGGCTGTATTACTGATTGTGTTTTGTGGGTGGGCTGCTGGACTAACAAGGGCACTGACCGGCAGGAGGTCAGATACCCTGTTAGTCTGATTGGTAAAGGGGAGAAGTGTGGCGAAACCAACCTCGCCACTGTGCACTGGGAAGCCTGGTTGCCAGCCTCCTGCCATCTGACTATGGCCCCTTTTAAAAGACTTTATTTTTGCCTGCAGAAAAGCTGTATTCGTGCTTTTCTGCCTGGGGTTCGGTAGATGTGTTTGAATGTGTTATACCCCAGATAGAAATCCCATGGAGCCCATTTGTATGAAACTGACAGTAAAGACTTTGGCTCCATGGCGATTAAACTGTATTCGTGTGGTCTGAGCGCCATTCACTTAATACTTTGGCTCCATGGCGATTAAACTGTATTCGTGTGGTTCTGAGCGCCATTCACTTAATAATGTGCGCACAGACCTGAGCTATCTGGGGATATGTGAAATGTCTGTGTTTTATGTATAAAAGGTGACTTTATGTATTTTAAAGTGTTTTGTGTCTTTTTGCAACCATGTGCTTAATGGAGTCTTGTGTCTGTCCTGGGAGATAATTGAATTACTTATCTCCAGGATAGAAGACTCTGAAACTGGTTTGGGCCGGAAAGCCATGCTTCATTTAGTCACAAAGGACTTTTTACTAACTTTTGAACCCCTTGTCTGATTTGTGCCATTTTTTAATATGTTGTTCCCCTGAATGGATTGATTGTGAATGTGTAATTTTATGTGAATGTGATGTATGGTTTTAGAGTTATGAAAGTTGGGTAGAAAGTATGTTTTAACTGTATGTATAATTGAGTTTCCTCTCAGGATAAGGGGAGGGAATATGTGGGATGTAACTGTGATGTTATTGGTTGTTTTATACCTCCCTGTGGGCGGTCCTGTATTTGAAAACACTGTAATAAAAACCAGGCTGGGTGTGCCAGCACCTCAGATTCTGCTTAACCCTCAAAACGAAGTGTCGTCTCGTTATTGGGGGAATTGGATTGTGTGCTGACTGCCAGGAGTGTAAGCCGTTTGTATTGCTTTTCCTGTTCGGCTGCTTCCAGGGTTCCTGTGTCTGCTGTTCGAGAGTTGGTGAATACGTGCAGTTTGGAGTTCAGGAGGTTGGTGATTGCAGTAGCTGCTGGTCTATGGGAAAGGGGATTATCGCCTAAACCGATTTTATCCCCTTGTGAGAGAAACGGTCTGTTACACTTCCTATTGTTTCATCCATGTCAACCAGTTGTCCTTTCTTTAAATTCAACAAAGGTATATCAGAGGAGGGATGGAAAGAAGCATCACTGGTTGACTTATTCACATGGACATGGTGCCTTTTTCTGCATGGTGTGTCTAGCTTTCAGCAAAAAGACAGACGACAGTGCTTTTATTGATGGTTGCTTTGATGAAAAGCACATGTACCAGTGAATTGAAGAGCACGAAAGAAGCAACCTCCACAATAATAGCTCTGAATCCCTTTTGATGAGGTCAAAGAATATGGACATATCTAGTCATTTCTTTGAGAAACAAACAACAGCCAGAAAAGAGGAAGTGAAGAGAAAACGTGCCATCCTAGAGAGGATAATTGAAACCATAAAGCTGATTGGAAAAAGAGGCCTAAGCTATCGGGCAACAGCTGAAGCAGCATATACGTTAGATAATGAAAAGTTGGACCATGGAAACTTCCTTGAGATTTTGCTACTCTTAAGCAAGTTTGATCCCTTGCTGAAAAATCACTTTGATACAGTTATTAAAAAAAGTAAAAAGCAGCATCAAAGTGCAGCAAGTAGCAAAGGACGTGGTGGCTTTGTTACATTAATTACAAAAACTACAGTCAACAATATCATCTGTGTAATTTCAGCACTTTTGAAAAAAGGTATTGCCCAAGAGATCAGAGATGCCGGCATGTTCTCAATACAGCTCGATACAACACAGGATATAAACGTCTCAGACCAGTGTTCAATAATAATTCGGTATGTCACAGATGTGGTCCATGAACGTCTGGTTGCTGTGGAAAATTGCACATCCACGCCAGGGAAGGCTTTGTGTGAACTGGTTTGCAATGTATTGGAATCCATGGAAATTGAGGTTACGAACTGTGTTGGGAACTCAACAGATGGAGCTTCGAATATGCAGGGTCAGTACAACGGATTCAGCACATGGCTGAGTAATAAAGCACCTGGCCGGATTCATGTGTGGTGCTACGCACATGTACTAAATTTGGTGATGATGGATGTCATAAAGATATCTGTTCAGGCAATATTGTTGTTCGGCTTGTTAAACTCCTATGCTGTATTTATCCGCGA
>OW240913.1:212906994-213036028 GCA_933207985.1 Pelobates cultripes | reverse complement strand
ACACACATACTGCCCCACATACACACACAAACTGCCCGCCATACACACAAACTGCCCCCTATACACACAAACTGCCCCTCATACACACGCACTGCCCCCACATACACATACTGCCCCCCATACACACACACTGCAACTGTTACACACACATACTGTCCCACACATACACTGCATCCCTGACATACACTGCCGCCCTCACTCACACACTACAACCTTCACACACACTCTGCACCCCTTATACATTGCACCACTCACACACCACTGCTCCTATGCTCTACTACAGCCCCATTTCCCAGCAGATCTCAGGTAAGTTGTCAAACTGTTCTTAAATGGTTTGACTACTTACTGTGGGAGGGGGCCCCGGCACTATTGACACCATAACCACTACACTGAGCTGTAGTGGTTATTGTGTCTGGATTATTTCTTTAAATAATCTACAAGTGCCCCTCCCGAGATCAGGCTCTGGATCCGCCACTGTTTGACATGCTGATAAACTGGGTAAGTAGTTGCTTGCCTATGTACGAGTTAACCCGCTAAAGTCGTAGTATGGTCGGCAATCATTTTGTGCATGCTAGTCAACATCAGTAGAAGAAGATAGTTATGGAAAGGTTAATTTAAAAAGTTATAGTTTGGATGCAAAGTACTAAATGTAGAGAAATGTTCTATTGGTTTCCATATTTAACACTTTAGATAGCACCTGTTTTTTGCCTCGATAAACCCCCTTATCTCCTACACAATGATTGATGTACATAGTGTGTATTTTAATTGTTCTTTAACAGTATTCAGTCCCATTATTGTTCGATTTGTGTATCATATGCAAAAGAATTCTTCTGAGCATAAACTTCCCACTAGTCCATTTGACTGATTTTCCCCCCAGTTAAGTGTGTTCTTTTTTTCCTCAAATGAAATATATGGTTTCATTTATTGTTTATGGGGTGCTGTAGCTGCCTGCTGCATAATAAATGGGGTATTGAGACCCACACATTTTATTTTATTTTGAGGGTTGGGGCAATTTTATATTTGATTCCTCCATAGGTGCTGGCCAGTAAAACAAAAAAAAAGACCCCAAATTTGCCTCAGTGGATAGATTTGGAACAATTAATTTACAAATCAGTTGCTGAAAATGATAGTATCAAAATTACTATACTTTTGAAAGAATTGTGGCCTATTTTTTCAACTGACCGGAATAAAAGTGAATGCTTATAGAAATCTGTCTGTAAAATAAGCACCCTAGTTCTTTTATAGCCAAATAAACAACAACTGAAACTACTGCAGAATGTAGTTGTGCATGGTTAAAAAATAAAAAAAGCAAAGTAAATTGATAATTATCTGTAAACCAGTTATTCTGATAAACAATATACTAACTCACACTCTAAGCATGCCTTCTACAGCTGTAGGTGCAGGCAGCCAGTGCTTATCGTTCCTATTGTGCTAGCCAAGTGCAGTCACATGACATCTGACATCACAAAATATAGAACCCATTACTGTACCATAAAGTGGAGAACTGTCTGACTGAGATGCTTTGCTTTTTTGAGAAGAGAAAGGAAAAACACAAGTATTAATGCATATATGAAAATGGAAAATTTCACTCTTGCCAGCTCAGTTTAACCTTTAGTTTTAAATAATTCTTAAGCTTAGAATTTTAGACAAGTTATCTGTGCAAATGTCTCATTTAGTTTTTAGGTAACATTCTTAATATAATATTTTTGACATTCCACAAATAATTCTTGGGTTTTATCTTCTGATGAAGTGGAAGTTAAGATGTGTAATTATCATGCTGCTGTTCAATGTGTAAAATTCAAAATAGCATGGTTATTTTTTGCTCCTTATGTAGTGTAAAGTTATATTTTTGTAGCATTCACAGCTCAGAAAAGTGTGGGAGTCTTGACAACTGACAATTGGCATCTGCGAGTAGGAATAATCTGACTGTGGATCATTCAACTTAAACCACTGCTTCTTTTTAAAAGAGAAAATCATTTACTTTGAACACACATTCAGGTATAAAATTAGATCTAATTTGACATTTTCAAAAGATGTGTATTGAAGACGCAGGCCCATGCAATAAAGAAACTCATTTAAATTAGGTAGGGGGCTAAAAGCAATACGCAGTATGCAAAGGAATTTACATATTCTTGCCTACAATCAGTAATCTACATTGAAAACATTGTAGGCTTTCATATTTTGTTAAACTTGTTCTTTCTATCTTAAGAAAAATCTCTACATGCTTATATTACTTGGTCAATAATATTTCCAACACCACAAAACACTGATGTTATTTGTTATTGTTGTTATTCGTTTTTTTATCTCCACAATAAATATTTTTATTAATTAAGTAGGTAATAATTATCCTGCCACAGCCTCAAACACTGGTTTTACTCTTTGGAGGCAGTAGCACCAGGCCAAGCCTGTCTAAAAGAAACTAAGTGGTTGATTTGGATACAAAGGTCCTAGAAACACATCCAAGGGCACCATCAGTGGGGACTTGGGACAGCTGGTAATTTTTAAGAGCCCCGCTAGTACTATGCAGTCTGGGTTGGAAGATTTTAGGGAACTCCAATATATAAGGACTCTAACCGGGCTGTATTGCCAGGTCTCCAACATGACCCTTCTTGGCTGCTCTACAAGAGATAAGAAGCATATTATATTTATGACTCAGCACAACAAACAAAATAAAATAAAGCCCAGTATTAGGTAGTTTATATGCTCTCCCAAGTTGACAAACAACTAACAACCATGACTAACTATATAACTGTCTTCTGGGCCTAAATCCGTGATTGATGTAGCTGAAAGATCAGACCTTTGTAAAATCTGTACACAATCAGGTTTACAATCACCTTAAAAATAGCATTATATGAATTACATTGTTGCAAAATTAAAATAAAACTGTTGCATCTCTGTAGTGTTATGCCTATTATTTTGATTCAAATGTCCCTCTTTTAATCATCTTGGGGACAGGTGGTTTAAATTTAGACAATGTTTGGCTGGGCATATACAAATGACTGAGCTGATCGTTGCAAAGCTATTCTGGCATGCACAGGTGGCGTAGAGGGTGGCCCTGTCAACTTGGGGTTCCTTATTTCATATGCAGCATGCTTCCTTCTCCAGTATCTGAATTGTCACTCTGATGTGTCCATGCATGTTTATAAATTATTTATTGAGCAATCTTTGTCGAATATAGTATGTTTGCTTTATTTTACATAAGACTTAATATGTTGATTTATCTGTTCTTAGGTTTTCATCAATATTTATTTTGAATTCATGTCAACATTCTAAAACAGCATTTCTCAAAGAATGTATTGTCTTAGTGGAAATGCAATAATCTTAGTTGACCATCTACGTTTATTAAGTGCTTTTAAGTAGATAAATCCCCAGGTAGCTGGATGCAAGATTTGGAAGAAAGTTAATTTATTTTGTTTTAAGTGTAGTGCTGTGTTTTTCTGCAGTGCTGTTGGCTTTGTCATAACTTTGAACAGTGTCTGTCCTGGCATTGATATTTGGAACTGTGACTTTTAAGTCAAAAGAGGAGATCGGGATATAAAATTCTGTTTTTATAAAGCTCACAGGGAGATGAATGATTAACTGAAAAAACTTTGGCATGCATTGCTTACTGATGTACTTCCTGACACACAGGTTTCCAGCAGAATATGAATTACAGATTTACTTAACATGTATGGTTAAAAAAAATACCAAGGAGACAAATAAAATCAAAATAACATTACTACTATTATTTCCACTAATCTCAAAATGTAGAGTGGACATATATTGCAACAGACAACACACACAATTGTTGAAAAAATTCAAGCTTAATTATGAAAAAAATGAATAATCCTTTGCTTATCTTTGTGTATCTAAAGTGTGTATATCCTACGAATTAGTTTAGACATGCATGTGGTTTTTCTGGGTGAGCATATGAACATATAGTATCGCTTTCTTTTCATTTTTTAAGTCACTTGCCTGCCTTTCTCGTGCCCCCTTTCTGCAAAAAGGCGATTAGATTTGCTAAACTTCAAAATGATAGCCAAAGAGAGCAAAACCAACCCCAAAGCATTCTTTAAGTACATAAATTCTTAAAATAAAATAAAAATGAAAGTGTAGGTACACTAAAAACTGGAATGGGGGTGTTAGTTAATGAAGACCAGGAAAAGGCAGGAATTTTAAAAACCTATTTCTCCTCCGAATATATTAAGGAAGAACCTATGGCAATAGATGTGCAAATGATTACTGCTAAAAACTTCCAGAATAATTGTAATTGGTTAACTCAAGACAAGGTGCTGCAGCAACTAAAGAAAGTTCATATAAACAAAGCTCCAGGGCCTGACGGTATCCGTCCATGAGTACTTAAGGAACTAAGTGTAGAAATAAGTAAACCTCTGTTTTTAATCTTTCAAGATTATTTTCTTTCAGGAAGTGTTCCGGAGGATTGGAGGAAGGCAGATGTAGTTCCTATATTCAAAAAGGGTTCAAAATCCTTGCCTGGAAATTATAGACCTGTGAGCTTAACTTCTGTGGCTTGGAAAATATTTGAAAGGTTATTAAGGGATAATATTCAAGAATTCCTTGAGAAGAACATGATTTTCAGCAAAAATCAGCATGGTTTTATGAAGCACAGGTCATGTTAAACTAACTTAATTGCATTCTCTGAAGAAGTAAGTAGAAGCATAGATCAGGGTGTTGCAGTGGATGTGATCTACTTGGATTTTGTCAAGGCATTTGATACAGTTCCACAGAATAGATTAGTGTTCAAACTCAAGGAAATCGGTCTAGATGAAAATGCTTGTTCTTGGGTAGAACATTGGCTTAAAAATAGAGTACAAAGAGTTGTCATTAATGGTACATTTTCAAGCTGGACAGAGGTGGCAAGTGGTGTCCCTCAGGGTTCTGTTCTGGGACCCCTTCTATTTAACATGTTTATAAATGATCTTGAAAAAAGCATTGAAAGTCATGTTTCAGTGTTTGAAGATGACTCAAAACTCTGTAAAATAATACAATGTGAGCAAGATATTACTTTGCTGCAGATGGATTTAGATAGACTGGGGGACTGGGCACTCAAATGACAGATTAAATTTAATGTTGAAAAATGCAAAGTTATGCACTTCGGCGTAAAGAATACACAAGCAACGTATACCCTTAATGGAAGCGTATTAGGGATAACAACACATGAAAAGAACTTGGGAATTATTATAGACAACAAACTATGCAACAATTTGCAATGTCAATCAGCAGTGGCTAAGACCAGTAAGGTTTTGTCATGCATGAAAAAGGGCATTCATTCTCAGGATGAGAATATCATTTTGCCTCTTTATAAATCACTGGTAAGACCACATATTGAATATGCTGTGCAATTTTGGGCACCTGTTTTAAAGAAGGATATTATGGCACTAGAAAAAGTGCAGAGGCGGGCTACAAAATTAATAAAAGGAATGGAACAGATCAGCTACGAAGAAAGGTTAACAAATTTAAACCTATTTAGTTTAGAAAAACGTAGTCTGAGAGGGGATATGATAACATTATACAAATATATTCGGGGCCAATACAAACCATTGTGTGAAAATCTATTCACAAACCGGGCTTTACATAGGACACAAAGTCATGTGTTTAGACTGGAAGAAGATTTTGTCTAAGGTAAAGGAAAGGTTTTGTTTTTTTACTGTAAGAACAATATGTGGAATTCTCTGCCTGAAGAAGTGGTTTTATCAGAGTCCATACAGATGTTCAAACAGCTATTAGATTCATACTTGCAAAAACAGGATATAATTGTTCAATGTAGGGTAATAACTGCTTGATACAAAAATAAATCTGACTGCTATTCTGGGGTCAAGAAGGAATTTATTTCCTAGCTTGTTGCAAAATTGGAAGTGCTTCAAACTGGGTTTTTTTTTTTGCCTTCTTTTGGATCAACAGCAGAAAACAAATGTGAGGTAGGCTGAACTTGATGGACGCAAGTCTCTTTTCAGCTATGTAACTATGTAACTATGTAATAATCCATCTTTATGCACTTTCTGCCAGATTGTCAGTTGTCCCAGCCAATGCCTACTACTTTGCAATTGTTTGACACTTGCATGATTATGAAAAGATGGTGAGAGTGGTAAAAATTGACAAGGGATTTCTTTATGATAAATCAATATACATTTACTTTAAAAAAAATAGCAAGTTGATATATTTTAAAATAAAGAATTTAATAAGATATTTTTAAAAAATACTTTAATTTATAATAATAATAAAATATATTTGTTTAGGTCCTATATAATATAGTTATCAGTTGTAAACTAGTAATTCAGATAATCAATGTACTAATCCATAATCCAAGCATGCCTTCTACAGCTGTAGGGGCAGGCAGCTAGTGCTTGTCATTCGTATTGTGACAGACAAGTGCAGTCATATGACATCTGACATCACAAAATATAGAACCCATTACTGTACCATAAAGTGGGGGATTGTATGACTGAGATGGGCACTTATTAATGCCACTAACAAAGAAGTTTGTCGGTGTTCACAGCAACTGCCTTATTGCATCAGAATCTTCTTCTCCTTAAGGCCCCTTTAAATGCTGAAACTCCTCTAATCCCTTATGGGCCAGCCGTAAATGTCCAAACCTCCCTGTCTAACACAATAGATGCAGTATCACATTTATTGTATTATACTGGAATATAACAAGTTGCTGTAAAATAGTAATTGATAAATTAACAGCAATAACATATTGTGAGAAATCCCTATATTAGTTTGTAAGATATATTAATAACACAGCAACTGAAATGCCTTATTCTAAGGGTTCCTTTGATAGTGTCAACTGGCATCTCTAAAACAAGGCAAGCAGGGAAGGCTGATGTGCAGGACTATAATCTGCCAGTATACGACTTTAAACCCAAAGAGAATTCACTCTTTCTTTTTCCATCTGTTTTATTTTGCATACAAAATGACAATCACATTTCACTCTGTGCAAATATTTAGTTTGTATTTTGAAAACAGATATAACTTGTTATAACCATGAGAATGTACATCATGCATTATGCATAAATCACGCAGAAGAACACAAATATTTTGTAGCATTGTAAAATATGTTAACGAACAAGTGTCCATACATTGAATTTCATGTAAAATAGTAACCATTTGACCTGATCAGTTAGCATGTAATCTAAACCTATAACTTTTCATTTCTCCCACACCACTCTGGTCTTGCCGCTGCTAGCCCCACCTCCATGGCTGAGATCATTAATCTTAATAATCTTTGCCAATCCAATCCTTTCCTATATGCAACAGTGTCAAAAGCCTTACTGAAATCTAGGTAAGCAATGTCTACTGCACCACCCTGATCTATTATTTTAGTTACCCAATCAAAAAATCAAGATTAGTTTGGCATGATCTCTCTGAAGTAAACCCATGTTGTCTCTGATCTTGAAATCCATGTGATTTTAGAAGCTCAACAATCCTATCCTTTAACATGGTTTGCATTACCTTCCCCACTACTGAATTAAGGACTACTGGCCTATAGTTGTCCAACTCCTCCCTACTACCTGTTTTGTGAATGGGCACAACATTCGCTAACTTCCAATCTTCTGTGACTACTCCTGTTAACAATGATTGGTTAAATAAATCTGTTAATGGTTTTGCTAGTACACCATTAAGCTCTTTTAATAACTTTTGGTACATTCTATCAGGTCCCATTGATTTATTTGTCTTTTCTTTTGACAGTTGAAATAGAACCTCTTCCTCTGTAAACTCACATGTAACAAATGCCTCATTCATTCTTTTTCCCAACTGAGACCCCTTTCCTTAATTTTCATCTGTAAATACAGAACAAAAATATTCATTGAGGTAGTCAGCTAGACCTTTATCCTCTTCTACATATGTTCCTTCTTTTGTTTTTAATCTAACTAATCCTTGTTTTACATTCTTTTTCTCATTTATGTATCTAAAAAATGTTTTGTCCCCTTTTTTTACTGACTGGGCTATTTTATCTTCTGTGTGTGATTTGGAAGCTCTTATAACTTGCTTAGCCTCTTTCTGCCTAATCTTATAGATCTGTCTATCTTCCTCACTCTGTTTTTTTTTATAAAATACTAACTTTTAGTTTTTTACTATTTTGGCCACATCTGCGGACTACTACAGTGGTTTCTTGAATTGTTTGCTTTTACTGACAAGCCTAATGCAATTTGCCTTCAGCCGTGCAACTTTTAAATAATCCAATTTCTCTTGGACTCCATTTAAATTCCTCCAGTCTGATAATGACTCCTTTACACATATTCTAATTTTAGAAAAGTCTGTTTTCCTAAAATCTAAAACTTTTGTTTTTTGCATGGTGTGACTCAGTTACACCATACACACTGATCTTATATTAACCCCTTAAAGACGGAGAGCGCGCTATGCCGTCCTTGGGGACCCGGCCCTAAATGCTAGGTGGCGGCATAGCACGTCCCCACCGTCCTTCCCACTTACCTGGTCGTCAGCGATTGCAGTGTGGGGACTGCACGGGGAGCCCAGGGAGTCCCCCTCCTTCATTTTCAGCCCCCCTGGGCTATGTGATCGCGAGGTCCTTGCGAGGACCTCACGATCACATGGACGGCTTAGCCAGAAGGGGGACTGCCTGTAATGAGAGGTATTTCCTCTGCTGCCTAAAAAAAAATTAAAACAGTTTCAAACAGTGTAAAATTAAATTATATATACTTGGATCATATATATATTTATTATATATATGATCTAAGTATATATATATATATATATATATATATATATATATATACACACATACATACACATAAATATATATATTAATATCAAAATACACGTAGAATGATATTGATTAAATATATATAATTATCATTATATATATATAATATAAAATTATGTAAATGCATTAAAAAATAAAAAAAATAATAATAAATAAATTAATAAAATACATATATGTGTAAATTCGTTCTAAGTGTATTTTAAAATTAATATATATATATATAGATATCAAAATACATGTTGAACGAAATAATATATATATCTATATACATAAGTATATACGTATATATAACTATATATATACCTATATATAAATAAAAATAATAATACAAAATTATATACATAGGTGTATATATATATATATATATATATATATATATACAATAATTCTACGTATATATTTATGTAATAATTTTACATAATTAGGTTATTTTATTAATTACAATTTGTGGGACGTGCCTGACAACCCAGGCCAAAAGTCCAGGGAATTTAATTTGGTAGCACTATATTTAAACCTGTAACTTTCCAAGACACCATAAAACCTTTACATGGGGGTTACTGTTTTACTTGGAAGACTTCGCTGAACACAAATATTAGTGTTTCAAAACAGTAAAATGTATTACAACGATGATATCGTCAGTGAAAGTGAATTTTTTTGCATTTTTCACACACAAAATGCACTTACACGGACGATATAATTGTTGTGATACGTTTTACTGTTTTGAAACACTAATATTTGTGTTCAGCGAAGTCTCCTGAGTATAACAGTACCCCTCATGTACAGGTTTTTTTGGTGTTTTCAAAAGTTAGAGTCAAATACAAGGCTTGCGTTTCAGTTTTTTCACATTGAAATTCGCCAAATTGGTTACGTTGCCTTTGAGACTGTATGGTAGCCCAGGAATGAAAATTACCCCCATGATGGCATACCATTTGCAATAGTAGACAACCCAATGTATTGCAAATGGGTTATGTCCAGTCTTTTTTAGTAGCCATTTGGTCACAAACACTGGCCAAAATTGGTGTTCAAATTAGTTTTTTGCATTTTTCACACACAAACAAATATTAACACTAAATTTGGCCAGTGTTTGTGACCAAGTGGCTATTAAAAAAGACTGGACACGCCCCATTTGTAATACTTTGGGTTGTCTACTTTTGCAAATGGTATGCCATCATGGGGTAATTCTCATTCCTGGGCTACCATACGCTCTCAAAGGCAACGTAACCAATCTGACGAATTTCAACGTGAAAAAAATGAAAAATGTAACATGCTATATTTGACCCTGTAACTTTCCAAAACATCATAAAACCTGTACATAGAGGGTACTGTTTTACATGTGAGACATCGCTGAATACAAATATGTGTATTTTACTGCAGTAAAAGCAAACAGTATTATGACATTCACAGTTAGAATGTCACGTAGAACTAAAACTGTAAAATTATTATTATTTTCTCCCATTTTTTTTATATTTTATTCATATTAAATTGTTTCATAACTAAATATTTGATGTTAAATGAAAGCCCTGTTTCCCCTGAATAAAATGATATATAATAAGTGTGGGTGCACATAATATGAAAGAGGCGAATTACGCCTGAACAGACATAGCGTAAATTCAAGTTTTTGTTTACATTTTGTTTTGATCACAACCTGTACATTTGGCTCAGTCCTTAAGGGGTTAAACCACACTGACTGATGATCACTGGATCCTAAATTTTCACCTACAGTAATATCTGATACTAAATCTCCATTTGTTAACACTAAATCTAGTATGGCCTCCTTACAAGTTGGCTCCTCAATGACTTGTTTTAGAGACAATTCCAGTAGGGAGTTTAGAATATGTGTGCTCCTGGTACAAGCAGTTATTTTGGTTTCCCAGTTCACATGAGGAAGATTAGTCACCCATGATGATAACTTCCCCCTTCATTGTCATTTTAGCTATTTCCTTAACTAGTAGATTATCAAACTCTATTTGTCCTGGGGCTCCATAAATCACACCTACACGAGTTACTGTGTGATTACCAAATTCTAACGTAACCCAAATGGACTCTATGTTCGCCTCACTAACTTTTATGAGGCTAGATTTTATGCTATCCTTCACATACAGGGCCACTCCTCCGTCTTTCTTACCCTCCCTGTCTTTTCTATATAAAGAGTACCCTGGTATTGGTATGTCCCAGTCATTTTTCTCATTGTACCATGTCTCAGTAACAGCGACTAAATCTACACTATCAGTTGCCATTATTGCCACAAGTTCATGAATCTTATTCCCTAAACTGTGAGCATTTGTAGACATGACTCTAAGCTTATCATTTTTTTGACACACTTGCTACGGGCACCTTCTGTCCTTGTTTTGGGGGGCAATTGGATTGATGTTTTATAACCCTTTTGCCCCCCCCCTCCTAGTTTAAATACATCCTAGCAAAACCTCTGAACTGCTCACTTAGAACATTTGTTCCCTTTTGAGAAATATGCAAACCTTTTTTTGTACAGGTTATTTCCATTACAAACAGAGCTACCATGAGAGATGAAGCCAAATCGTTGCTCCCGACACCATTCACCAAGCCACAAGTTAAAGTCTCTAATCCGCATCCGTCTGTTGTTCTGAGTGTTATGCACAGGCAGAACTTCAGAGAATGACCGTGTGGAAGCAACCTGCCGTATATCATTGGCAAAAACACAAAAAACTTCCTTAACCTCTGAAACCTCATTGCAAGCCAAGTCATTTGTCCCTAAATGGACAAGTACATCCAATTCCCCTTCCTGCTTTGCTTGCTTAACAATATTACAGATACGTCTCCTGTCTCTGTGAGCAGTAGTCCCGGGAAGACTCTCACAAGACCTCTATTGTCCTGCTCCACACGTCTTATGATAGAATCCCCCAACAACAACAGCTTTCTATTAGGCCTCACCATAGTCTCCAAGCCTGTCGCCATAATACCACTACACTCGGTGCCTGAGAATGTCTCCACAACACCACTGCACTCAGTGCTTAAGCCTGTCTCAACAACACCACTGCACTCAGTGCCTCAGTCTGTCTCAACAACACCACTACACTCTGTGCCTGAGCCTGTCTCCATTACACCACTACACTCAGTGCCTGAGCCTGTCTCCATATCACCACTACACTTGATGTCTGAGCCTGTCTCCATAACACCATTACACTCTGAAAGTGCTGAAAATGAATTATGTAGAGCAACAGACTGTGCAATATGCCTTTTAACCACAACTCTAAGTCTACCAGATCCTACAATAATCCATCTGCCATTCCTAGTATGTGTCTGCGGCAGTGGCTTTGCAACAGTTCCAGTCTGAGTTTGTTTACCAGATAATTTACAAATCTCAGACTTCAAAAATACTATCTACTGCCACAATATAGAGAACCATCTACAGATTAGACATCATCCAAATCTCCAAAAAGTGGAACGTGAAACAAATGCATAATATCTATTATACTGAATTAAGTCTGCCATTTTAATGAGGTGTATAATTTAAATCAAACAAATCTTAACTTTATTTTGTCCTCCTGTATACCTCGAATTACCTCCAGTTTAACTCCAGAATATCTCCAAGCACACACTTTGAAACAGCAACCAAGCTATATTTACCAAGCTAATGACCACAACCCTTATATAACTAAAAGCACCACCCACTAGGAATGTTTAACACCTGAGTAGGTCTATGCATATTTGCAAACAATGGCTAATTAACCAACAATCTATAGCAAACACCTAGCTAATCAAATGCCTTACCAATTACCAACAGGAAATCAAATCTTGTGCAATCAGTAACCTTTTCCTTTAGATGAATCTTACCATTTACCAACAGGAAATCAAACCTTGTGCAATCAGTAGCCTTTTCCTAGAGATGAATCTTACCAGTAAAAAAGAAAATTCTATGCAAAATCTAAAACAGCTGAAGATTCTGTAAATCTCTCCAGAATATCTCCAAGCACACACTTTAAAGGGGCACTTAGAAGTAGAAACCAAGCTCTATGCATTGAATCGGTGTATCTCTATGGGGTATGTTCAGCATCTCCATGGGGATTGTGTAGACCTTGAATGCTAGTGCTGCACACTGTGCACCACTGCCCCAGGAAGTAACTCTAGTGGCCATCTGAGGAGTAGCCACTAGAGGTCTCTGAAAAGCGTTTTGCATTGAAAAGCATGCAGCAACTGACTATTGACACCAGAACCATTACATGAAGCTGTAGTTGTTCTGGTGACTACAGTGTCCCTCCAATGTCAATGGCTGAATGATGCTGTGCATGGAATACAATTAGAACTCAACTCTGCTCTCAAGCTATCCATGTTCTTTTCACTCTTTGTAACCTATTTAAGTTTTAATTACCCTTGCTGTTACCTGTTAAATCATTTATTCATTATTACCAAATATGCAGTTGAATCAGTGTACTGCCTGTTAAATTAGTGAGTTATGTCTCACATCACTACCCACATATATAAACAAACATGCACACAAATACAGATAGACTACCTATCAACCTCAGCCAGTACCAGGAGGATCAAGACAAAATTTTCAACACCTGAAAGAGAAGAGCACCTACATTATTAAAGCCTAGGCGAATGAAGCATGGATTCTATCTATGTGTGATGAAAAGATATTCTCCAAGGTTGTATTTCATTGAGGTGAAAATTTTAATTTGTGTAGAAAACAAAACGGGTTATCCTAACATCAGCAGGAAGGACCTAGAAATACAAAACGAATAACGTTAAATGGTTTAATTTATTGATCAAGCAATTCCCAAGTACTTTTAGTATCATAGCAATTATAGATTTGTACTTTTAAAAATAGAAAAAAAAAAACTTCTGCTGAATGTTGTTCATCAAAGTGAACACTTGTCTATAGCCCTAGTAGGAAAACTGCAAAAGTCAAAATTAATTGGATGTGAAAAACAAAGATGTTTCTTCATCAATATTTTTGACAGGAGTAGTAATTTAAATCAATTTGCTTTGATTGTTTCCAGTACTTGACAGCCACATCTATAAGTGTTTTAAAGACTGTGTGTCGTCCAGTTACCAGTTACCACGGTCCGCTACAGTATGTCCATATGTTTTCTGTGGCAGAGTGTTTTGCATTATACACAATAACCTCATTAAGACATTAATGAAAAGTACTTGCGCATGTTAGTGTAATATTTCTCATGAATCATTAGCAGCCAGGTGTGGGCCAACAATTGAGTGATTTATTCATAGATTGACACTGTTGGAGAATCATGTATGTTAACATGTTCCAAGAGCTAGATTTCCCTTCCAGTGTTTTTAATTATTTTTTTCATTGAGCTCACCTTAACATGGGAACTCAGAAATACAAAAGAAGCTCATTCACTGTAATTGTAACGTTACAGGTAATGCATTCTTTTTATACACCTGCTCTGCTTCCATACAATGTTGGCATTGTGTCACACTGTTAAAAAGACTATTATACATGTACCAATGCCAAATATGCCAATAGAGTAAACTGAGAATACCTGCTCATAGAACAGCATAAAAGGAGATGGAGCATCTTAACAAGAAGTAACTGAGTTTCTTTGGTAGCAGTGAGGCAAGCTAGAGGTGAAATGTAAAATATAAAGAGAGACATTACTGGGAGTAAAAATAAGCATTTGGGAACAGGTACGCTATAGTGTTAACTTTTTATTGCAATCCAATCACAAAACTAACAACTCGTGCAATGGATAAACATGTTTGTTTAATCCGTGATTCCTCAGAGTTCCGCCCAAATAAGATGATTGATGGGAAAAAAACATGATTAATGAGGAAAAATAGGGGAAGCATAAAAAAAAATCTATATATATATATCTTAATATATTAGCTATTAAACAAAAAATTGATATATATTTTTTTATTTATTTATTGACTGCTCATTTTCTTTTTCCCTCAATTATTAATCATTTATGCATGAACATGTGAAAAATTCTGCTACTCTGAAATTAAGCCCTGCGCTCAAACTCCCACTACTCCTGAGTGATAGCAATAACTATAGTACACATTAGCTGCAATACATAAAATAAAACCCTCCAAAAAAGTCACTTGGCCACTATTTCAAATCCCTATGCACATTTAAATTACTGGAGGTTTTTTAGTATCACTCCAATGGCCATCAACATGAAAGCCTACCAGGTCAATGCAAAACTATTACATAAGTCCTACACTAATAATTCACCTTGCTTCTTTGAGCTAACGAATAATATGAACAATTATTATATAAGGTGAATCAGTATTCATATTTTGATATCACTCTTTTCTATGTGGGTTAACTAGTTTGAGTTACTCAACTAGGTTACCCACCGACTCCGTTTGGAATGACCAAATTAATGTACCTAGAACACCTAGAAGGTGGCAGTGTGATACTACCTTTTTTTTAGTAATTAGGTTTTAACTCAGACGTGTGGCTTCTATATCTATCCTCTCATGTTATTCTGGGATCCTGACTCTTGTTATCATGGTGTATTAGGCCTCTTGAGTACTTTGCTTTTCTTATGATATCACATTCTGATTGCCTGTGAATCTGACATTGAAAATTGCAATTGACTGCACCTAGATTATGATTTGGCACAACTTCCCACATGCACATTGCTGACCTGGCCAGTCTAACCACGCACTTTCTTACTTTCTGCTCTACACTGATCTATGATGTACCAGTTTCTGTATATTGGATTTCATTATTGTAATCAGCATTACAGAAAGCTCAAGCCAATTACCATGGAAACTACTGAACTGGCTCAGAATCTTATGAACAGTAATCGACGGCTGGAATTACTTAAATTCTTAAGAAATACTCAAGAAACTACACGAAAATCAAGTCATAGAAGAAGCAAACATCCATGAAATAAACAGAAATACCAAATAAACTTTGAGCTCACAAGCTATGATCTGCTTGTTCATACATTACCCAAGGAATTTTCTCCTCAGCCCCAGGTGCCACTTTGAAATAAATCCTAACACATTGTTCCAAATACAAGGAATTTTGTCACCTCCATTTAACCATAAAACCCATAATTTATCAAGGTTGGTGCTCAGTTTATCTCAATTTATTTACTGTAACATCTTTAATGTATGCTAAAACAAGGTCTCGGGCAGACAATCTGCTGGATATGCAGATTTCTCTCAAATCATTGTATACATTATTCTCGGTCATGTTCCAAGTAGCTGAGGGTCCTGAATTAGTTCAATGCTGAATCCAACCAAAGATCAGTTACTCAGCCACACAGGCCTGCAAAATGATGCTGTAAAATTTCATCAGTGGTCCGCCGATACACTATGGAATGAACTTGCATGTGTTCATGTTTAAGGGACTCTTGATGAATTGGTTGGATTTCCCATTAGCTTGGATAGATATTTATGAAATACAAGATTTCACAAATTACAACATAAGTCACCTATTTTTTCTCCATAATTTTTGGCCCTTTTCTATGAAAATAAGCCAGAATTCTTTGAGGACTTATTTCATAATCAGAAAAAGGCTGAATAATCATAACTTTCATGTGAGTTCTTACCTTTGTAGATGGCAGTAAATTGATGACTCTTTCAGAGATGAGGAGAAATTAAACAATTAGGGGGATTTATCAAAGTGCTCTTTACTTGAAAGTGATGCAAAAATATTAAGAGTAGGAGTTACCATTGGAATGTGCCTGCTGGTTCCTCTGGTTTCCGTGGTGACTGGTGCACTTTTAGTAGATCATGTTTTAGAACAGAAAGTTTTGATAAATCTCATTCAATGTTTCTATTTCTCCTCATATTCAATGTGTGCCATGGCTGTGCCTACACTGAATTGGTTTGTGATATAATTTGCTAAATTTGTTACATGTAAATTTAAAAGAAAACAGAGCATCAACTGAAAAAGGTTAACACAAGCTATAGGTGATTTTCACTGTTTTATTCAATAAGAAATGACCATTCCTCTTTTCACCTTCCCTATTGCTTACTATATAACCAGGGCCGTCTTTCACCCTGGGGAACGCTGGGCAGTTGCCCGGGGGCCCCACAGGCATGGGAACCCCACCGCGCTGCCCAGCGTGCCCGGCCAACAGGGGAGATCCTTTGATCTCCTCTGCCGGCCCATGGAGAGCCGGCCCCGTTTTATGGCCCTGGGCCATAAAACATACATTAAAGATGTTACAGTAAATACATTGAGATAAACTCTGCACCAACCTTGATAAATTCTTGGTTTTATGGTGATATCTCTCTAGAGGGAACTTTAGCCCCAGGAGCTTCAGGCTCTCGCCATTAGACCACCATTGGCACTCACCATTAGACAACCAGGGCATCTTCATTGAACCTCCAGGTCTTCATAACTAGACCACCAGGGCTTTGGCGTTACCCTCGCTTCGCCCGAATGGCGAGGTAGAATGGAGGGGGAATATAACATTTATTAATTTTTCAATTAAAAAAAATAGACTTTGCTCCCATCTGCCCCCACACAATACCTCCTAATACGTTCCCACACTTCATCCTCACACACACACATACTGCACCCACCCACACCAACCCTCACACATACACTACAATCCTCACACACACACTACACTCATCACACACTGCACCCCTCACACACACACACATTAAACCCCTCACAGACACACCAACACCGCTCACACACACAAACACTGCACCCCACTCACACACAAACACGGCACCCCTCACACACACATACTGCACTCCCCCCACACACACACACTGCACCTAATACACACACACACTGCACCTAATACACACACACACTGCACCTCTCACACACAAATTGTATGCCTCACACACATATTGCACCCCTCATACACACACACTAACACCCCTCAGACACACATTAAACACCTCACACACGGTACCCCTCACACACACTGCACCCGTTATACCTAAATGACACCACACACACACATTTCATACCTTACATACATATTGCACCCTCAAACACACACACCACCCTTCACACAAAAATGTAACCCCTCACACACACTGCACCCGTCACACATACATTGGACCTCTCACACACACTCTGCATCCCTATACAGGGAGTGCAGAATTATTAGGCAAGTTGTATTTTTGAGGATTAATTTTATTATTGAACAACAACCATGTTCTCAATGAACCCAAAAAACTCATTAATATCAAAGCTGAATATTTTTGGAAGTAGTTTTTAGTTTGTTTTTAGTTTTAGCTATGTTAGGGGGATATCTGTGTGTGCAGGTGACTATTACTGTGCATAATTATTAGGCAACTTAACAAAAAACAAATATATACCCATTTCAATTATTTATTATTACCAGTGAAACCAATATAACATCTCAACATTCACAAATATACATTTCTGACATTCAAAAACAAAACAAAAACAAATCAGTGACCAATATAGCCACCTTTCTTTGCAAGGACACTCAAAAGCCTGCCATCCATGGATTCTGTCAGTGTTTTGATCTGTTCACCATCAACATTGCGTGCAGCAGCAACCACAGCCTCCCAGACACTGTTCAGAGAGGTGTACTGTTTTCCCTCCTTGTAAATCTCACATTTGATGATGGACCACAGGTTCTCAATGGGGTTCAGATCAGGTGAACAAGGAGGCCATGTCATTAGATTTTCTTCTTTTATACCCTTTCTTGCCAGCCACGCTGTGGAGTACTTGGACGCGTGTGATGGAGCATTGTCCTGCATGAAAATCATGTTTTCTTGAAGGATGCAGACTTCTTCCTGTACCACTGCTTGAAGAAGGTGTCTTCCAGGAACTGGCAGTAGGACTGGGAGTTGAGCTTGACTCCATCCTCAACCCGAAAAGGCCCCACAAGCTCATCTTTGATGATACCAGCCCAAACCAGTACTCCACCTCCACCTTGCTGGCGTCTGAGTCGGACTGGAGCTCTCTGCCCTTTACCAATCCAGCCACGGGCCCATCCATCTGGCCCATCAAGACTCACTCTCATTTCATCAGTCCATAAAACCTTAGAAAAATCAGTCTTGAGATATTTCTTGGCCCAGTCTTGAGTCTTGACATTTCAGCTTGTGTGTCTTGTTCAGTGGTGGTCGTCTTTCAGCCTTTCTTACCTTGGCCATGTCTCTGAGTATTGCACACCTTGTGCTTTTGGGCACTCCAGTGATGTTGCAGCTCTGAAATATGGCCAAACTGGTGGCAAGTGGCATCGTGGCAGCTGCACGCTTGACTTTTCTCAGTTCATGGGCAGTTATTTTGCGCCTTGGTTTTTCCACACGCTTCTTGCGACCCTGTTGACTATTTTGAATGAAACGCTTGATTGTTCGATGATCACGCTTCAGAAGCTTTGCAATTTTAAGAGTGCTGCATCCCTCTGCAAGATATCTCACTATTTTTGACTTTTCTGAGCCTGTCAAGTCCTTCTTTTGACCCATTTTGCCAAAGGAAAGGAAGTTGCCCAATAATTATGCACACCTGATATAGGGTGTTGATGTCATTAGACCACACCCCTTCTCATTACAGAGATGCACATCACCTAATATGCTTAATTGGTAGTAGGCTTTCGAGCCTATACAGCTTGGAGTAAGACAACATGCATAAAGAGGATGATGTGGTCAAAATACCAATTTGCCTAATAATTCTGCACTCCCTGTACACTAGATCACCTATAGACCCCTTATATAGCTTGTAAACACACTCTACCACTTACACACACTACATTCCAGACACACTCTACATACATTATATACACTCTGGATTCTCTACACATACTCTATATACACTACACAAACAAACACTGGATTTCCTATGCATATTCTAGATTCTCTCTCACACACATACAAGATCCCCTATACACACAATAGACACAGACTGCACCACCTGTATGAACACACTACATTCCTGACATACACACAGTGGCTAAGGCTTCTGGTACTTATCTCCCCACCAGTCCATTTGAGCTTTAACATATTCACAATCACAAGTGCTGAAAACAAGCACCACCTAGAGGACATGCGCCTGTAGTCAGGTGCTTACTCTGCCTAATGGAAATCCAGTCTGTCCCAGTATGACCTGCAATATTCACCTCAAACCTCTCCATCTTTAGCATATATAAAGTGAAGGAAGGGAGGCAGTAAATTTGTCCCCAAATCTCTGTGCTATTGCTACCTTGCTGGTCACCCTGCCCAGTCTAATTGCTGAGTCTTGGGCAGGAGCAGAAACATAATAGAATGTTGTAGCAGAGAGATGGTATTCCACAGGTTATCTCCACTTAAGATCCCAGTGAGGCTCAGGAACAAGTATTAAAAATCCATAAGGCAATAATTCCAGCAGGCAAGACAATCCAATAATATCCCAATATCAATCCCAATGACTGGACGACACACAGCATCAGGAGCAGAACTGAACTTTTAATCACTCAACCTTCTTTTAAAGCTTTCTCCCATACAAGGGAGGGATTTACAGTAATTATACAATACATCAATCATACATGAGTTGCCACCCACACATCCCCTCCCCATAGTATGACTCATAATCCCATTATGCAGTACACAGTTCCCCTGGTTTTCTGGATGTACCCCTAAACATAGGGGTACCCCATTTAAATATTACATCCCCTGGTAGCCCTGATCTGGGTGAGAAACATATTCAAAAATCACCCAGATCGGACCAGGGTTTCTGGAATTTCCTGGAGGTAATAAAAAGTCCGACCGCGTTGGAGTTAACAGCCAAAAGGGGTTCCATGGGGGGCGGGGCTTGACCGCCATACTGAGCGGACGCACGGTCGGTGAGCTCTCCACACAATATACCTAAAATCGCTGAAACACCGCTCACTGACGACCACAGAAATTACAGACCGAGGTCTGAGGGTGCAGAGACCGAGCCGGCTATACTCCGCGACACTAGAGCGCACTGAGGGACCGAAGAACTGACTCGGTACGAGCGGCCTCTCGGAAACTGACCGGGAGGGGCGGCCGACCTCCCCATCGGTAACTGAGCAGACTCTGCGGCTACTCGAACCCCGTTTCCCCCCCCCCTGGACTGGTGGGGGTTATCCCAGTCCCAACTGATCACGCTTGTATTAAAGCTCACCACCCTAGCATCTGGCTTCAAAGCCGAGAGGCACTGCTGCATTTCTCTTTACCCAAAATGGCGACTGCCTCCCCTTGCAACACGTGGGGCCTGGGCTTCATGCAGCAATCCGCTCACAGCTACATCGAACAAGGCAAGCAGTGCCTGGATGAAATCTTTAATGCCTTTTGGGCCAAACTGCAAGCGAGAACACAGCAGCTAAAACAACAGCCCATACCAGAGTTAAGAAACCGCGCAGTGCTGAAGCAGGGGAACTCACCTGTGGGCAAAGAAGCTCCTACCCACACTTCAGCGACAAACCGCCACCACAGGCTGAGAACCTCCCGAGGCACAACAGGTAGACGCCGACCAAACCGGCTGAAAATCTCCAGTAGGAGCAACCACCCTCCACCAAGCTCCCACGGCCATCCCGGCAGGGGAGCAGGCTCAGCTCCCAGGCAGTCCCGAAACCCTGGACCCCAAACGCTGGCATACACCCATACCTGGAGATGGAAGGGAAACCTACCACAGCGCAAACAAACAAAAGAATACGCGGACCCACCGGACTGCGCCCAAACTTTTCAGCACCTCAGCACAGACCTGCTGCACTTGCACAGACTGGGAATAGGCTGAGTATAAGACCTACCCTGGGACAGTGTGATCGCTATGAGAAGTACTCATAAGCAGCCACCACACCCTGGACATTAACTGCCCCACTTGACGATCACGAGTATTCGCCCTTATGCATGCTGCTGGCTTGTGAGGGTGATTCTAGCTCTACATAGAGAAGCAGTATTATTTTTATTGTTTATTCTTTGTTCTTCCCTTTTCGTTTTATTATTCAATTGTACAGATACAGCTATGCTGGCTAATTACATGTCATTACATAATTTAACCTGATAACAGCCAGGCTACCAGCATGTACGGTTGGGAGATATCTCACCTCTATTAACGTGGTTGCCGGGTGGTTTACAGCTCACCAGTTTAACATTGTAATTTAGCTTTACAGTCTAACATGTTTTCAACATTATAAATTTTCTGATATACAGCTAAAAACAATCTGACTAAGTCTACAAACCTTGCTTATCTGCGCTATATGTTAGGAATCTTGCCTGCTTAAAACATACATTCTTCAGTTATATGCATATTTGACGTTATCTTTGAACATCACATGTTACGTTAAGCTTAAATACATAATTATAAAAATGTGCAACTTCCCATGCCACTGTCAATCCTATTAACATATATGCACGCTGTTGTGGCGTTTGATGTTAAAATGTACCTACCTGCACAACCAAAATAAAGAATTTATAAAAAAAAAAAAAAGGGGTTCCATACATTTTGGCCCTCGGTTGGTCACAGAAAAAGGGAATAAAATACACAAACGGCTTTGGTTATGGAGACAGGGGAGGATTCGGATAAACTCCCTTGTTCGTGGGGTTCCTTCTACCGAACGGGGAGCCGTTCAGTAGTTCCTACATGAATTGACGGCAGTGTGGAGGTCTCAGCGGTGTTTGCCTAACCAAGTGTCCGATTTGGGTTCCAGACACTCGACGGCAAAACACCGCTGTTCGGGAGTTTAAGATGGCCGCCGCCACGTGTTCGTCTCCCGAATGGCGGCCACCCAGAGGACAATTACCCGTTTGCAACATTGGAGGCACATTTATTCCTGGGGTGGTCTGATTGTTCAGTAGTTTCACTCGCATAATAACTGGAGTGATTTTACCGAACAATCAGTCGAATGCTGCATACACTTTACATACATATGGCAAAAATCAACCGAACACATACGAATACACATAATTCTGAGGATAGCCCAATGCCATCCGCTACAAATGTCATATTGCTTGTGTCTCTATTTAAACTGTGCTAGTGGGCTCCTGTTGCTCTTAGCTGAGACTCAACAAAGAAACAGCGAGGGAGAGTAGTCTGGCAGAAAGCTCTACATTCTGTGTTGTAGCACCTCAAGCCCCCTCCCCCAAGTGACATACCTGGTTGTAAGGTCACCTTATGCTCTGCGTAGACTTAAGAGTAATTTTAGTTCATATTTGGTTTACAGCACCTAAAGCATGGCTTGGGTGAAGTTACTATTGATCTGTGCTCTCGGTATGCCAGACCCAGATGTCTGGTTTGGCTATTGCCATCCCTAGCACTGATATTACTCTCCTTGAGCCTATTATTACTGAAGTGGTCTTTAGCTCTGCACACAATCCTAGTCATGTTATATACTCCCATCTTCAACACTGTTCTAATATGTCCTGCCATTTTAATGAGACATCTGAGGTACAAGTATACTTAAATATTTTAATTGACCTTGGGGCACCTTGATGGTGCCTGCTTGATGTCTGTCCAAATTATTCTGTTTGTCTCACATAATTTGCAGTGTTTCTTACCTATGGTTCAATATTTCAAGCAACACATGCTAGAACTATTGTTTTGTAAGTGTTAAGTTATGACATTGTTTCATTATTCACAACAAGAACAAGTTAATATGGTTTATATGTGTCTGCTGTCTGCTATTTACTGTTATTATTGACCATTCATCATCCAAAATTCAGAATTGAAAAGATGCCAGCAACAAGCATTACAGATGGTGATACCTGATGGAGAAACTATTGATGCAGAGCTGTAGCTGCTGAGTGACCTTATGTAGATGTGTAGCTTAGCAGAGTTATTTCCTGAACAAGGCAGGATAGCTCAATAGAAGGGCTAATACACACAGCCTTCCAGGAACATTGTATGATGTAAGTAAGAGTCAACAGAATGATATTTAATAGTAGAAGATGAAAGATATCTATGATTTGTATGTGTTATATATCCATAGGATAGTTTCTAGTAAACTAGCAGGTTTATTTACAAAAGTGAGAATTCAAAGGCAATTTCAAAATGAAAGGGACACTATAGGCAGCCAGACAACTTTATCTCTATATAGTGGTCTGGGTGGCATATTCCTATCTTCTTAACCGTGCAATGTAAAACATGATCAGGTTTAAATGTCTCTTTTGGCTGTCACTCTGACAGCCTCTAAAGGGACATCCTCCAGATATTTACAGCATATGGTCTCAATGTACATGTGCACTAGCCTCCCTTTGCTGCCCTATGGAAAAGTCTTGATGGGTCTTGAAAAGTCAAGGAGTCAAGACGTCAATGGGGAGACCAGTGCTGCAATGGAGTAAAGGTAAATAAAATCACCTTTCTCCTTCATAGTGGTAAGGGGAGGGATCAGTCACCTAACTAAGGGCAAGATAGCATTAGAAACAAATGTTTGTATTCCTTATGCTGTAGTGTTATTTTAAGGCCAGAGTCGCCAAACTGAAAGCATAGCTGATCTAGAGAATTTTTTCCAGTCCAGCTTGTTTGACTTAAATTTGATATTCACTTTGTATTCTCACTTCAGTAAATAAACCTAACACTATATTAACCCCTTAAGGACCGCGGACGGTTCAGGACCGTCCTAACGGTCCTAGTTACTTACCTGATCGCCGTCGTTCCCCCGGCGGCAATCAGCGGTGCTCCCATTGTGGGGAGACTGCCTGCAGCCCAGACAGTCTCCCCACACTGAATTAGGACCCCTGTGGCCATGTGATTGCTTAACACAGCGATCACATGGTCACAATAGGTGTCCATTTGTCTGCCTGCAGGGGGACTGTCTGTGCTGACAGGCAGTCTCCCTGCTAGTGTAAAATCAATAAAAAAAATAAAGTTAGTGTTAATAAAAAATAAATAAAAAATTATATATGTGTATATATGATATATAGACATATATTATATGTATATAATATATGTCTATATATCATATATATAATGCCATACTAAGTGTATTTTTATATTAATATGTACTTATATTAATATAAAAATACACTTATAATTAAATTACACACATATATATATAATATATATAATAACTATATATATTGTATATATATATATTATTATAAAATATAAATAATAAGTAATTTAAATTAAATAAAAATGTTTTTAAATAATAATAAAAAAAATTTAAAAAATTATATATCTATATGAAATTTTATTCTAACTGTATTTTAAAATTAATATATATATATTTATATTAAAATACACTTAGAATGAATTTGTATATATATATATATGTATATATAAATAAAAATAGTATGAAATATACATATGTCCATATACAAAATTACATAAATAATTATATAAATATACACGTAGACTTCAAATATATAAATATATATATTTAAATTCTACGTGCGTATTTATGTAATATTTTTACGTAATTAAGTAATTTTATTGATTGCAATTTGAGGGACCTGTCTGCCAACCCAGGCCGAAAGTCCAGAGAATTTAATTTGCTAGCACTGTAATGGTCTACGACACCCTAAAACCTGTACATGGGGGGTACTGTTTTACTTGGGAGACTTCACTGAACACAAATATGATTCAAAACAGTTAAACATATCACAGCAATAATATTGTCAGTGAAAGTGAAGTTTTTTCGCATTTTTCACACTCAAACAGCACTTTTACTGATGATATAATTGTTGTGATACATTTTACAGTTTTTAAACACTAATATTTGTGTTCAGCGATGTCTCCCGAGTAAAACAGTACCCCCCATGTACAGGTATTATAGCATTTTTGAAAGTAACAGGGTCAAATATATGGGTCAAATATTTTTACATTGAAAATGGCCAGGTTGGTAACGTTGCCTTTGAGAACGTATGGTAGCCCAAGAATGAGAATTACCCCCATGATGGCATACCATTTGCAAAAGAAGACAACCCAAGGTATTGCAAATGGGGCATGTCCAGTCTTTTCTAGTAACCACTTAGTCACAAACACTGGCCAAAATTAGCGTTCAATTTCGTTTTTTACTTTTTTCACACACAAATATGAATGCTAACTTTGGCCAGTGTTTTCGACTAAGTGGCTACTAAAAAAGGCTGGACATACCCCATATTGAATACCCTGGGCTGTCTACTTTAAAAAAAATATGTAAATGTGGAGTGTTTTTCAGAGATTTATGACAGATAATAGTCTTACAATGTCACTATTGATACGTTTTAAAAATGTATGTTTTGAAACCGCAATATCCTACTTGTACCTATAGCCCTATAACTTGCAAAAAAAAGCAAAAAAGCTCATAAACACTGGGTATTTTTAAACTCAGGACAAAATTTTGAATCTATTTAGCAGTTTTTTTAATTCGCTTTTGTAGATGAGTAAAAGATTTTTCAAGTAAAAGTAAAAATTTTTTATTTTTTTCAATTTTTCATCATATTTATTTTTTTTTTTTGAAATTAAAATACATGAGATTATATAAATAATGGTATGTAAAGGAAGCCCCTTTTGTCCTGAAAAAAACCAATATATAATTTGTATGGGAACAGTAAATGAGAGAGTGGAAAATTACAGCTAAACACAAACACCACAAAAGTGTAAAAATATGCCTGGTCGCAAATGTACATCGCAAAAACAGTCCAGTCCTTAAGGGGTTAATGTGTTAAATGTGATGAATCCTTATGGGGTTTACATATGGAGCGAGAGGCAGTTTTCATCTTTCTTAAAAACAAGAGGAAAGCAGAATTTCTTTGTGAATAATTACACTTCCTATGTTTAATTATTCAGACGTACCATTTTTTGAAAGTGCAATAACAGATGGAGACATCAATTTAGAGCAGGGGGTTCCCAACCCATGGTACGCGTACCCCCAGGGGTACAATTCAGTCCCCATGGGGTACGCAAAATTATTTAGGTAATGGTGGCTGCAGGGGTTGGAAAGCCGTTGAGCTGCGATGGCCATGGGCTGACAGGGGAGATCACAGGATCTCCCCTGCCGGTCTGTCAGAGCCAGCGCTATCCTAGTGTCGAGCCTGCTGTGTGCCTTCTTGGGCCAGTGGGGAGATCAAAGATCTCCCTCACCGGCCCACAGACACTGACAGGCAGCCTGCAGGAGAGGCAGGGAAGGAAGGAGGAGCGTGGAGGTGGAAAGGTTCTCCGGCGAGTTCGACAATTCTGAGCATTGCTGCGGGTTACCACTGCAACAAACTGAGGATCTCGCGGGAGGACTGAACTTTGCCTGCAGGTAGAGTAGTGCTGCTCATCTCCGGACCACCAGGGCAATATCTGCCCTCCCCAAGGAAAATGTAAGGAGAGGGGACACACAGTGAATTTATACATTTTTATTATTATTATTTTTTTAATAGTAATAAAAAAATATTTTAATTACTCCTACCCCCCTGATGTATAAGTACCCCCCCACACACAATACCCATCACCCACACACTGCACCTATCACAAACACACAGAGCACCCCTTACACACACACACACACACACACACAGAGCACCCCTCACATACTCTTACAGGGCCGCCCTCACACATACACACACACATACACAGAGCACCCCTAACACACACACACAAAGAGCACCCCACCCACACACACACAGAGCACCCCTCACACACACACACAGAGCACCCCTCACACACGGCACCCCTCACACACACAAACACAGAACCCCTCTCACACACACATTCAGCACCCTTCACACACTTAGCACCCCTCACACACACTCAGCACCCCTCACACACACAAACCCAGCACCCCTCTCACACACACTCAGAACCCCTCCCACACTCAGCACCCCTCACACACAGCACCCCTTACACACACATACAGCATCCCTCACACACACACAGCACCCCTCTCTCTCACACACACACACATCACCCCTCACACACAGCACCCCTCTCTCTCTCACACACACAGCACCCTTCAGACACATACAGCACCCCTCATACACAGCACCTCTCACACACATCACCCCTCACACACACACAGCACCTGTCAAACACACACTGCACCCATTACACACACACAGCACCCCTCACATACACACAGTGAATTTATACATTTTTATTATTATTATTTTTTTAATAGTGATAAAAAAAATATTTTAATTACTCTTATCCCCCGATGTATAAGTACCCCCCCACACACAATACCATCACCCACACACTGCACCTATCACAAACACACAGAGCACCCCTTACACACACACACAAAGAGCACCCCTCACATACTCTTACAGGGCCGCACTCACACATACACACACATATACAGAGCACCCCTAACACACACACACACACAAAGAGCACCCCACCCACACACACACAGAGCACCCCTCACACACACACAGAGCACCCCTCACACACGGCACCCCTCACACACACAAACACAGCACCCCTCTCACAAACAAACACAGAACCCCTCTCACACACACACATTTAGCACCCTTCACACACTCAGCACCCCTCACACACACAAACCCAGCACCCCTCTCACACACACACTCAGAACCCCTCCCACACTCAGCACCCCTCACACTCAGCACCCCTCACACACACCACCCCTCACACACACACACACACAGCACCCCTCTCTCTCTCACACACACAGCACCCTTCACACACATACAGCACCCCTCATACACAGCACCTCTCACACACACATCACCCCTCACACACACAGCACCTGTCAAACACACACTGCACCCATTACTCACACACAGCACCCCTCACAGACACACACACACAGCACCCCTGAAACACACAGAGAACACCTGATACACACTCAGCACGCCTCACACACACACAGCAACCCTCACACACACACAGCACCCCTGAAACACACAGAGAACACCTGATACAAACTCAGCACCCCTCACACACACACAGCAACCCTCACACACACACAGCATCCCTTACACACACACATAGCAACCCCCACACAGCACCCCTGTCACACACAC
The DNA here is from genome assembly GCA_933207985.1 of Pelobates cultripes. Classification (NCBI taxonomy): domain Eukaryota; kingdom Metazoa; phylum Chordata; class Amphibia; order Anura; family Pelobatidae; genus Pelobates; species Pelobates cultripes. The sequence goes on along the minus strand of OW240913.1, from coordinate 213,007,503 downwards.
AGCACCCATTACTCACACACAGCACCCCTCACAGACACACACACACAGCACCCCTGAAACACACAGAGAACACCTGATACACACTCAGCACGCCTCACACACACACAGCAACCCTCACACACACACAGCACCCCTGAAACACACAGAGAACACCTGATACAAACTCAGCACCCCTCACACACACACAGCAACCCTCACACACACACAGCATCCCTTACACACACACATAGCAACCCCCACACAGCACCCCTGTCACACACACAGCACCCCTCACCTCTCTCTCACACACACAGCACCTCTCTCACACACAGCACCCCTCACCTCTCTCTCACACACAGCACCTCTCTCTCACACACACAGCACCCCTCACACACATACAGCACCCCTCACACACAGCACCTCTCACACACACATCACCCCTCACACACACACAAACACAGGGGTTCTGTGTCAGGGGTGCTGTGTGTGTGTGTGTGTGTGTGTGTGTGTGTGTGTGTGTGTGTGTGTGTGTGTGTGTGTGTGTGGGATGCTGTATGTGTGTGTGTGTGCTGTGTGTGTGTGTGTGTGTGTGTGTGTGTGTGTGTGTGTGTGTGAGAGAGAGAGAGGTGTGTGAGAACCCCTCCCACACTCACACCCCTCACACACTCAGCACCCCTCACACACAGCACCCCTCACACACATACAGCATCCCTCACACACTCACACAGCACCCCTGTCACACACACACTGCACCCCTCTCTTTCTGACACACACACACAGCACCCATCTCACACACAGCACCCCTCACACACATCACCTCTCACACACACAGCACCTGTCAAACACACACTGCACCCATTACACACACACAGCACCCCTCACACACACACAGCACCCCTCTCACACACACACACACAGCACCCCTCTCACACACAGCACCCCTCACCTCTCTCTCACACACACAGCACCCCTTACACACACAGCACCCATCTCTCACCCACACACAGCACCACACACACACATACAGCACCCCTCACACACAGCACCTCTCACACACTTTACCCCTCACACACATACACAGCACCCGTCAAACACACACTGCACCCATTACACACACACAGCACCCCTCACACACATACAGAACCCCTCACAGACACACACACATCACCCCTGAAACACACAGAGCACACCTCAAACACACAGATCACCCCTCACACACACACTGCACCCCTCACACACACAGCATCCCTCACACACACGTAGCACCCCTCATACACTCAGCACCTCTCACACACACTCAGAGCACTCCTCACACACACACATACACACACAAACAAACACACACACACAGAGAACACTCCTGACACACACAGACAAAGCACACCTCACCCCTGACACACAAACACAGCACCCTTCAGACATACAGCACCCCTCACAAATACAACACCCCACACACAGAGGTCCCCTCACACACACAGACACAGCACACCTCACCCCTCACACACAAACACAGCACCTCTCACACATACAGCACCCCTCACAAATACAATACCCCACACACAGAGTACCCCTCACAAACACAGCACCCCTCACAGACAGCACAGTGTCCGTGCCAGTGTGTGTATGTCTGTGGATCTGCATGTGTGTGTTAGTGTGCTAATGTGTTAATCTGTATGTCAGGTGTGTATCCTATTTATCTATGTGTCTGTGTATGTGCATGTGTGTCACTTTGTATCTGTGTGTCAGGGTGTGTAGCTCTGAGTATCTGCATGTGTATCTGTGTGTCAGGATAAGCATCTGTGTGTGAGGATGTAACAGTGTCTGTATCACACACAGATGAACATCCTGGCACACATACAGATACACAGACAAACATGCATATACAAAGAGACACACACATTAACACACAGATACATATACTGACAAACATGCAGATACACAGACACATATATACATACACTGACACACTTAATGGTTAATACTCTGACACACATACAGATACACACCCTGACACACAGACACACTGACAAACAGATACACACTCTGACCCCCATGCAGATACACAAACAAACATGCAGATGCACAGAGATACATGTGTGTCAAGGCGTTATCTGCATGTGTGTCAAGGTGTGTATCTGCGTGTCAGGGTGTGTATCTGTAAGTGTGTCAGGGTATGTATCTGTATGTATCTCTGTGCATCTGCATGTTTGTCTGCATATCTGCATGGGTGTCAGAGTGTGTATCTGTTTGTCAGTGTGTCTGTGTGTCAGGGCATGTGTCTGTATGTGTGTCAGTGTATTTATATATGTGTCTGTGTATATGCATGTGTGTCAAGGTATGTATCTGTGTCAGTGTGTCTGTGTTTCAGGGTATGTATCTGTATGTGTGTCATGGTGTGTATCTGTATGTGTGTATGGGTATGTATCTGTGTGTCTGACACACAGATACATACACTGACACAGAGCTGCATACCCTGACACACATACAGACACACTCTGACACACATACAGATACACACCCTGAAACACAGATACATACCCTGACACACATGCAGATACACAGACACATAGATACATACACTGACACCCTTAAAGATGCAGACACTGACACACAGATACACACATTGACACACATGCAGATACACAGACACATAGATACATACACTGACACACATAGATACACATAATGACACACGTATACATACCCTGACACACATACAGACACAGATACCCATCCCGACACACAGACACTGACACACATGCAGATACAGATACAGACACTGACACATAGACACATACCCTGACACACATACAATGCCTGTATCTGTATGTCTGTATCTGCATGTGTGTCAATGTATACATGTGTCAGTATCTGTATGTCTGTGTGTCAGTGTGGGTATCTCTGTCTGTATGTATGTGAGAGTATGTATCTGTGTGTGTCAGTGTCTGTATCTGTGTGTCTGTGTCTCTGTGTATTTGCATGTGTGTCAGTGAATGCATCTGTGTTTCACTGTATCTGCATATGTTTCAGTGTATGTATCTTTGTGTCATTGTGTGTATCTGTGTACTTATATGTGTGTCAGTTTGTGTATCTGTGTATCTGTGTATCTGCATTTGTGTCAGTGTTTTATTCTGTCTGTATCTGTATGTGTGTCAGTGTTTGTATCTGTGTTTCTATATGTATGTTTTTGTGTGTCTGTGTATGTATGTCAGTGTTTTTATCTGTATGTGCGTGCATCATTGTGTCTGTACCTCATTATCTATATGTATGTCGGTGTGTGTATCTGCATGTGTGTCAGTCTTTGCATCTGTGTATCTGCAGGTGTGTGTGTGTATCTTTATCTATATGTGTGTCAGTGTTTGTTTATGTGTGTCTGCATGTGTAACAGTTTGTGTGTCTGGGGCAGAGGAGTAGCAGGGGGAGCCTAGGGCATAGGAGAAATAGGGAGAGCTTGGGTCAGAGGAGAAGCAGGGAGAGCCTGGGGCAGAGGAGAAGCATGGAGAGCCTAGGGCAGAGAAAGGGGGATATTGGACAGATAAAAACAATTCCATTTGAAATAAATGCAACTATATTAATTACAAACATTTTGCTAATGGGAGGGGTACAATTTATAGAAATGGACTGCCAAGGGGTACTCAAGTGAAAAAAGGTTGGGAACCACTGGTTTAGAGGGTTCCAGTGACAAGTCTAGAAATGGTATTTGTCTTTATATAGGGCATTTACCTAGCTCTCTAAACATTCAATGGTGCCAAAACACAAAGGAGCAGGCCTCATTGGGTGGGAGATCTTTGTGTACAGCTAGAATAGGAAGGATTATTATGCAATGACTAAATCTGGTCCTGATGATTATGCTTTACTTCTATTCAGTCCAAAGCAGTAATTAGCAATTTCCCAAAACAGATTCAGAGCTACAGTTTTTGGTAGGACAAGCCCAAGGCAAGTTTACTAAGGAAAACATTTTGGGATAGGCATGTATATAGTTACATAGTTACTATATATATATATATATATATATATATATATATATATAGTTTTATTCTTGTTTTACTAGATTATTTTTATTTTTTGCCAAGATATAGTGGTTTTGGTGCTTAGAGTGTCTCTGTAAGAACCAATATGAATCCTGGAAAAAGACAGAGCATCAATGTCAGGAACCTAAATGGACTGTTCTGATCTGAATGGTTACTGGAAGAACGAGCTTGGTGACACCGCTCAGCACTCTGGGACACCTCTCTGTGACTTTACCTGGTCTTCAGCTTTGTGGCTATATGGTTAGTTGCTTGATACAATACACCTGTAGTAATAAAAAACGGTTTGTAAAAAGACTGTACTAGAAAGAGTAATAAGAATTAGAACTCTATGCAATTTATCTGTAAATAGTCTTTGATAAGTTTAGAATCTGCTACATTGTTTCTTGGATACAAGGTTTATTACCAAGACTGTCTGATACTGTATACATTCAGTACTTGTAAATTACACTGTTAAACATAGTTACTATACTGTACGTCACTTACATGATATATTGCTATGTTACATCACAGTTTTACACTATTGGCTCTCGTTTACTTTAGTCTGGTTGATAAAAACACTTAAGTCTCTATGATTTCCATTTCACAGGTTAGTAGATCAGACTAGCATTCTTATTAAGTCTTGTTTGCACTGAATCACTTTTAAGCATTTAGTTTACATTATTTAAAGAAAGTGCTGTGTCTTTAATCTCACTTGCGTAGTGTTGCTATAGCAACCAAGACGCTTTATGCTTGTATGCACAGCTTGGATTAGCAGGGGTAAGCCTTACCAGCATCAGCGGCATGGGAACCCGTTCTGGTGTCCATGGGAATGTGTCCACAACTGATTTTTCGTTCTAACAAGGAGGCAAATTTCTCCATTGGCACATAAAGCTCTATTTTGGTCTCGTCACTCCAAATTACAGTGTGCTATTAGCTGTGAGGCATGTCAAGGTGTTGTCGGGCATATTGTAACCAGGCTTTTTGTGGCATTGGCACAGTAAAAGCTGCTTTCTGGCAACTCGACCATGCAGCTCATTTTTGTTCAAGTATCATTGTATTGTGCTCCTTAAAACAACCACATCGTGTTTTTCAAGAGTAGCCTGTATCCTGTGGGTTTTTCTTTGTATCATGAACAATTCTTCTGGCAGTTGTGGTGGAAATCTTTCTTGGTATACCTGAGATTCCCATATTTTCGACTTTTTATTAAGTGATTGAACAGCACTGACTGGCATTTACAAGGCTTTGGATATTTTTTAATATCCTTTTCCATCTTTATAAAGGTCTATTACCTTGTTAAGCAGGTCTTTTGACAGTTCTTTTCTGCTCCCCTAGCCTGCTCAGTGCATCCACGTGAGAGCTAACAAACTTACTAACTATGTATACACAAACACTAATTACAATTTAAAAATTAAAGGTTAATTTCCTACACATGTGGCTTTTTAAAATTACAATTTAAAAAGCCACATGTGTAGGAAATTAACCTTTAATTGCAATTTTAACCTGTGTGTGTCACCTTGTGTGCCTGTATCAAGCCCAAACATTCAAGGATATGTAAACTTTTGATCAGGGCCATGTGGGTGATTTATGTTAAAAGCAGTCAAACAACTATGTGATAATAAATGGCTTCATATGATCAAAATCTTTCAATAAAATACATTTTGTTTGCATGATCAATCAGATATTCAAAATCAATGGCAAAATTTCACAATCACCGTCAGGGTATGCACACTGTTGAGCACAACGGTATAATATATCATCTATATGTCCTTTATTATAAATGTATTTACATTGTCACACAGTACTGTATTTGAATTTATTTAACAGGATAAAGAGATATTGCAACTCTATATCACATGTGCTAAAACCACAAATCTCTATTATCTGACAATAATCCTCAACTAGACAGTAAGACTCGAGAACCCATGTCTACTTCAATTTATCAGAACATTTGGGAATTACATTAGGAGACACTTCTTTTTAAGAAAAACATTACCCCATTTGCAAAACAGCATATATTAGCTTTAGTGATGATATAAACTATACCTCTAGGTCTTGTGGTTTGGCAATGAAGATGTATGAATCGTGTTGAGGATGTGCCAACAAACATTAGTCTGACCAGCTAAGTACTCACTTTGCATCTCAAACCATGACATTCTCTTGTTAAATAATAATACTACAAATATAAATGTTTTGGATTTATTTTCTAATGTTGTAGCTGATTTCAGAGATATGATGTGATGTGAAAACCAAATGAATCCTCTGACCAAGATGAAACACATTTCCATTGCAGCAGTTGATTAATAATTTACTATTGAAGGGAAAGTAAACAACATTTTATTTAAAGAATCAGTACAAGCATGCCAAGTCTTCATAAGTAGTAACCAAAGTATTTTATGGCTTTTATGGTCTAACCACTTACAGTATATCCTCATTGAATCCAGTCAGTTAGAAGGGCTTTGTGAGTTTCAAATGTATGCTATGGGGGCTAACCTAGGCTAGATGCCCAAAAAGTCCTGGATGTGATTTTGGAACCCGTGCATTTCTAGCTCTGAGTCTACTTTAATATTGCTAACAATTCCACTGACATAATTTGTGATAGGTGACACTTGAATGCACCATAGTTGGAGTTATTTTAAATTATTATACAGTGCCGGATTTAAGTTGCCCAGGGCCCAAGGCACGGTGCCAGATCAGGCCACTCCTTGAGTCCAGGGCTCTATTTATGTGAGTGGTGGGTGTGGTGGATGAGTGTTGAGAGTGTGTGTGGAGAAGGTTGTAAGCTGCGTGGGGGAAGGCTGAGTTTGTCTGTGTCTGGTGGCTGAATTGTGTGTGTGTACGGAAGTCTGAGTGTTGTGGTCCAGTGGAGGGTGGGTTGGATCCCTGATGGTCCGGTGGGGAGAACTTTGTGATCTGCACCAATATTAAGTAGTGTAGCATGGGATTATTGCTGTGGGTACAGATGTATAATGCAGTGAATACAGGTTGAATGTTGAATGTGTTTTATTAATGTTGTGGATGCACAATAACAACTAAACATGCACATTACATCCAGGCAAATGCACATCACATCCAGGCACAATAACAACTAAACATGATGCCAGCAAATGCACATCAAATATATGACACACGCAACACTTCCATTATACATATCACACACGTCAAACGTGCACACATCCACCACATATTGTGAGGTTTATTACAGTGGAGCTCTGTAATACTGTTATGCAAAAAGAATAGCTATAAATGTTTTATAGCTGTAAAGTTATGTGTTATATTATGGAGGAGCTCTGTGATGGACACATACACACTACACATTTTGGAATGTTTTATTGTTGTGGAATTCTGTGATACCCTTATATACACCACACATGACTGTAAATTCTATTGCTGAGTAGGTCAAGACAGTAGTGTGACATCAGGGATGGCAAAGGTTGCGAGAGAGAGTGGGCTCTCGGTGTTCCATCTATTACACGGGGCCAAAGAGCTGGCCAGCTGGCTGTCTTAGGGCACACCATAAGGTAGGCACTAAAGCTGCCGTGCGCTTAGGCACTAATGACCCTGTATGCAGCTGGTGCACAGGTCTAATGTTGAGGATTTCTTTGACAAGTAGATCTATACAGGGAATTGAATGCCTCTGTCCCTCTTCATTCTGTACATTTGGGCAAAGTAGGTACACAGGCATTCAATTCCCTGGATACATCTACCTGTCAAAGAAATCCTCAACATTCGACTTGTGCACCAGCTGCATACAGGGTCATTTCTAAAACTTGCTGGTGAAGTATGTGATGCACTGCCGCCAGTCAGTGTCCCTAATTAGGACGATCACTCCACATTCACATGCAGGCAAACCACCTATACAATCACACTCACACAACTCCACACAATCATACTCAGAAAGTCACACACATACATACATACAATCACACCCTGCCATTTCCACACATACATATACTACTACTCAGCCAACCAGCACAATCACACTCGACCAACTCACATTCAGTCACCGAACACATCCCACTCAGCTATATTGATTAGGGTGGAGCAAAAATGGGCAATGAAGGGGACCCTTTTTTGATTTTTGCACCAGGGCCTTGTGGTTCTTAGTTATGCCACTGGGCCAAGGTAAGTGACGAAAACATAGTGCTCTAAATCAATACAGCTCACAGTATTTTGTGGCATGGGTGAGTACCAAGAAGCTCCAAAGCAATAAACTATGTTTTTTGCATCTCTGTGTAAATGTAGTAATAGGAACTATAACGGACCCTCCGTCAATCGATGCTCCTAGTGCTTTCCAAGGACCATCAGCACCGCACCAGACACCATAAGCACTGCAGATCCCACGAACCCGCCCACATGTAAAAACTGTGTTTATTAAGACGGAGACAAATAAATTCATTTATTTGACTTTGCAAGCATAGCTATTCTTGCCCACGCACATTTTGAGATACTTCCAAAAAAACCTGTCCTGCATTTTGAAACCTGCCAGACATGCAGCAAAGGACCAGGACAATCACTAGGACCAGGCACAGAGTGCTTCAGCAGTGCGTAGTTCATGGTCTGCCTTGAGGTGCCCTGCCTTGAGGTGATCTTGGCCGGGGCTAACTGAGCATTTAGGCATTTCGGTCACTGGCCAAGTGCCCATGAGAGTCAGGGGCCTGGCTGCAAAAAAATTTGTCAGAAACTGGTCCTGCATCAGCGGACCTACATTATGGCTGCACCAGGTCCAACGTGCTTTGGGGGCCTATCGGATAGCCCATGCACTGATCTCTTGCCGGCCCACCTCAGACCCGGAAGGTTAGCAAGGTTGGCAGCTATGCATTCACATATGATGAAACCTGACACAAATGTACCTGCATGAATAATACTTGCACTTCACGCCAGTGGCTGAACTAACACTGGTGCAGCCAGTGTGGCTGCACCAGGGCCTGCACACTGAGGGGATTATACCATCTGTGTGCTATATATTGAGCATAGTGTTATGCTCAAGTAAGTATAATACCTCTACATCACCTCCATTTTATTTTATTTTTGGTCTTTTGGGGTAATATAACGCTGCGATGTCTGCTGTATGTACCTTTATGAATATTCCATAAGTATTCTACTGTTCCAGTGAAGATCTCACCAAGAAATCCCAGGTGGGGCTTATACCACCTACGCCTACTCATTGAACAGTTCTGTCCTGCTCAAACTAATGTGAGTACATGTGCTTTTATCCTTCCTGGTTTGGCTTATGTAGAGAGCACAATTGTTGTTTTTTTCTCCTCTTTTTTTCTTTTTGGCCTTTTGGACATCATGCTGCTGACATATGCTTTGTCCATACCCTCACGTATATCCTATCAGATGTAATCAACACCAGTGCATGCGTATTGTACTAGAGCTGGTTTAAGCTCTGTTAAATGTGAGTAAGACTATAGAGACCTGCGTATCATTTATTATTGCTGGGCTGTTACATACTATACCATTGGAGTTGTTTTTTTTTTTTTTTACATTGACATTGATCCCAAGTTATTGCTGATTCCTCTGATTTTATAAAGAAAGAAATCTCCAAAAGAAACCTCGCTGTTACCCTACCAGCTGCACCTCCAAGTTTGGGCTTATTCTTAATATTTTCTATATAATTGCTTATTACCTCTATATTTTATTTGTGATATAATTGCTCTATTTTCAAATATATTTGTATTGAATTTTAGGTGCTACCTGACCCTTTTGTTCTTTTTTTGTGTTTTATTACGAACAACACACCCTATATTATAAAGTCAAAACTATATACCTACACCCCTTCATTCACGTACGTACATAAAACTACACACAAATGTACACCTGCTTTAAAAGCCAACACTACATACAGAAACACCCGTGCATTCAAACGCAAACACTACACACAAGCACACCACTGCATTCCAACACATACAAATGCAGCTCAAAATGCACACACACACTCTATACATAAAACATTCCTACATTCAAATGCAGAAACATTGCTAACAAATTAAACCCTGCAAGAATGAGCAAATTGTAGTTCTCCAGCTGGCATTGTGGGAGTTGCACAACAGATGGACATCTATCTTTTGGCCACCCTTACACTAGAGGGAAAAAAATCTTGCACCACACAAATACACCTCTATAGAGCTGAGTGTACTGAGATTGTCTGTGTATCAGTGAGCTTTCTGTAGTGAGTTGTGTGCTAGTGAGCTTGTGTGACTGACGGACAAGCTCACTACACAAAGCTCATTACAGAAAGCTCACTGACACACAAGCTTACAGCACAAAACTCTCTGCAGGAAGCTCAATGAAACACACACAAGCTCACTACTAACAAGCTCATTCCATACACACACAAGCTCACTGTCACTCATCCCATGTTGTGAAAGGCGGGATGGTAGCTTGTGCATGTTTCCCAAGATTTGAGTTTGGGTGCTTGCTTTGGCTCCTTCCAAATGTACTTGGGAGAGGGCTCTAGGGAGTTTACATCACAATGTTTTACAGACTCAGAGTGAAGGCGCTGAGAACATGAGAAACATGAGCGGCCAAGCTCTTCTGTTCCGAAAAAAAAACACTGTGTTGTGTTCTTGTATTTGTATTGTACATTATCATTCACAGCACTGGCAAATAAATGATTTAACCGCACATATAGTCATGCTTTTGAACACATTATACACTTTAAAGGTGCCTCAGTCTAATGCGTCATAGTTTTATATGTCTGGCCCCTCTTTCCCCCCCTCCACACCAGCAGAGTAGGAAATGTAAAATCATCAATTTTAAAACTTTCTCCGGGAATTGTGATCCAAATTATATTTACTTTTCTCGGTAGTGGTTTGTGCTATATGTTATTTCTTATTACTTGCCCTTGTAAACAAAATAGTGGACTTTTGGGGTATTTTATGTCCCAAAAATTCATCCTCCAACAAAAGTTTCTAGTGAGTTTTTATTTGAATTTTATTTAATTTCAAAAGCATGTGAGTAGAACTGATTGTCAATACTGATATCCAATAAATTAACGTTTTAGTTCTTGACCTTGTATCAAATATCAATTCCGATCAGAACAATTTCACCTGATGCTGTGCGATGCTCTTGCATCTATGACTCCAGCAGCACAAGAAGATATTGATTAAAAAAAATGGCAAGGTGCTGAAAACTGATTGAAGTTTATAGGAAAGTGTATATTTTGACTTTATTGCAATTTCTCACATTTGTATTTCATAAACAGTTTCTCTTTGTGAAAACTTGGAATGGTAGCAATGCTTTCAGTTGTTCCAGAGCTTACAGTATCCCTTTAAATCTGTTTATTAACAATAAGAACATACACAGAACAGTCTCTGCCTACAGAGAGATTCTGGTCTGAAGCTAGTAGTATAGTATGTGTGTAATTCGTGTATCTGTTCATTTTGAAAGCTTTAGTTTACTTCCCCAAAGCCTCATAATAGTTACGCTGCCTATTCTCTCCCACCATGATAAAGTGTCTAAGGCACCTGAGTGACCCTATAGGTTAATGACAGTCATTAAATTATAGTGTCCATGAATGGCTTATATGCCTGCGAGAGGGTTGTAGCTGAAAGCAGAAATACATTTCTAAAAGTCCCTTGGATACCAACTGAGACCATAATATAAATATAAAACTGCATAAAAATCACTACTTTCTCAAACATGGTCCAAATATAGAAACATTTGTTCTTTTTACGACACCTTACAGAAGTAAATGTTCCTTTCCAATCACCCACTACTGAGAAAGTTCACAAGTGGAACATTTTTGTGAAGTTTAAAATTTGTCACAGGAGCTTAACTCTTAAGTAGTGTACAATGCATTTGAGAAAATATTTTTGTATTTATATAATTTAATGGAAATAGCCATGTTTTCAATATAAAACATGTGAAATGTAGAAATTGGTAGAAGAAAAACCTATCACACAAGTTAAAAGAATAATAAAAAGTAAAAAAACAACAACATTTGTTAGATGTGCTCCTTTAGATTAAATTATGGGCACCCCTTATTTTAACAAATAAATATTGCTGCTCCACCTTCTATCAGGTCATCAATCCTGATTACTTTTGTCCAATTCAATGTGCTTCGTACAGAGAATGTGCAGCAATTGCCTCACTTATTTAAGTATCTAGATAGCAAATCTGATATGAACAAACACACAGCAATACGTATATTTTGTATTCAATAGTAAAAACCAGATCTGTTGCCACACTGCCCAGAATAGAATTTAAAAGATTACAAGCGTATGCGGCACTAATTATAAAATTATATTACCTTTAAAAAAAAAAAAAAGGACCTTATCAGTGTATTCAGCTCTATACAACACTAACAGAAAATCTCAAACCATAAAAATAAAGTGCGCAGTGTCTTTAAAATGTGACTGGCGTTACCAAGGACTATTTTGAGTTCATTGTGGTACTCGTGAGAGGGAGCATCTCAAGAAGTGTGTCTTTGTAAAGTTTGTTTATATCGGATCTCGGCTGTCCATAGTCTTCCTACATACAAGGGAGGAGACATTTGGAGGCACATATAGCCTGAGCAGTCTCATACCTGTTCCTTGTTTGTGAGTGCTTACCACATATTTGTTTTTGCATATTTATTTGGTGTCCAAACAATATTATGCTATGTGTTTTTTTATGTTTTTATCTTTCATGTTGAATTCTGCACACTGCAAGTATACATTTTTCTTTTTAAATTTGGAGTGTACTGGCACAATAAGAACTTTAAGTAATCTTTTTGCACATATACATAAAGTGAAATTGCACTTTCATTTGAAGCACTTATTGATGTGCTATATGCACAGCATTGTAAAAGCACCTTTTGCTGTTGTTTAAGCACTTTTTTGATGTTTTCTGAACACTTCTTGTGAATTGAATGCACAAAATTGGTCACGTTGTAAAGGCACAGCACGCTTTATTTTTTTATGGGTTTCAGAATAGAATTTCAGCAGGGAAACAGTGCTGAGGGGTGCCTATAACTGCACTTCCCTGAATAAAGGTGATAACCCTACTACAATAGCCACTTATAGAACCATTAACAGGAAACACTGGAATTGTACTAAGGCAAAAAAGGGGTGGGGAAGCCAGTGAATATAAAAGCAACCTTTATTGAATAATATGAGTTACAGATGACTTAAACCACAACAACTTAAATAAGTACAATAATACCTGAGGGGAAGTAGCCTTGACCAATATGCACAGGGAAACCACAGGCTGCCAAACAAGGAAGGGTAAATTAGGCTCAGAGAAATCTGAGGAATACGTATGGAAATTGCTATATGAGCTATGTCTGCCATAGGCTGGACTGTAACCCAAGATAAAACTCTTTAAATACTATAGCATCACCAGATAGCTTATAGGATCAATATAATGTGTGTTGGAGAAAAACACAATAATGTAGCTAAACCCCCAAATAGGGCTAAAAAATCCCAATAGTGGCTAAGGTTCCTGGTGCTTGACAAAAAGGAGAGAATAGTGAGGAAGAAACAAAGTAAGAAAGGTCACCCCCCACACACACTTTTGCTGTCCAATAACAAAAAGAGAAAAAGGGGGGATTATAAACCCCACAATCCTAGCCAAACGAACTGACCTTGGTCCCAGGGGATTCCCACTAGTGCCTACCTGAATCGACTAACCCTCGCGTAACTAAAAGTGCATTTAGAGTAAGGTGCTACCCATTATGCTACCCGACTTGCATTTCAGCATCTCAACACGCCGTCGTCAGGGGTATCAGTGAGACCTTTCTTACTTTGAATTCTCAGCTTAGAGAGTAACCCTGAAAAAAATGCAATTGCCTTGCTGTGCCAATCTGAACCTTTTCATAGCTAAGCATTGAATCCAACCAATCTATAGAATCAAGTGTTTATCTATGATGAGCATTAACACCATTTGGTATCATTACGCTGTGTGAACGTGCATTGTGTAAATGTAGGTTGATACACAAAAGGTTTTGTATCTTTTTTCTTTCTTCTCTCTTGATTGATGTTATGTACTCGTAAATGTTCCATTGCAATGGAATTTTGATTTTTCTTTATTGTCTTTTGATGGGTACATCTTTTTAAATTTTATCTATGATAAAATCCACTTAGTCGGGATGAATCACTGTCAGAAAGAGAGATATAAGGCCTTAGCTCAGAGGTAGGCAACCTTCAACACTCCTGATGTTGTGAACCACATCTACCATAATGCACTTACAGCCATAATCTTGGCAAAGAATCAAGGGGAATTTAGTCCACAACATCTCGAGTACCAAAGGTCACCTACCCATGCCATAGCCAGTAATCTAACATTAGTTTAAGCAGTGCAATTTGATAATAGCTCTAGGGAGGAGAGTGGATTTGCTAGGATTGGCAAATGTCCAGTATAATGAAGAAATTCGCCTTTTGGTAGCTAGTTGTGCTTCAATGTATGTTTATAGAGCTGGAAAGATGTGGTAGGAGCACATCATGAATTGTTTTACAATACAGTTTTAGTAACCTATCTAGGTCAGTAACGTCATGTGTTCCAATGACATACAGCTGCTGAAACCCTGGCTTGTTTTACTGGAGAGATAGATCATCCAGTTGATCAGTAGGTTTTCATTTTTTTTTTGCAATGTAATGTTGTTTTCATTTTTCAAATGTTATGCAGCACATACAGCACTTACAATCAAATTAACTATAACGAAGAGTATCAAGGCAAATGAACTCATAAGTTGTACATTGAATTGTATTATTTAAACAGTATTAACCAGAAATGGTTGAAGATGCTAGAGGACCTAGAAGGAGAAAACAGACAAAGGTGAAAAACTTAAAATGGAGAGGGAGGTAAAGTGGGAGGAAAGAAAGAAAGGAAAAAAGAAAGAAAGAGAGAGAACGAAAGAAAGAACAAAAGGAAAGAAGGAAGGAAAGTAGGTAAATGGGGGTATGTTTAGAGTTTGTCACCACTTGTAATGCAGCTATCATAGATCGATTGATCATGTTTGGTAAGTAAAACTGCAAACAATAACAAATTAAATAGTTACTCCAAACAAAAAGAGAGTTTTATCAGGGCCAAGTTCTCCCTGCAGCCAAATCCTGCTTCAGTGACGTCTCTGCCCCCACTCACTGCAGGAAGTATGATGTCCCAGAGGCTGGGTTGAGGGAGGACTTGGGTGGTAAGTTATGCATGCTGACAATGGACACAAACTATGTACAGATCTAACAGCAGCACAAAAAGCAGCACATACAGACTCCAAGCACCATGACTACTTCAAATAACTGATGTGGTCACGATCATTGAAAGTAACCATTTAACATTATCAGAAAAAAACAACTAGTTAAATGTTGTTAATGTAGAAGAATAATGTGTAGATAAAAAGAAAGAGCCTGACTTAAAAAGACATCCTAAATGCCATGCTAAAGGCTACAAGGATGGCCACATACACTGGAAACCTGTGACTATTGCATGAGTTGTTGTTACCTTCTATGACAGTTCAGAATGCAGAATGAGCTGATGATAAGGGATCTCTGGGTGCAGTGGAGGAGTCCCCAACAGCAGCTGACGCAAAAAGAATCCAGCGACAGCCTAGGAGTTATGGGAAGGATTAGAAGAGTCATAAGTAGCAGTCTAAATAAAATACTTAATTTATCACGAATACTATTCAATATGAAGCAGCCGGAGGGAGGAGATCTGCAGAAACATAGGAATCAAATGTCAGAATAAATTAAATTTGATGGAAACGACAAGTGATTCTGACTTTATCAAGTCTTCCAAAAGGCTACAGTTCATTAATTCATGTACAAGAAACTAGGGAGAATCTCTCTGTAAAATATGTTTCAGCATGTCTCAAGGAAGAGTCAGTAAGTAGAGCTGAAAATGCAGTAAGTAATGAAACAAAAGTATTTTCAATACAAAACACTGATAAGCCTATGCTAGGAAACAAGCCAGCTTATCAGAAGAGCCAATGCAATAAATAAGTTTTCACATAAAAAAAAAGCAAAAGTAAAAGAATGTTTTATTTTTGGAGACGCATGTCATCTTGCTAGAAAGGCAATAGACAAGAAAAAAGACACTACAAAGTAAAAAAGAAAATAAAAACACTCCAAAAATGCTTTTATTGCTTAAGAAATGGCAGATATGGTTATCATAAATTCTTAAACCAACTAAAAGGGGATAAAGCTGTTATCTGAGGCAAAAGGAACAATTAACATAGTGCAATACAATTAAAAATAAAGTGAGACACCATTGTATGATTGCACTCACAGGATATAATGTAGTGTCAGCGCATAGAAAGTGCATCCCCTGGTATTTGGAGGGATAATGCTCCACTCAGCTCTGCTCCATATAGCAACTCCAGCAATTTATAGACGTATGGCAAATTCCTTTTGCTTCAGATAACAGCTGTATTCCCTAAGAGTTGGTTTAAGATTATTTGTAAGGAGACTAATTGGAAGTTTCTTGGAGAAGCTAATTATTGCCCCATTGGTGGGTAATAATATAATATGTACTTTAATTACAAATTGTTGGATTGATTCAGGTGCAACCTAGCACATGTGCAAAGATTCTCAATTCTTCCAACAAAATGAACCAATAATGTTACAGAAATGGTGAGCATTGCTAATGGCAACAAAGTGTATGGAAATTGGATGCAGATGGAAATGTAAGCAAACCACTGACTAAGGATTCTTAAATACTTAGCCTCAATATATGTGCCCCTAAGTCTTTTCTACGTGCTAATGGTGTGCTAGTGCAACTGTGCTAAATTTAAGTAAGCACATCCAATTGTGCGTACAATTAAATGGCAAAAGAGAATGAATCTACAGGATGTGGATCTCACTATCTGTGAACTCAATCTAGGTTTATTTTGCTCAACTAGTTGGCAACATACACTGATCAGCCCCAACATTAAAAACACCTGCCTTGTTGTTGTGTATTTGTTTTTCCTTTTTTGACTACCATTGTAATTATTTTTGGTAAAAATATATTGTTTTACTTGTGCTGTAAACGTTTGTATAAAAAGGAAAAATAACTTAATAAAGATGATAAAAACAAATCTGCCTAATATCATGCTGCCAAAACAGCTCTAGTGCATCGAGGCATTGTCTCCACAAGACCTCTCAACATAGCCTGTGGTATCTGGCACCAAGTCATTATCAGCAAATTCTTTAAGTCCTGTAAGTTGCGAGGTGGGACCTCCATGGATCAAATTTGTTGTTTCAGCACATCCCACAGATGCTCAATTGTATTTGGAAGCTCTTTTGGCAGTGGACGGGGATCATGGACACTCTGACATATGCAGCCAGATAGGCTAGCCTTCGCTCTCCTCATGCATCAATGAGCCTTGAGCACCCATGAACCCGATGCCAGTACACTGGTTGTTCTTAATTGCACCACTGTTGGTAGTTACAAATCACGGGATACCAAGAACACCCCACAAGACTTGCAGTTTTGGAGATCCTCTGATCCAGTCATCTACTATCACTATTAGGCCATTATCAAAGTTACTCCGATCTTTTTGCTTGCCTATTGTTTTTGCTCCCAACACATGAAATTCAAGAACTGACTATTGAATTGCTATCTAGTATGTTCCACCCAGTGACAGGTCCCCTTGTAATAAATAATTAATGGTATTCATTTCATCTGTCAGTGGTTTGAATGTTGTGGCTAATCAGTGCATAGTAATAGTGCCGTAGATTTATTGAAGATCATTTTGTTCCTTTTTTTGGAAGAACGATATATTAGATTTGTTGGATTTTTATGTCTGTTGTTTCTTTTGTGCCCTTTCAGTCATGGTTTCACTATTTATTTGGTGGCGCTAAAGATTTTGCAATCTTTCTGTCACTTTTCTTTTTTCTATAATGTTTAATTTGGCAGTCCTTCTGAAATTAATAATTCTGCAGGCTCCGTCCAAAAGCAGATTCTCGACTTACAATGAGGGAGCACTCTTAGGACAATAACAACTACAGCTTGTTTTTCGCTTTAATCAATGAATGGTAATGTAGCTTAGGCTTATTTATGCATATGGAACCACAATGAGGGGGCCACAGGGCTATCCGATAACCTTTCAGATTTCCAGAATTAAATCAAAATAGATAAACGGAGACAAAAATAGCTGATCTGAATAAATTCTCCAATGCAGCAATTGTAGTAGCTTGGCTATTTTTTTTACTCTGTTTTCCCATCCAGATTTAATTTGCAAACTAGATAAGTGATGACAAGCCCCAAAAGTACACATAGAAGGTTAACTGGACTTGTTTGCAGGAAGAATTAGAGTAATGCGAATGCACACTGAATCAGGTTTTACTGATGGAAATGCATAGAAAACAGTGAAACAAAGTTTACTAAAAAAAACAGTAGCAGTGGGAAACTGGCGTAACACCACCTTAAGGACACATGACATGTGTGACATGTCATGATTCCCTTTTATTCCAGACGTTTGGTCTTTAAGGGGTTCTTGTAAATTGCCTGGTGTGTGCATGTGCAGCTTCTAAAGCAACTCTAAAGCAATTTCATTGTACAAAACAATTTTATGATATATAATCATTTCAAACACAAAACATATGTATTGTACTACAGCTTTTATGCTCAAGTATTCATATGTGAAACTCTGCAGCTGTTTGTTCCAATAAATCAACTCTTAAAGAAACTTCAAAGACTCTCCGTGACGATAGTCACTGTCTCTGGGAGCATAAGACTAACACTTCATGTAGGTCCCTGGATGACTCGTATGTTTAAGTCACTATGCGCCCATTATAGGTGCAGGGTGTGTTTTATTGTAATGTCATTTCTTAAATGTCTCGTGTGCACTCCTGGCCTCCTGGTGTTCTGTACCAACTAGGTGGATTTGGCTGTGGAGCCTGTGCAGCACCACCTATTGGTTGTGAAAGATCTTGCAAGTCTTTGCAGCGCCACCTGTTGGTTGAAACAATTATGTGTTACCTAAATGGCAAGGATATCTAATTTGCATATTCATGTAAATTTGCATATTATGGTTTATGCAGACAGGGGAAGTATTTCTTGTTAGTCTTTGTTTCCCCCACCCGTTTATAAATATTATTTTGTATTATTATGAGTGCCTATATGATTGCTTATATGATTTTGTTATATGTATTAAATTGAAAGTGTTGCCATAATGCGTGTAATGTGGGTATGGGCTAGTCCTGTGTAAAAATTGAGCATTGTGTTAGTTCCATTTGAAACTGTGTGTCCTGTCTGGTATTTTTGGGAAACAGAGTTTTCAGACCTGTTGGCTGCCTGCACTGGTCCCTGATCCCGTGAATGTGTTAAAGGACCACTATAGTGCCAGGAAAACATACTCGTTTTCCTGGCACTATAGTGCCCTGAGGGTGTCCCCACCCTCAGGGACCCCCTCCCGCCCGGCTCTGGAAAGGGGAAAGGGGTTAAAACTTACCTTTTTCCAGCGCTGGGCGGAGAGCTCTCTGCCTCCTCTCCTCCTCCTCCTCCTCCTGGGCTGAATGCGCACGCGCAAGAGCTGCGCCCGATTCAGCCTAGGAAAGCATTTACAATGCTTTCCTATGGACGCTTGCGTGCTCTCACTGTGAAAATCACAGTGAGAAGCACGCAAGCGCCTCTAGTGGCTGTCAATGAGACAGCCACTAGAGGATTAGGGGGAAGGCTTAACCCATTAATAAACATAGCAGTTTCTCTGAAACTGCTATGTTTATAAAAAAATGGGTTAACCCTAGAAGGACCTGGCACCCAGACCACTTCATTAAGCTGAAGTGGTCTGGGTGCCTAGAGTGGTCCTTTAAGAAAGAGCTGGGCCTGAGAAACACAAGTGTCCTGGGAGGGAAACAGAACAGGCAAAGGCAGATGGCACAGTACCTGTCAGGATTCAACAAGAGTCCCTAGTAGCAGTGAGGATGCTGACTTGGTTGAGGTACTCATCCAAAGTACAGGAGCTCCGCCACACTCTCCACACTCACTAAACTGTTCTGCTGTGCTATAGGAGATCATTTACAAGAAAAAAATGTCTTTGGAGTGCTTCTCATGTTCCATGCCAATATAACTCTCTTCTGCTCTATTATTTGGCAATACCTTCATGTATTTAAACAGCATTTCTTCTAAAGCTTTTTAAGTTCTCCACATATACATTGTGTTGCAGTAAGTCATACAGTGTTATGCTTTGTTTGTTTTTTTTACACTCTAAATTTCCTGTAAGAGATCACCCACTCTTCTAGTTTCCTCCAGCTATCCTTTATAATATTCTGACCTTGGACATCTACTGCTCAATATTCCCAATGTTTTATAAATCGCCTTAAAGTTTACAGCCTTGATAGCAGTCATCGAGGAGGCTCTAGAACAGGGGTAGGCAACATTTTAGCAGCACTGTGCCGATATAGGATTGTGATGTCCCATAGCGTGCCGGTCTTATTTTTTTAAATTGAGGTGTGTATACTGCCGTATTCTGCTTGTGTTATTTTTACTGTAATTGCTTTGTATCGTTGTATTTGTGCGTATTTGAGCTAGTATATTGTATATGTTCATTAGTAGTTTGTGGTACCGTGTATGATACATTTGAATGTGGGTTGTGTATGAGGGCTGCTTGTGGAATTGTTTGTGGATGGATATGTCACATTGTGTGTTTGGTAGTGTGTGTATGTGTGGGGCTGTTTGGGGTACTGCATGTTGAGTTGTGTGCATGTATGTGGATTGTTAGTGGTGTTGAGTTTGTGCGTATTGTGTGTATGTTTGTTTGTGGGCTGTTTGTTTTATTTGTGTGAGGGGAGGGTTACTCTGCATTTCTGTGTATATCTAGCAGTGTGGGTGGCTTCCCTGGGTTCCAGTGGGGACCAGGCTGGCCAGGTACAGGTCAAGGACAGGAGCTGCAACAGGAGCTGTAGGCTGCTTTACTACAGCGTGGATTCCCATTCACAAGTGCTGGGAGAAAGGGATCTGAGATCACTTCCTCTATGTGCTGCAATGCATAAATTGAGGATTGTCCTTCACCACCTCTTCGTATTAGCAGATCTCTAAAGTTTTACTGGGACTCCTGATAGGCCAGAACCTGTTTGGCTCTAGCAGCCTTGAGTGCCGTGCAAAGACACCTTGAGTGCCGTGCATGGCACTAGCGCCGTAGGTTGCCTACCCCTGCTCTAGAACATGATCAGATTGCAGATCAGAATTGACTTTGATGGTCTCACAAGTTTAGTGGAATATATGTTCTGTTCACTAGAGAAATAACATTTATTTTATGCGTAGAAAGAAACCTTTATTATTGGACAGTCTGCTTAATTGACATTCAGTTTAACTAATCATGATATTAATAAAACGTGTGTCTCTCAAAAAATACTTTATTTTGGTATGCTTTAATTATATGATACATGAATCAAAAATTATTTTAATGATTTTCCAGGTATCAGAGCAGTTTACCATGTAGACAGCAATGGATTTGTGTGGATACATAATGCTGAGATATGTATTGAATGAAAATATCTATGTATCTACAAAAAAGGGTTAATATGTTCATCTCCTGCACATATGTCCTCCCAATGTGTTTGGGCACTCAGTTTTAAGGATGCTTGGTCAGTCATAAATCCTCATATTGCTTTTGTTCTTAGCCTAAAACCCCAAAGTGACAGCAGCCCCTGTTATCTGCCTGGAAAAGGTGTCAAGCTGCATCTCAGCTCAAAATCCCTTTCAGAGAATGTCACTCATGAGACATCATTTCACAACAAGAGCCCTGTTGCTAAGCCTTCAGGGTGAGGGATGCTGTGACAAGGACATCCAACCAAAGAGCACAATGTCATCTGAATAGGTAAATCCAGAAACAAAACACATTAACATAATATTGTCCCCTTGAAAAATTTTAGCCCATTTTGCCTTCTTTTAAAAGCAAATAACTGCTCATATTGGTAAATTAACAAGACATTAAAATTCACAAGAACTAAATGGGATCATGCACTTAAAACTTCTGGAATAAAAGGGAATCATGACATGTCACACATGTCATGTGTCCTTAAGGGGTTAAAGAGACAAACACAAATTCTACAGGTCCCATTATAAACATAGATACAGCATAAATAATTTTAGTACCAAATTTAGTTAATATACAAATGTCCCCAAGACCCTCAGTGTGTCTCTTTGTCCCACCAGCCATTATATGTGCCTCTTTGTCATCCCCCGGGGCCCCTCTGTGTATCTTTGTCCCCCTTGCCCCTCTGTTTGTCTCTTTGTCCCACCAGCCCTCTGTGTGTCCCTTTGTCTCCCCCTACCCACATCCCCTCTGTCCACCCACATTCCCTCTGTGTGTCTCTTTGTCCCCTCCAGTCCTCTTTGTGTATCTGTGTCCCCCATTAGACTTCTTTGTGCTTCTTTGTCATCCCCCCAGCTTCTCTCTGTGTGTCCCTTTGTCATACTCGGCCCTTTGTGTGTATCTTTGTCCCCCCAGGCCCTCTGTGTGTTTTTTGCCCTTTCCCCAGCCCCTCTCTGTATTTCTTTATCCCACCCTCGCCCATGGTGAGCACTTTGCTAATTGCTCCTCTGCCGCAGTTCACCCGGAGACTGGGCCCCATTGTCGGTGACCCCCCTAGGCAACTGCTCTCCTAGTCAGTAAAGTCTCTAATGATCCTTTGAGTCAGTCTACAGGATACATCCTTCGACTTTGCAACCCCTACATCCTCAGAGATTAATCAAGATCCCAATCTGGGGAGGAGAGGGGGCACTGAATGGGGAGTGGACTCTTACCTGGGGCACAGCATCAGGGAGTGCAACCACAGAGAGTTGTGTTCCCTCATGTTGTAAATACAGCTCCCTTGTCTCTCATATCAGCATGGAGCTGTACTATTGTCACGGACACTACCTGCTTACTTCCATCTTCCGACGTTCGGTTTAGCACTGCTTTTATGTGGGAGCTCATTTGAGTCTGAATTTGGAATTCGCTGAACCAAATTCCAAATTCGCCGGACCAAATTTGGGACACAAATATGACGTCAGCGGCCAAAATGAAGGGGTCAATTATTTTCCACAAATCATAAGCAATTCCAAATTAACTTGAACTAATTGGGAGTTAAGACTGCCCTATTTTTTTCTCACCTCTTCCACTCATTGTTGCCCTGTTGTGGTTCTTGTTAGCCCAATAGTGCGTTACTGCAGTACTCATTTCTGGTTATTTATTCCTGTTCTGGTTTATGGTATTTCCTGTCTTCTATAATCCTTTGACCTCAGCTTGTGTATCATTTATCCTGATCTCTGTATTCCATTGACCTTGGTTATCTTAAATTACTCTGTTTACCGTTAGCCCAGTCACTCTAAGGACCGGTATACAGAAAGTGCATTTATTGTGATTTGGTCTGTGTGTTCTGGATCCACCTGATCCTGATAGCTAGAGCAGAATCATTGCTACGTGAAACAGGTTCCTTGCTGCCAAGAGTGGTTAAAAACTCGTGTCAGACCATTGTGTGTGCCTTTTGTAACCGACAAATGGAGGCTATCAGAATTTAGTGTGCGCTGCAGCTGTTGTTCTGGACTGGATTTCAACAATGAGAAGCTACAGGGCAAAGAACACAAAACCCATGAAATGCCACACCCCGTGATATATTTACTGAACGTTCCTGCACTAGCTCCAGCAACATCTATGTGGGAGCACACACATACACCCTTCTGTTGCCAGATTCATAATGTATCTTTAAGAGACTCATAATTTCTTCACATTAATGGACAGCACATACAGTGCAACCCTGCAATATGTAGATTAAATATGTTGCAGGCTTCCTCCTGAGGAACCCACAGCAATATGCTGTAAAACTCCATCTACAATTATACCCAAAAATAAGTCATGTGAAACACAGTTGCTTCATGATTCAACAAAAGATATCCAAATTGTCTCCTGTTTAAAGAAACCACATAATTATCACAAATCCAAAGATATTCGTGACTCTCCTCTTAGAACCTCAGTAGAAACCCAAGAAACAAAGAGGTAAGAAGGCAGATGTGTGTATTAAGAAGCAAAGGAAAGATGTCAAAGTTGAATGACTAGTCATATTGGCTCCCATTAATTCTTTGAGGAGCTCATGTGTGTAACTTCCTCTAATCTCTCCAGTATTACTCTTCTTCTATCTGAACACCATCTGCTGACTTTTGACCTTGGCATACCTAAGACCCAATTGACACCACTGTCTGAACATCAATCTCACAGAAACCTCCAATGTCTTGACCTAGAGCATTTCTCCACTAAACTCTCCTTTTACCTATGTCAAACATCACCTGTCCTAGCTCTTTTAAACACAGCAAGTGCTCTCAACAACAACCTTGGCAGACCAAGCTGACTCGATATCTCCAAAAATGCTCCAAAACTGCTGAACACTGTTGGAGAAAGTTTCACTGTGCGTCTGACTTTCTCCACTATAAATATATGCTGCACCCATACAGCTTGGCTCTTTCTTCTGCAAAGTAAATTACTTCAATACCCTCATAACCACACTCTCCCGCAAACCCAAATGACTATTTCACACATTTAACTCTCTTCTTTGCCCAATTGTTCCTCCTTCACTTACTAACTTGACCTCCGCAGACTTTGCAACTCACTTCACTGACAAGATCTCTACAATCAGGGAAGAGATCTCTCATCTTACTTCTTCCCCTTAAAATCACTCCCGCTGCTGTTCTATGTTCATTCGCACCAGCTACAGCGGAAGAGGTTTCTGCTCTGCTCCAGTCATCCTGCCCCACCACCTGCTCCCTAGATCCAATTCCCATGCATCTCATCCGTGTCTTCCTCTCTTTCTCTACCTCTCACTAAAATTCTCAATCTCTCTCTCTCCTCTGGCATATTTCCATCTCCCTTCAAATATGCAACTATAACCCCAATTCTAAAGAAGCCCAACCTTGACCCTAACTCCCCGTCTAACTACCGTCCTATCTAGCTACTGCCTTTTGCATCCAAGATCATTGAAAGAGTTGTGTATGCTAAATTAACAGACTTCCTCGAGTCCAACTCTCTGCTAGACCTGCTTCAGTCTGGTTTCCGCGCTAAGCACTCTGTGGAAACGGCACTGACCAAAGTCTCCAATGATCTACTCGCTGCAAAATCTTGTGGTCACTACTCTATACTAATTCTCCTTGACCTTTCTGTGGCTTTTGACACTGTTGATCATCAACAGCTTCTTCTACAAGATATTGCTCTCTCCTGGTGCTGCTCCTACCTCTCCCAGCGCCGCTCCTACCTCTCCCAGCGCCAGTGGCGGATCCAGAGCCTGATTTTGGGAGGGGCACTTGTAGATTATTTAAAGAAATAATCCATGCACAATAACCACTACAGCTCTATGTTATGGTGCCTGGTGTGCCCGGACCCCCTCCCAGCAGTTTGACAACTTACCTGTGGTCTGCTGGGATATGGGACTGTAGTAGGGCATAGGAGCAGTAGTGCAATGTGTGGGGGCAGTGTGGGCATGGGGTCAGTGTATCTGTGAATGTGTATGGTGTGTATGGGGGTAGTGTGTGTATGGGGGGCAGTGTGTGTGGGGGGCAGTGTATGTGTGTGGGGGGCAGTGTGTGTATGGTGGCAATGTGTGGGCTGCGGGGGCAGTGTATGTGGGGATGTGTAGGGCAGGTGTGTGTGGTGGCAGTGTATGTGTGGTGGGCAATGGGTGGGGGCAGTGTATGGGGCAGTGTGTGTGGGGCAGTGCACGGTGTGTGGCAGTGGTGGGGGCAATGGCGTGGGGGTGTGTGTATGTGGGGGCAGTATAGGTGTGTGGGGCAGTGTATGTGTGTGTAATGGGGGGGGGTATGTGTGTGTGTGGGGCAGTGTATGTGTGTGTGGGGCAGTGTGTATGGGGGGTGGGTAGCAGTGTATGTGTGTGTGTGTGTGTGTGGAGGTAGTGTGTGTATGGATGGCAGTGTATGTGTGTGTGGGGGCAGTGTGTGTATGGGGGCCAGTGTATGTGTGGGGTGTGTGTGAATGTGTATGTGTGTGTATGGGTGGGGGTAGCAGTGTGTGTGTGTGTGTGTGTGGAGGTAGTGTGTGTATGGGGGTGTGTATGTGTGTGTGGGGTAGTGTGTGTATGGGGGGCAGTGTATGTGTGTGTGGGGGCAGTGTGGGCATGAGGGGGCAGTGTATGTGTGAGCAGTGTGTGTGGGGGGGCAATGTATGTGGGGGCAGTGTATGTGTGTGTGTGGGGACGGTAGTTATGTGGGGGGGCAGTGCTCATGTGGGGGGGCCTCCGGGGGAGCAGGGGGGGCAACTGCCCCATTGCCCCCCCCCCATCCGCCGGTGCACAGCGCTCTCTCAGGGTTTCTTTCTATGGCTCTGCTTCTTCTCCCCAACTCCTCTCTGTTGGTGTCCCCCAAGGTTCAGTCTTTGGTCCCCTACTGTTCTCCATCTATACTGCCTCCCTTTGTAAACTCATGAGCTCATTTGGCTTCCAATATAATTTCTATGTGGATGACACGCAAATCTTTCTTTCCTCTCCTGATTTCTCCCCATCCCTATTAACTAGTGTCTCTGACTGCCTCTCTGCTATTTCTAACTGAATGGCTGCCCACTTCCTTAAACTCAACTTGACCAAAACTGAATTTCTGGTCTTTCCTCCCTCAAGTGTTGCTACTCCTGTGTCTGTCTCCCTCCAAGTCAACGGTGCTACCATCAGCTCCACCATGCAGGCTCGCTGCCTAGGTGTTCTCTCTGACTCTGACCTCTCCTTCACGCCTCATGTTCAGTCTATCGCCAAATCCTGCCGCTTCCATCTCAAACACATTGCGCGCCTCCAACCCTACTTAATGCCAGATGCGACTAAGGTGCTGGTCCATTCCACTGTCCTTTCTCACCTTGACTATTGTAATCTGCTTCTCACTGGTCTTAAATGCTCCCAACTTGCGCCGTTACAGTCCATAATGTATGCGGCGGCGAGACTCATCTTCCTGTCCGCCCACACCGCCCACACCTCACCCTTCTGTCAGTCCCTACATTGGCTTCCAATAAGTTATAGGGCTCAATTTAAAATTATGGTTCTTGCTTTCAAATCTCTACATAATGCTGCTCCCACCTATCTATCCTCCCTAATACACAAGTATGTCCTGTCTAGGCCCTTACGCTCTGCTGAAGACTTACGTCTATCTTCTCTCCGTACTCCCACCTCTGATGCTCGCCTTCAAGACTTCTCGAGGGCTGCACCGTTCCTGTGGAACTCACTTCCCACCTCCGTTAGATGCTCACCCAGTCTCCACTCAATTAAAAACCCACTTCTTTATAAAAGTGTATCAATTAAACTGTTAATAGCTTCCGACTGATTCCTCTCTTGCAACTGTCATTAGTCTAATACTATCCTTACCGTTTGTATTACTTTACCCCACTCCCTCTAGCATGTAAGCTCATTGAGCTGTTTGTTGAAGAATTAAGACATCATTGTAATTGTAAATGAGACGTTTAATACTATGTTTATACTCCTGGAGATGATTTAGAAATATATTATGGTACAACTATGTTTGCTGGAAAAATGTCATTGCTTTATATTTTAGATTGAATAACCTTTTTTAGTTTCCATTCTTTGTATTTGTACCGTTTTTTGCCTTTTGAAGTACAAAGATATGATATAACCAAACAATAAGGGATATTCCTTTAAGAGATATCAGGAGGGAAATATCTATAATAAGGGTGATTAGAGTCCTTTAAAAATCATTGTATTGATTTACATTAAATATGTTTTATATATATATTTGAGGTGATAGTTCTATTTAGTCATCCATACTATTGGATTTAGAAATATTTAGAATCCAATATTTAATATTGTTCATGTTCGTTTTTTAGATTCTGTGTTTAAATATAATCAACCTCTTTAGGTTGATATAAGGAGTTCAGCTTATCTTAATGAGTTTAAGTCTGCATATGTGCAATTGATTTGCTTATTCAATGAGATCGTACTAAATGGAACCCCGACCAATGGAACGAGAAGGGGGTGGTACTATGGACTTAAAAGGATGGCTGGGATTCCATGACGTCGGAGGAGGAAGCCTGTGGAGGAGGGCGAAACGCGTCACACGGACGTCATTGGAGGGGCGGACCCGGAAGCGGATCACGTGACCGGACTGCGATCAGGAAGTGCTTTACAGTGTACAATACTTGCTCGTGTTTTTATGTGGGTGACTCTGTGAGTCTATACCCACCACATCCCAAGTAAGGGTTTTAATTTTTTTATATAATAAAACTGGTCTGTGATATTATTCAATTGGAGGTCCTGCCCTTCTTTTTATATACAGCATAACAGAATCATCAGTGGACATATCTTCTGGAATATCTTTCAGTGTGGGGATATCCCCTCTTCAAAGGAGCCTTGCAAACCCAGAGCCAGGGGTGATAGGGCTCTGGGATATGTGAGTTTTTTTCCCTTAGATTTTTCTTTACACATTTTTTGTGCATTGTAATTTTGAGCGCTGCCATATTATCTGTATTAGATTTTATAGCGCTCACACATTGGTTTTTGTTCATTGAGCAGGGCCCTCAACCCCTCTGTTCCTGTGTGTCCAAGTTGTCTGGTTACAACTACATGTTTGTTTGTCCACCCACTGTAAAGCGCTGCAGAATTTGTTGGCGTTATATAAATAATAACAGAATAATAACTCCCACGCTTTCTTAAAGGTCAAATTCTGCTACCATTTTCAGCTCCTTTCCAATCAAAATTCTAAGCCTAGGTAGAGTTGTCCAAATAACTACACACACCGATCTAGTTAGTCATATTTTTCCTTCATCTTGTCCATCTTACACAATATCTGAACTGAAAACATTTGCCCTAAAATTCATATTTTAGCAAATAACCTTAATAAAGTTAAGCCTTACTTAAATTTTGCTCAAAAACACTTGATACAATTACACACAAACGTTTAATGTATAGAATGAAGGAGTTAAGATTGTGATACAGAATGTGTATTTTGATTGAAAAATTACTTGAAGGGGAACTGGCGCCTCTTTAGAATTTACAGCATTGAATATAAATGTTTGTAAAGTTTTTGTGTACAGCCTTGAAATTACTGTAAAATCTTTCAAGATGATTCCTTCAGATATAAACATTTTTTGTACGTTTTTAAAAGACACATAAAATGATGTCATATATGAAGTCCGTTTTTCATGTACAACTCAACTACAAACATCTATAACACCATTAAGTTTTATGAATCTTTCATAAAATGTTCTAGAATTTTAAAGAGAACAGAAATAAAATGGAAAACAACATGGCATAAATGGCAAGGTTAACATATACTGTCCCTCTAACACTCAATTTGCTATAGCTTGTCTATACAAGAAAGATAAATGAATAAAAGCAAAAAAAAAACAAAAAACTACTGAAACCGGAGAAAACAGGAACCAGGATGAGGGATTAGGGTGGTATGTAGCCGAACTGGAATTGTTTTCCAAATCAGATGTTTAAATCTTGATTTTTTTAAAAAAAATTGTTTTATAATTTACTCCAAACTGATATTTAGTTAATAAACCTAACAGTGGAGATCCATTTTCTGAAAGTGAATGCAGCTAAAATAGCTGAATAGTTATCTGTAAATTAATTGGAAATGGGTCCTTGTGTCAGATTAAACTGGATATCAGAGACGAGGAACCAATGCGATGTGGAGCTATACTAAATAAATCTCTAGTTATACCTCCCCAGGTGTCCCATAACTTTAACAAAATATATATTTTGCTCAGGTAAAATAAATTTCCTGTGTCTATTTAAAGACAAGCAAGTTGACATGGTAAACATATAAGCTGTAATTTAGTTTGATCTCTATTGATTCACATTTTAAATCACCACCTTACAAAATCGAAACAAGGTTTCGGCCCACAACAGGGCCTTTGTTAAGCTTACAAAGCTTGACAAAGGCCCTGTTGTGGGCCGAAACGTTGTTTTGATTTACTCCAATAAATCTGCATACTGGATTGAACTTGAGTGCCTGAACCATCATTACTTTTTTGCAAAGCTTTGTCTAAGGACTGCCCTGTTTTTCCAGTATCATCAGATCTAGATGCAAGACACCCCTATTGTTCCTTGCAGCAATAATGTGTACTTCTCCTCTAACTTCCTATATTATAGCTACATTTATAATCATCTACACATTCCATCACACATCATCATCCACACTAATTTACCATCCTAATGGTACCCCATTCTACCCCATTGTTGAGATTCTGGTAAAACCAACACACTGGTCTTGGATTGTACTCTACCAAGAAGGTGTAGACAAGCAAAGATAGGCATGTATGTATTACCAGTCCGTAGGATGGCCATATTTAATACAAAGTAGTCCAGAAGGCAGGGGCAGACTGGGACGGGGGGCAATTGCCCCCCAGGCCGGCCTGAATCCAGGGCCGTACGCATCCAGCAAAAAAGGAAAAATCCGAATCCCCTGCATCTGGCTGGGGACTCAATTTTTTCAACTTACCTCACTCTTCCTGCAGCCTACAGCCAGTGGAGTCGGCCAGCCTCTCCTGATGATGTCAGGAGGAGGGGGCGTCACTTTCACTGCTCTTCTCCCAGGACCGCTGGGGAGTCTGGGAGAAAAGCACAGGAAGTTACGGCCCCTACTCCTGATATCATCAGACTACTGGCTGCTGCTCCTGCTGGCTCATGCATCTCCCCACCTCTCCCTGGCCTAAGGTGAGACTCAGGGAGGGGGGGAATACACTTTAGATTTGTATTTATTTTTTAATCCCCTTTCTCTGCCCCTGTCCCCCTTCTCAGCTCCTGTCCCCCAACCCCCCTGTCCCCCTCAGCCTCCTTTCCCCTTCCTCAGCCCCATGCCCCCCACCACAGCCCCCATAACATCACCACTACAGCTACTCTCCCCCAATTGCAATCCATATCACCCACACCACAGGCCCTTTCCCAAATTGTAGCCTTCAACCTACTTCAGCCCCATTCCCCCACTACATTTCCTAACCACCCAATTACAGCTCAAACCCCCCACTACAGCCCCTAGCCCCCTACTACAGCCCTGTCCATTTTCTCAGCCCCTTTCTACTGGCTTTAAAAGTGTAAAGTGTGTGTGCGTGTGTGTGTGTGTGTGTATGTGTGTGAGTATGTCTGTGTGTGTCAGTATGTCTCTGTGTGTCTGTGTGTGTCAGTATGTCTGTGTGTGTGTGTCAGTATGTCTGTGTGTGTGTGTGTGTGTGTTAGTATGTCTGTCTATGTGTGTGTAAGTATGTCTCTATGTGTGTGCCAGTTTGTCTGTGTGTGTGTGTCAGCCAGTATGCCTGTGTGTGTGTGTGTATGTCAGAATGTCTGTCTGTGTAAGTCAGTATGCCTGTTACAGTGTGTGTGTGTGTGTGTCAACGAGTGTGTGTTTGTTAGTGTGTGTCGAATCAGCAAGTGTGTGTCTGTTTAGGTAACTGCCCCCCCTTTAAATTACATGGGAAATGTGTTTTTACTCTCCTTTTGGTGCAATGGGCCACTTGACTGGACTTGTCCCCCAGGCCTAAGGCTGCCAGCCCTCTCCTGCCAGAAGGAGACTCAGGGATAAGCAGGTGTCAGGAATGCCAGGGGTACACTAGTCAGATATGTAAGCCAAGATCAGGGTTACCAGAAATCTGAATATGTGATAAACTGGTTGAATTAATAAAAAAAAAACAACATAATACTGAATGCAATTGAGGGTGACATAAACCACAGAATGGCAACTCCTCAGTGGTGGACACAGGATAAATAGGAATGAGTGTGTGGTATCAGAAATCTGTATCAATTGGAGTGCAGTAGATCATGCTTGTGCGCTGATGCACAGATGACACATGAGAACATACTGGAACCAGGTAAGGTATGGCTGCATGATCTAAAGATACAGACTGGAGTGCCTCTGTAATCATGGTAAATAAAATGGCACATGAAAATGTTCAGGTAAGATAAACATATGGCATATTATTCTACAGTCTACCATACTTCAGACATCCTACTATTTTATATGTCTACAAGAAGCTGTGAGTGTAAAACAGTATCAAGGCTTTACATAGATTACAAATTAAGAAAAACATTATCTACAATTTTGTGAAAATCTCTGAAAATATTGTCCACTATGATTAATGTAATCAGTGGTGTATCCTGGTTTTGTGCTGCCCTTTTTTTTTAATTATTTAAACCCCCAGCCTCCTTAACTTTGGGAATGGGGGGGGGAGGGAGGGGGCTTCTCCCTTTCCCTGGGGTCCAGTGGCTGCTGGGCTGCTGGGCGGGCGGTGCTGGCGAGGGAGCACTTTCCCCTGAGCGCTCTGCTCAGCTCCCTCGCGTGCCGCAGAGTGATGCCGGGAGCAGAGAATCTGTGTTGGATTATTTTCCATGTAGCTAAAATGACTGTCCTAAAGTTGAATTGAATCCCAAATATTCAGTAACTATGTTACAGGAAAAGAAGGACTGCTCCCCACTTCAATATCTAGACCATAATTCTATTCAGCTCTTCTTAGCATAAATTACCACAATAGGCACCCAGACCACTTCAGCTCAATGAAGTGGTCTGGGTGCCAGGTCCCTCTAGTTTTAACCCTGCAGCTGAAAACATAGCAGTTTCATAGAAACTGCTATGTTTCACTGAGGGTTAATCCAGTCTCCTGTGGCTGTCTCACTGACAGCAGCAAGGGGCGCTTCAGCGTTTCTCACTGTGACGCTGGACGTCCATAGGAAAGCATTGAGTAATGCTTTTATACGGGCTGTTTGAATGCGTGCGCGGCTCTTTCCGCACATGCGCATTCGGATCTGACGTCCTCAGGGGGTGGAGAGTTCCCCAGCACAGAGGGAGCCAGGCGCTGGAGAAAGGTAAGTGGCTGAAGGGGTTGGAGGGAACCTAATGACCCTATAGTGCCAGGAAAACGAGTTTGTTTTCCTGGCACTATAGTGCTCCTTTAAGAACCACCACATTATTGGATAATTCTCCGGGTTATTGCTCTACTACCACTTGTGACAAACCCTGTACTTTCCTTTGCCCCAGTTATTTTTTCCTATAGGCCTCGGGTGTCACAGCGTACTGGGCCAATAAAATATTATTTTCCTGCTCACAGTGTTGTATATCAGAGTCGGGTACTGCCTGGTAAGCCTCAGCTGCTCTGCCGGACAATTTTCTGCTCAGGATGGCTGCCCACTTATCTCTGTTCTAGGGCACATTGCCTTTCAAAGTCTTGCAAATAGGCATCTATATCCACCTTTCCAACTACAAAGTTTTTGAATGCAACATAGTTCACCTTTCTGCATTGCCCTCTATTACTAGTTCTTGCTAGCGATGCTATATCTCCCTGACTCATGTCGGTTCTGGACTGCTGTGCTGTCTCTGCTGCTGTAGGTTGCTCCATGATCTGTACAATCAGCTCCTGTGGGAAATTTGGTCCCAGTTTACTGAGCCGACATCTCATGTCCCTCTGGAACTCTGCCTCTTCCCTGCTTACAGTCGCTACATTACTGGCTTGGTCGCCCTCCATCAGTTTGGCTATGATCGCTGATTTATTTTTGTTACTTGCCGGACAACCCTGAGCGTTGTTCGCTTGAAGCTTTGAAACTGCTGGGCCATTCACTGCTGTTCCTTGTTCGGGAGGTTCATTCGGGAGTTAGATCCCGCCACTTGCCACCAATTGTAACAAACCTCTTGTACTTCGTATAATACGTTCATTCGCACACTCCTAAACTGCTAGAGGCTTACGTGATTATAGCCCATTTGCATAGTACGCTAATTCATATTCTCCCAAAACCCAAGAAGGTCGTGGCAAAAATCAAGCGCTTCTTCATTCGTATACCCAAACATCAGTGGAAACTTGATGAAGGGTACAACTGGAATGTTTTATTATGGCCATATGGCCCACTTTTATACACAGACCCCCAGTATGGGGTCCCCAGCAAAAATATAGTAAAACACGCCCAGGAGTCTCTGTGTCTGGGAGATAATTGAGTGTACTTTGCTTAAACTAATTATCTCCCAGGCACTAGAGGTACAAAGAATAAAATGGAAAACGCCCCAAACCATATATAATTTTTAATATTGACCCCCATAAATCCTATATCCCCAGATAGCCTGGATCTGAGCGCCCAAAGTGTCCAAATAGCGCTGAGAACCCACGAACACAGCCGAATCGCCACCTGGTTAACGTTTTGACGGACAGTACATGTGGCATCTGCCCAAAATAGTTCCATGAGAAAAGTGGTAGCGGTCGGTCACGGTTCCCCTGGCTGGCATAGGTAGCAATTGTTCCTCTAGTTCATGCGTACCTTTTCACAGGATAGTGCTCTCCTGGCTTGTCAGAATAGAAGCAGGCATTCGTACCAAGTTACTGGTGTTTGCAAAGACGAGTGTCTAACTTAGAGTTCCAGACACTCAACGACAAAGTACCATTGATTGCTTTCGGGAGACAAGATGACCGCCGTTTTCCAGTGAACGTGTTGTCCAGTGGCCGCCCAGGCAGAGCACTTAATTTTGTGGTTACTTAGAAGGTAAATGAGCCAGGTGGGTGGTCAGTGATTGGTAGATCAAACTATCAAATGCAGGAAAAAATAACTGGGGCAAGAGAAAGTATAGGGTTTGTTACTCTTATGTTTTTATGGTTTTTTTAAAAAAAATAAGCGATGTATGTCATGTAGACAGTGTTACAGTAATTACAAAATGTACTTGTACATACATGTGTACACAAGTTCATTTATGTTGCTATGCATAGGTGCCAAGTAATGCAGCTAACTACATTTTGAGGGACCAGACAAGTTGTCTCTTTGTCATCCTCACCATGTAAAAACTCAATTTGTCTTCTGCCATCTGTAATATAGAAGAGATAGTAATGCCCATGACTTGGGATGTGCATAGGCAAAACATTTGGTTCGATTCGTCATTCCAAAATTCGGAACTTCGGCAATTCAGCACTTCAGCAATTCGGTTCGGCATTCCAAAATTCGGCACTTCGGCAATTCGATTCACTTCGGCACTTGTGAAATTTGTGACTTCGGTTCTTCGGTTCAGCACTTCTGAAATTCAGGACTATGGGAATTCGGCACTTCAGGACTTCGGGATTTAGGGTAAGTGTAGGATTAGGGATGGGTTAGGGGTAGGGTTAGGGTTAAGGTTGGGTTATGGGGTAGGGTTAGGGATATGGCTGGGTTAGGAGTAGGGTTAGGGGTGAGTTAGGAGTAGGATTAGGGTTATGGTAGGATTAGGAGTAGGGTTAGGATTGTGTTAGGAGTAGGGTTAGGGTTAGTAGATGTACCCCTACACTAACCCTACCCTAACCCTACTCCTAACCCTAACCCTACTCCTAAACCTAACCCTACCCCTAACCTTACTCCTAACCCTACCCCTAACCCTACTCCAAACCCAACCCAACCCTAACCCTACTCCTAACCCTACCATAGCCCTACTCCTAACCCTACCCTAATCCTACTCCTTACCCAAACCAAACCCTACCCCTAACCCTCTTCCTAACCCTACACTAACTAAATTCGGGACTTCAGGAATTCGGCACTTTGGGACTTCAGGTAGGGTAAGTGTAGGGTTAGGAGTAGGTTTAGGGTTAGGGTTGGGGTTGGGTGAGGGGTAGGGATAGGGTTGGGTTAGGAGTAGGGTTAGGGATGGGTTAGGAGTAGGAGTAGGGTTAGGGCTACAGTTGGGTTAGAAGTAGGGTTAGGAGTAGAGTTAGGGTTGGTTTAGGAGTAGTGTTAGGTTTGGGTTAGGGTTAGGGTTAGGATTAGGGTAGGGTTATGGTTAGGTTTGGGTTAGGGTTAGGATTAGGGTAGGGTTATGGTTAGGGTAGGGTTAGGTTTAGGATTAGGGGTAGGTTAAGGTTAGGGGTAGAGGTACCCCTAACCTAACCCTACGATAACCCTAACCTTACTCCTAAACCTAACCCTACCCCAACCCTACTCCTAACCCTACTCCTAACCCAAACCCTACCCTAATCCTACTCCTTACTCAACCGTAACCCAAACCGTACTCCTAACCCTACCCTAACTCTAAATTCGGGACTACGGGAATTCGGCACTTCGGCGCTTTGGCACTTCAGGACTTAGAGTAAGTGTAGGTCAGGGGTAGGGTTAGGGTTTAGTTAGGAGTAGGAGTAGGGTTAAGGTAGGTTTAGGAGAAGGGTTAGGGTTGGGTTAGGAGTAGGGTTAGGGTTTGCAGTAGGGTTAGGGTTGGGTTAGGAGTAGGGTTAGGGTTAGGAGTAGGGTTGGGTTCGGGTTAGGGTTAGGAGTAGTGTTAGGGTTAGTGTAGGGGTACATCTACTAACCCTAACCCTACTCCTATCCCAACCCTAACCCTACTCCTAGTGTTATGATTAGGGTAGGGTGAGGAGTAGGGTTAGGGGTAGGGTTAAGGTAGGGAAACCTCTACCCCTAACCCTACTCCTAACCTAACCCTGCCCTAACCCTACCCCTAACACTACTCCTACCCCTAGCCCTACCCCTAACACTACCTCAACCCCAATCCTACCCCTACCCATTTTGCCACTTTTCAGAAGTCCGAAGCACAATTTGGTTCGGTACTTCCGAAATTCGACAATTCGGCACTTCGGTTCAGTTCGGCACTTTGGAAATTCGAAGCATCCGAATGTCTGAATGTCTAAAATTCTGAAATTTTGAAACTGAATTGCACATGTCTACCCATGACTCTTTCAGGGCACCAGTCTCAGAGATCTCAATGAAATATGAATGGTAGAAATCACAAATCTTATGTTAGTGCTGACTATGCATAGCTGAGGTTTATACTAAGACTGTCCATGTTTCACAAATGACTGAAGCTCATGACATACCCAGTTGTTCTCAAAAGCTTCTTCTGCAGGAGTTCAAACTGTGTGACAACCAACTAGACTACTGGAGAGTTACTAAGGACAAAACTATGAACACTTTACCCATCATATGATTAATTACAACACTGTCTGCCTTGTGCATGCTCAGTAAGATTTGAGAAGTTCACACTTGATACACTACACCCGGTTCAAATTATTATCCAAATTCTATTTAAGTGTCATAAAGATTACATATTTTGTTTTTCAGTTTAACTCATGGATGGAATTGTGTCTCAGGGCTCTTTTGATCACTGAAAACAATCTCGGACACCTGTGATAATTAGATTGCCAGGTGAGCCCAATTTAATGAAAAATTACTAAAAGAGGGTGTTCCACATTATTAAGCAGAGCACCATTTTCATGCAATATGGGGAAGAAAAAGGATCTCTCTGCTGCCGAAAAGAGTGCAATAGTGCAATGCCTTGAATGAGATATGAAAACATTAGATATTTCACGAAAACGTAAGCGTGATCATTGCACTATTAAGAGATTTGTGGCTGATTCAGAGCATAGACGGGTTCGTGCAGATAAAGGCACATTGAGGAAGATTTCTGCCAGATCCATGCATCGGATCAAGAGAGTGTAACGTATTCATCCGCTTATAGAAATGTGGTTAATGACATTTACTGTCCACACAGGAAAAGTTGTGCCGAGCAGCAACCTAATCCACAGAAGGTTTAATGCTGAGCAGTAATTGTGCAAATGAAACCTGGTGTCATGTATTCATCTGCTTATAGAAAAGTGGTTAATGACATTTACTGTCCACACAGGAAAAGTTGTGCCAAGCAGCAACCTAATCCACAGAAGGGTTAATGCTGAGCAGCAATTATGCAAATGAAACCTGGTAACTGACTTTGGGGGTCAAAGGCCGGTTACAGCCTATCAGAAAGAAAGGAGGGGTATTTAGGCCCAGTTCTCAGCCTGCTCAGTGCCCTGTCGTGGTTTCCCTTGTGGTTGTCCGAGAGCGCGTTCCTGTTTATAGTTTTCTACCTGGTTTTTGACTTTGGCTTTGTTTATTGACTTCTCTATATTCTGGTATCCTGACTCCTGGCTTTCCTCATCGCTGTGTCCCTTTCTGTGTTCCCTGACCTCAGCTAATATTTTTGACTATTCTTTGTACCTTAAATCTGGCCATTCTAAGGACCGGTAATACGTTACTTATTTGTCATCCGTGCTGGATCAAACAGTAATCCTGACAGAGAGCAGCTGCTAAAATACCATTACATGGCAGCAAACAGATATTTGAAGCTGCTGGTGCCCACGGACATCAAGGTGTAGAGTCCTCCAGAGTCCTGCAACTGTGCATAAACATTTTATTCGGCCCCCACAAACCAATGCTCACAAGCAGAAACGGCTGCATTGGGCAGAAAAATACATGAAGACTAATTTTCAAAACAGTCCTGTTCACTGATGAGTGCCGTGCAACCCTGGATGGTCCAGATGGATGGATGAGTGGATGGTTGATGGACGGCCACCCTGTTCCAACATGGCTACGACGTCAGCAAGGCGGTGGTGGAGTCATGTTTTGGGCCGGAATCATGGCAAGAGAGATGGTTGGCCCCTTTAGGGCCCCCGAAGGTGTAAAGATGACCTCTGCAAAGTATGTGGAGTTTCTGACTGACCACTTTCTTCCCTGGTACAGAAGGAAGAACTATGCTTTCCGTAATAAAATCATCTTCATGCATGACAATGCACCATCTCATGCTGCAAAGAATACCTCTGCATCAATGGCTGCTATGGGGATAAAAGGAGAGAAAGTCATGATGTGGCCTCCATCCTCCCCTGACCTCAATCCTATTGAGTACCTTTGGAGCATCCTCAAGCAAAAGATCTATGCGAAAATGACTTGCAACGCTGGAAGACAGCCAAACCTTGTCCCCAGAACCCTGCAGCTGAACTCCACCTTGAATATTCTTCCCAGACTTCACCAAAGGTACCAAAGGCAGCAAGACTTGTGAAGCTGCTATCAAATAAAGGGTCCTATTTTAAAATGCAAACACAGCAAATTAAAATGTTTAGTTCTTTACAACCTATAAAGTGTTTTGAAACTTACTGTGCGTAATAATTTGGAACAGTGCATTGTAAGTTTTTTATGTTTATCATTAGGAGGTTTGTTCAATAAAATTTGAATTGTACTCTTAATAGTTGATAACATAAGAATTATGCTGACTGTTATTTACATCAGTTATTTAGGTAAATGAGAAAAATATAATTTGCATAATAATTTGGAACAGGGTGTATTGTTCAGTACACTTGTGCAGGACAAAAAATTTTGGTTCCTCCTAAAAACATTTTCTGGTTGAAAGAATTTAGTTTATTTAGCTGTCCAGGATTTAATGATTACCCTGTTGTGTCTAAAGTGTTTTGTTTTTTTCTTTTTTAAAAAACACCTAAACTCAACTGGGTAGTGTCAGGATTACTAGTTGATCCAGCACGTAGAACTGTATCACACCTAGGACTAAAAGTTAACGTCTTACCGAGCCTTAGAATGGCCGGACATAACGTACTAAAGAATTGTCAGAATACTTGCTGAGGTCAGGGACCACAGAATGGGACACAATGATAAGGGAAAGCCAGAAGTCAGGGATACCAGAATACAGGGAAGTCAAAACGAAGCCAAAGTCAATAACCAGAAATAAACGCTCAGGAACACACTCTTGGACAACCACTAAGGGAAACCATGACAGGGCAATGAGGAAAAGGCAAAATGAGTTTAAATAAGCCTCTCTCAGATCCGATTTGCCTTACCTGACCTTTGATCCAAGAACGTGCGTGCGCATCCTTAACATGATGCCACACGCACGCCGACATCGTCAATGCCGTGGGCGGGCGTGGGTTTACAAATTAGTGTGGACCCGCAGCAGCCGGCGTCCACCAACATGCTGCAGGAGTTATACCCATTGACGCATGGCTGCCGAACAGCACTACCATGTTTGTTAGCAAGGCAATTACTGCATATGCCGCAAGGTGAGGATGAATATGTTATGTGTAGTCCCTAAATCCTGAACTGTTAGGGGGTACTTGAGGACTGGGTTGGGAACCACTGACCTCAACAATTAGTTGTAGTTTTGCGGTAATTAAATTTGTTGTGGGAGAGTTTCCACAGAGTGTTTTAAGATTATTATCACTTTAAAATTTCTATAAACTTATAAGCACTTATTGTATCGCACATTTTTCTTTTTTATTTACCAAAAATTTGGTGTTTGTATGCCACACACCTATTTTTTACTGCATCTGCAGAGATAATAGGTACTGCAAAACTCTGTCATAAAGGACAAAAATGAAAGGCATTTGAAACACAGGAATGACCACCAGCACCACAAATCCAATTTTAAAATGCAACTTTTCTACTAAAAAAAAAAAATACCACACAGTGTGGGCAATGTTCACTTGTGCAGCCACACACTGTGTATATTACTGAGGGAACAAGCTTGTAATTTCCAAAGCACAAGCAGTGGGACAGTAGCACATTTAATTCTAAATGAGTGAATAAAAGTGGCACTTGCAGTCAAGAAGAATTTTTTTTTTTTCTAATTATGGGAAGAAGGCAGGTTGGCGGAGGTAGTATTATGCTCTGAGCAATGTTTGGCTAGGTAACCTTGTGTCCTGGCATTCATGTTGATGTTACTTTGACATGTACCACCTACCTATAGATTGTTGCAGACTACGTCCACCACTTCATGGCAATGGTATTCTCGATGGCAGTGGCCTCTTTCAGCAGTATAATGTCACACTACAAGTATTGTTCAGGAATGGTTTGAGGAACATGACTTGGTGTTGCATTGGCCTCCATATTCCCCAGATCATAATCTGATTGAGCTTTTGTGGGATCTGCTGGAACAAACCCCATCAATGGAGGATGCACCTCGCAACTTGCAGGACTTAAAGGATCTGCTGCTAATATCTTGCTACCAGAGAACATGTTCAGAGGTCTTGTGGAGGCCATGCCTCGACACATCAGGGCTGTCTTGGCAGAACAAGTGGGACCTTATTGATATTGGGAAGGTGGTTTTAATGTTGTGGCTAACCAGTGTATGTTAATATACTACACTATAATTTATGTTGAATGCTTGTTTTGCATACTAATCCAACTACAACACAATTTCTTTTTTTTTTTTTTATGTTGTATTTATTTGGTTCCTTTTGGTCTCGATAGAAGGACATCTTACTTGGTTGTTTGCTGCCCATTTATATTGTCTATTTACAGACAAGTACTTGATCTTTTTGTTTTACTCTTCATATTTATACTATGAATCTCGTACATGGTGTGTACTATTGTCGTTATTTATCTTTTAAATTTAGCCTTTTTTCTATTAGGCTGCAGCATGGTAACCCTGTTTTGTACAATATATATATATATATATATATATTTGATTTTGCTTGATTGTTTTGTGACTGTTGTATAGTACACTGCATTCTTTGTGCTGCCATTAGCTTTGTTGTTTTAATTGCTCTGTACTTTATCTTATTCTGTTTCAATGTATGTTTTTATGTAAAATCAATGGTATTATTGTTAAAGGGAGGTAAGGGTTTTGCTCAATATCCATTCATTTTTTCCTTAACCTGACACCTATTATGATCACACCTGTGCTATAAAAAAAAAAAAAAAAAAAGTCACACAGTTATATTAGAACTTTTAAAGATGGATCAATTTTGTTTCTTTTTTAAGGAAGTACTAATTTTTTAAGGAATAAGGAAGATTAACAGTTCCATAAATGAATGGATGAATCAGTTTAAAATATACTCAAGTACATTTAAAGGCAAAGTTTCCTTGTGGGTGACTACACCAAACTGACACATTCTATATCTATTTTTTTCAA
Organism: Pelobates cultripes; assembly: GCA_933207985.1. Lineage (NCBI taxonomy): Eukaryota > Metazoa > Chordata > Amphibia > Anura > Pelobatidae > Pelobates > Pelobates cultripes. Next base: position 212,966,023 of record OW240913.1, on the reverse strand, counting down.
TTTAGTAACCATTTCTTGATACAAATGCACACAACAGAATTCTGTAGTTTTGATATTACTTGCCTGTTTGAACCTAGTCCATTCACTCCTTTCTTGTTTTTTTCTCCCATCTATGTTTTTTAATTCTCTTTATATACATTTTGGTTCTGTACAAGCTTGTTATATATATGTAATGAAAAATCAATGGTATCGGATTAACTATTGTTTCAAAGGATTTGAAATGTATCTAACTGCAGTCTGCTTTCAATTAAACAATAAACAATAAAAAAAAAAAGATATATATATATAAAAATAGTACTTCATATATAACTATATATGTAGCTATCCTTAACTTTTTAAGACAATTATATGGCCTTTGTTTTACAATGTATATAAAATACACGAGGACAACAGGCCTACTTTAATATATCAGTGAAACAGTCACCAAAATGAGAGGCATTTAAACTTTAGTGTGGTACTCTACAAAATTGCATTTTTCTCTAAAAAATATGTGCTTTTATAAGTAAACAAAACTTGTTACTAGTGCAAATGGTAAATATATTTGAGACATCTAATGGCAATAATCTGTTGTGAAACAATGCATGATTTATAGGAGTTTGCTTATAGTGGCAAAGATTAAAGGTGCTACTGTCTGTAAGCATAACAGCAGCGACCTCTTCTGGTCTGTTTTGTGAAAAACCCTCAACTGAAGCCATGCCCATGCATTAAATTAAATTGTATTTGTTTAATTGTTTTACAGACAAGTTTCTTCAGCTATCTAGAAAATGGTCAAATGTAAAAACTTACTTATGGCATTAAACTATAATCATAGTGGTCAACTATAAAACCAATCACCCAATTTGATGGAGCAGAACAAATTTTATTTTAGTGCAAAAAAAAAAAAATACACATTTAATTTATTTTACTTCATAAAATACATTGGCAATCACAAACTTCTTTTTGGGATGAAGCATTTTTGTGCATTAGTATTCTTTGCTCAGAAAGTACATCACCGCTTTCTGCAAGTAGAACTGAAGCTTGTGATAAATGTGGACGCGTGTATCTATGGAATGCAGACTTACACAGAGCCAAGTCTTCAGGCGTGCTTGTTCCTTTTAAATTTGTTGCTTTTTACAGCATATCTGCTAAGATGGCAATAAGTAATCAGACCCCCCAAAAAAAATTTAAAAAAAATTTAAAATATAAAGCATCAGATGTCCAATGTAAATTATTCCTTTTTTCGAACTTTTGATCTTGGAGCTGAAATTAAGAACATAAAATGTTATCAGTCAATCATGGATCAGTTTATAAAATTAATCCTGTACACAAATTAACTAACCGTTCGGATTTTCTTGCTTGTAAAAAGTTTTCAACATTTCAACAGCTCTCTCTGTCTGGTATCCAGCTATGCACTGTTTAGAGAAAATTAGTAAGAATTTATGAACTCAGGAAATGGATTTAAATACGGTAAAATTTTTAGAAATCCTATTATGATTCAAAGTAGTTATTTAGCGGATTAAGATCCCGAATGTTACATAAACCCTGTAATTGTACCTTGAAAGGTGTTCCAGTACTAGGGATATCATCTTCAGCTATATTCAGTACAGACCCGCACCCTCCAAACCTTTCATTGCGACATCCATACACCACCAGAGGAATTTGTAAGTTGATGTAAAGGAAGGAAATGTTTGTAATAATAGAAAATGCATTTTATCCATAAAATATCAGAAATCATATAGAATAATTTCACACCAAATGTACAAAAGGGAAATTCTATATTTATGTCACCATATCTTGCCCCCTAATAGTTTGACAAGACCTCTTTCTCAAGGAGTTCTTGAGAACCCATTGAGAAAGGGTCTTGTCAAAATTTTGGGGTGCCAGTCCCTACTGTTCTCGGAATCAATTTTAATATTTTTAAGCAAGTTACAAATGTATATGATATACAATATGAATGACCAATTTATTGTGCAATAATATTATTTATAGAATTTTAAAATATCTGATATGGTTGTGATGAAAATCTGTTAACTATAATTTGGAATCCTAAATAAATAAAAGACAAAAACCTAAATCTTTTAATGCCTCTTACATACTGGATGATGTGTAAAAAAAACTAAAAAGCATCAATGCATAACTTTAGCAATATTCCAACCCATAAAAGTTGCAACAAAATATCAAAGGTTAGTAAATCCATGCTACAGAAAATATAAACCGGTACAAAGGGTAGATTGGAGATTACAATAAAGGAAGCTTGAAAGGAACAAGATTCAAGGAGAGACCAAAAATGAAATTCAATCTTAGCAACAGGAGGCTCAGGGAGGAAAAAAATAACGGCTAAAGGCTGTTGAACTAAAAAACTGTAAAGATTAAATTGCCAAGGAACTAATCTGAGGTGAAAGGCACTATTAATATACAATGTAATTCAGAATTCTGAAAGAGCAGTATACCATTTTGACAAGCATTACATTTGATGAAGGGGGGGGGCAATTTTATTTAAGGGGTTATTTAAGGGGTTGTCCCTGGAGGTAAGGGGATCTGGGAAATTTCTACAAAATGTAATGACACACTAATAGACATGTAACAGGTGAACTTATTTATAACAAAGACAAAGTAAAATCACTTAAACCATATATGGAACGTTGTGTGAATTTGTAATTGCTCAATAAAGCAACAGATGAAATTTACCTTGAAAGACTCCTGAGTGCTCTCTACTGGTATTGTATACAATTTGGTTGGAGACAGCACCGGAGCATTAAAAGACCGGGAGCATTGAGTGCTGGGACCTGGGACGTATATATATATATTACATTATATAATGTGCTTCCTCCTCCTCCAGTTGGTTACTGGAAATATATACAGTTGCTAGCAAATGTTTTCATAACTTGTAGTTCTATTACTGGAGAAAATTAAGGACAGAATATTTTGTATGCCTCTAATACAGAGGGATACATTAGAACCAGGGCGTCAAGCTATTTCATGCAGAAAACCAGCAGCTCAATATTCTTGTTTTCATACAGACCACAAATATATAACTCCGATGACCAATAAAAACCAAACACTTAACTAGTGTGTGGAACCGGTGTATCAGTGTCCCCAAAATGAACCTCCCTACAAGTCTTCCCTTAGATGCAATAGTATACCATACAAATTATTTACAGGGAATACAAGTGGACATAACATATTGCATAGTGTAATACAGTTACTACATATAAAGTTGCGCCAAATGCATCACAATCACAAGATTTAGACATTATAAATCAGCAAAAAAGGGTGCCTCTCCCGATATTGGGGGCTCATTGATTTCTCAATGTCTCCAATCCACCTTATGAAATTATTGATAAGGTAGATGTAAGCAAGGGATTCCAGCCAATTGGAAATAAAAAAGGCCTTTATTTAAAAATACATAAAAATGCGGTCAACTACATGGTCAACTTCAGGGATCAAATATTATATAACAAATGAATATAAAGCCCAGCTGAGTCCCTGCTTAAATCCCAATTCCTTGAGCCTCATTGGTCCAGCCGGTTGTGTACACCTCCTCCTCTATAGTGCAGATTGTAAAGTTCAACTCCACAGCTGATCTTACATCAGCCGCATTGTCTGTTTTATGGACTGATGGGAAATAGTCCAAAAACTGTGAAGAAGTGGCATTTAAACGACTTGTGATATTTTAATTTAATTTTGACACAAGCGCTTCCTTGCCACAAACTCCTGGAGGACCGTGAAGGCTAGCCTCCTGCCTCCAGGCTATGGGCCTGATCCTGAGGTCCTCTTGCTTGCGCTGAGGTCTGTGTGACGGTAATCACCATCACGGGAAGCAGAAGGACACTTTACTGATTTTTTTATGTTTTAGTCACCCTGTACCGATTATAGGTGCAGGGTTTGAATAATTGGCTAAATGTTTTGTATGCTCTCCTCTCTTGCTGATGCTTGCTGAAAACTAGATGGATTTAGCTATGGAGCCTGTATAGCGCCAACTGTTGGTAGCAACAGCTAAATGCACTACCTGAATAGCAAGGCCTGTTCATTTGCATATTGCTAATTCTGCAGGCGAGATATTTTGTGTTAATTATTGTCTTTCCCATCCCTTTATAAATAAGTCAATGTGTTAATAAGTTGCTGTATGTTGTCTGATATGATTTGATTAATTGTATTTTTATTGAGTTCTCGCTATAAGTTGCATATATGGGCTAGTCCCGAGAAAAAGTAAAGTTACAAAATAAAAATAGGGATTCTGGCACTCTGCCCAAAAAATAAACTTAATACCTTAATCAGACCACAGTGCAGCAGCAGTGGAAATACTATATTCATGCGTTTTTAATATTTAATGTTTTTAATATCTGGTCCCCGAAGGGTGAAAAGGCATAGGACCGCAGTTTTGTGTATTTATTTTTCAAATAAAAGCCTTTTTTTTCCCAACTTGGCTGTAGTCCTTTGCTTACATCTGCCTTATCAGTCCTTTTATAAGTCAGATTGGAGACATCCAGAAAGCAATTAAACCCCTAATATCAGGGAAGGCACCATTTATGCTGATGTATAACTTCTAAAGCTTTGGAGTGCAATACATTTGGAACAACTTTATATGTTTTTACTGTATTACACTATATTCATTAACATTCTAGGAACATATTTCCAGTATATATTTTGCATGGTGTCTCATACAGACCAGTAGACTGCTAAGAAAGGGGAAGGGGAGGGGAAGTGGCAGTAGAAGCATTGGTTTAGAGAGCAACCACCATAAAACAACACATTGGAGTGCCAATGATACTGTGTGAGTGGAGCACCCAATGCCAGAGGTGCATTGAAGAGATTGGGCCGCAGGAAAGGCACTCCTATGCCTTGGCCACATAACAAGGAAGGGCCACAAGAAGGATTGAAGGGACATGTGTGAGATGGAAGGATGAAGTAACACATAAGGGGTATTGGAGAGGGTCATGTCGAGGTATAGTAGGTAAGGAGACACAAACAGGTATTAACACAAGATTAGGAGAGATAGAGAATAGTAACACAACTGGAGTAGAGATGAAAAAGGGAGACAAGTGAGGTGAGATCTGGAAACAGAAGAGAAACAAGTAGAAGGTTAAGATACAGAAGGAGAACATGTGGGGGAAATAGAGTTGCATTGTTCAAATACATCGCTGTATTCCCACACACTACAGTGTCTGTCTACATTCACACAAATAGCTAAGAAAATTTAAAAACGTTGAAAGCAATTTAGCCGTACCATAAGGGTTGCATCAGTTCTGCACAGCTAAATCCTGCTATAGCCTGTGATATTGTGGACAGAATATGATGAAATTAAACTTCCTGGTATGTTGTCCCAATCAGTGAGTGTGGTCTTTTGGGTAAACCTAAAGGTCTTGTAAAACCACTTTGTTCTGTCCATTCAGTTTTGTCAAATATTTCAGACAGCCTCCATGCTCCTTAACCACTAACCGCAAAGTTTACAATTTTGGGGGTGCAAACAGATCTTTTCAGGGGCCAACTGTTTTGGTTAGTCTATGATACAGATAACATGTGCAAGTCCTTTTTCAAGATGCTTTATAATATAGATTTGTCTGAATTTTATTTTTTGTATTACTTCATTATTTAAGATTCAGGTTAGGTCAAGGTTTAGTGCTCAGGCTAGGTTTTCTTTAAAGAAAGACTCTAGCATTAACATTACAAAAATGTGTTACTAATGCTAAAGTATTATATTTAAATTATAAGGCCCTCCTATTTAAGAAAATGAAAGCATTTTACTTACCTTACCAGAACGTGGGTTTCACCATGGCTGCCGCTCCTCTGACTGAGAGCATCAATTCTGATGATAGCACCAATCCATGGGGAAGCATTGGGAGGCTCATGTTCATACTTGGCAAGCACTGACTCAATGCATCTCTACGCATTGATTTAATGCTTAGACATGCACCGACTCAATGCATCTATATGGGGAACATGCGGCATCTTCGTGCAGGAAATGGAGATGACAAGTTTTGCAGGACTGTAAGCTTCTAGTGCAGAGGGTGCTGCAGAATGTTTCCCTGGTGCTATGATTATAGCACCGGTGAAACATTACTGTTGAACAGGGGACCGGACCCCTGTAATGTCGGCTGGCTGGGAGGAAATGACAGCCTGTCACTTCCTCTCAGCTTCCTGTAGGGAGGCAGCGCGGGAGGAGGCATCCACAGTGTGAGGGGAATGAAGCACAAAGAGATTCAAACCCCTCACTCCCACCAGCAGCAAGACTCCAAGCCACCCTCCTGGCACATAAGGTAAGCTGACTGGAGGGTGGCTGGAGATCTAAAAAAAAGAATCACTTGTATGTGTATATATATTTAATACAATGTTAAACAAAATTCTGCACACCAGTCAAGCCATAAGACTTACTTTTCCCACAGAAATCCCAAATCTGCAGTGATGTTACAACCGCAAAGGAGTCTGGGTGGGCATATGCAAATTAGCTTAACAAAGAATCACATTTTTGCCTCATTCCATCATTTCCTAAATTGTGTTCCAAGCAGTTGTATACTGCAAACACAGATTAAAAGGAATCCATGTGTGTGTGTCTGTGTGTCAGGGTGTGTGGGCATGTTTCAATGTTTGTGTGTGTCACAATGCATGTGTGTATATATTGGTGTGTATGTGTGTGTGTGTGTGTGTATGTGTCAGTGTCTATATGAATTTGTGTGTAAGTGTCGGTGTATTTTTATGCATCTGTGCAAGTATGTATGTATATATGTAGTAGTGTATGTGCATACATCCAAGCAGTCAAACACCAGCACAACATACAAGCATTCAAACAAACAAACAAAAAAATACATACAAACACAACCCTTCACTCAAACATAAATACTTCACACAAATGTACATCTGCATTTAAAAGTGAACATTACATTCAGACACACCCCTGCAATCAAACGCAAACATTACATACTAACACACCCCTGTATTAAAACACAATAACTATATACAAGCATCCCTTCAAAACACCAAGACTGTACATTACACTATAGCACCAGTAAATGCAACCTAGAAATTTTGACTTGGTGTGCCTTGGAAAAATACTGAAATATTTTGGGTGCCTTGAACCTAAAAAGTTTGGGAACCACTATTCTAGTGTCTCTCCAAAGGAGTCAGTAGAGGTGGCGCTAGGAAACTATGTAAATTCTGCCTTCTTTCAGAAATGGTAGTGTTTACACTGCGGAGACTGCAAAGACAGTCTATTTGTCCAGGACCACTATATAAGCGTTTAAACCTAAAAGCTGTGCGGACACTCAAAAGGTGTTAAATCCAGAGGTATATTTTATTGAAGAAAAAAAAAAAAACAAAAAAAAAACAAAAACAATAGATTGAGAAGTACTTATACTGAGGCCAAAATGTTGCCTCTGTTTCCAATAAACATCTGCATTTGGATTTAACCCTTTGAGTGCACAGACAGTTTTTAATTCTATACACTGTATGTATGGGGTATCCATCCACACCTGTGAGGCACCATTGGAATATCCCTCTGCTTAGTGTTTGCAGCCCCATTTGATGTACATCAGAACCACTACATTAAGCTGTAGTGGTTCAGATGCCTTGTGTTTCCTTTAACCCCTTAAGGACACATGACATGTGTGACATGTCATGATTCCCTTTTATTCCAGAAGTTTGGTCCTTAAGGGGTTAATCATAAGACAGAACTGGGATGTACATAACCTATTCAGTTCAACATTGATGGGAGTTACATTTCTATACTGCATCTGCTATTTTCAGCTGAGGCCTGGAATTAAAACTCACACTAACTTCAGGCAGGCTGGGCTATGTATGTTTCACTGCTGCCCTGCAATACATGGCTTACTAATATTTACTCCTCAATACTAGAAATAACTATTTTCTCTTTATATATAAAGGGTATTTTATATAGCTTTCACACAACAGGGACTGTGTCAACTGTCATGTAATGTTTTAAAGATTTTATATAAAAAAAAACAATAGAATGAGATTATCGCATGATAAGTATTACTGTTAAGAATATAAAAAAATGATGATACCCTACGACAGGACAGTGATGGCTAACCTAGCTAGCTGAGCATCAAGGGAAATGTAGTCCAGAAACAATTTATGGTGTTAAGGTTATCCATCACTGCCCTACGACACTAAAGATGATTAAATTAACACTTTTAGTACCAGAACTTCATATAATGGTTTTGGTGTAAAGAGATCTCAGGCAATATGGGATAAAGATGCATCTCCTTTATGGTAACTTTTACAGAAAGGCATTAAATGTAAAAAGCTAAGGAATAACATTAATGTTAGAATGACTAATGTTAAAGGACCACTATAGACACCCAGACCACTTCAGCTTAATAAAGTGGTCAGACCACTTCAACTTAATAAAGTGCCAGGTCCATCTAGGATTAACCGTTTTGGCTATGTTTACATATGGGTTAATCCAGCCTCTAGTGGCTGTCTCATTGACAGCCGCTAGAGGCGCTTCCGCACTTCTCGCTGTGATTTTCACAGTGAGAAGACGCCAGCGTCGATAGGAAAGCATTGAGAATGCTTTCCTGTGCACTGGCTGAATGTGCGTGCGGCTCTTGCCGCGCATGCGCATTCAGCCGATGACGTTGGAATGAGGAGCAGAGTCCCAAGTGCCGGGAGCCCGGCGCTGGAAAAGAGGTAAGGGATTAACCCCTTCCTCACCCTAGAGCCCAGCGGGAAGGGGGCCCTGAGGGTGAGGGGGACCCAAGGACCCTATAGAGCCAGGAAAACGAGTATGTTTTCCTGGCACTATAGTGGTCCTTTAAAGTACTCGTTTAATATATGTATATATCAAATATGGTATAAAAGGATATTGAGTAATCGCAGTGCCCCAGCACACATGATGCATGGTTCCACGGTCACATACAAAATGGTGTCTTCAAAGACTTTTGAGGCATTCTTTCCATTCTTCCGGCACCAATCATCTACTTGATCAATTGCCACCATTTCTGCATGCCGTGTAGCCTGTAATGAAAAGACCAAGGTTTTTTCAGAGAAATATCTAGTAATGAAACATGATTAAGTTTCAGCTAAATATGTGAACAGATGTTTGGCTACTGGAACCACCAACATTTTATATGCTGACAATTAGTATTGTTCTCAGGCCCCCGAGAATCTTCCGTGGAAATTTACAAACAGCCAAGTGATTTGCTCCTGTATATTGTAAGATGGTACAGAGCTTTATCCCTTCAACTATTGTCCTCCATACAGATTTTTTTTTTGTCAGTCAACAACAACCATTACCATAATACTGGCATTGCAAAACATTCAGATAGATGTTAGAATTTCATCATGAGATAAATAATTGGACATTTGGCTTACTATACTCACATTCCTTGTTTCATTGACCTCATTCCTTCCTTTCCCCACTATCTGTTTATTGTAAACCATGAGACAACCAACAGGAACTTCACCATTATCCAATGCATCCTGTGCCTGAAAAATAAATAAATAAATAAATAAAAAAATAAAAAAACTGATGTATACGAAATCTCCTCTCCAGCAACAGATCATTCTGCAGTGAATAGTTTTTAACCCCTAAAGGTAAGTTTTGGACTTCCTTTCACCATGGCCATAGCGCACTTTGTGCTTCTTTAACTCAAGGGGTAAAACTGTTTTTGTACAGTTTCACCTGAAGCTGGATAACCGATGCCTCATGCAGTCCTTGCCATGGTTGTAGAATGCATACTTTTTCTCCTGTTTGAGGGGTGGTGATTATCTGAAAGCATTAGCTGACACATTCTCAGCCAATCAAAGCCCACCCACTGAAAGTTACAGTGCAATTATAACCCTGTAAAGCAGAGTAGCATTTAGTCTCTACACTATGCTCATACCATTTGAAAAGCTTTCTCCATCCAGTCTTTCATTTCATCAGTGATTACAGGGGTGTCAACCCCAAGTTCTTTTTGGTCCATTGTTATACAATGTTCACACTGGAAAACAAAACATGATCCAATTGACTAGCAAATAAAGGAATGCCAGTATTATTTTCAACACAGACAGAATACATAAAAACTTAAAACATAGAACCAATCTACAAATGTCTAGCCTATCAACATTTAAGTACATACTCAATAAAAAAAGCTGTTTAGCAATGGATCCAAACTCAAAAGGCAGGCAATTGCTCAGAGCACCTGCATTATAAAGTCTGTGTTTTGAATAAAAGGGGAGAGCTTGAAAAGCTGAAGACAGCAGATCTGCAGCTTTTGCAAGCAATTTTTAGATATACCCATGTCAAGCGCTGCATACAGCTCATCTGTCAATCAAACAGAAAAAACATGGCCCCATTACAGTTTATCTGTCAGTCTGAAGTCACTAAATATGGCCCATGTTGACAGAAAGAAGTATCAAGTATTAATTGAGGGACAGGCTTAAAGGATGTAATGGCAATTTAAAACCTTATTAAGGGATTAATTGGTCTTTAATCCCACTCAGGAAGCTACTGCAGGCAATTACAGTGCAGAAGATAAGAAATTCTAAATTAAACACACTGTGCAAAAAGGAAAGCTAAAGAATTTAGACTATTTGTCAGAAAAGTAGAGGGGGGAGGGGTGCAAGTAACAGCCTTGGGAGGTATGGCTAGGACTGCATAAACAAAATGGCAGAGAATTGATGAATGAGATTACAGGGACATTATTTATACACATAAATCACTTAATTAGCCTAAAATTGCTATGGTGCTTAGTGTCCCTTTAAAAAAAAAAAAAAATGATTACGGTGCTGAGAGTCTCCTATTCAAGAGACCCTGTAAGTGCTTCATCTCATTGAAGTGGTTACAGTGACCTCTGCATGTGTCCTGTGGTACATGGCACCATGACATTAGCAGCAGATCCAAGTCTTGCAAGTTGTAATGTGGGCCCTCCATGGATCTAATTAGTTGTTTCAGCACATCCCACAGATGCTCAATTGGATTGGAATCTGGGGAATTTGGATTCCAGGGCAACACCTTCAACTCTTTGTCATGTTCATAAAACAATTACTGAGCATTTTTTGCAGTGTGGCAGGGTGCATTATCCTGCTGAAAGAGACCACTGCCATCAAAGAACACAACTGACAATCTCTAGGTTTGTGTCAGAGTAACGTACACACAGATGTCAGTACCCAAGGCAGTAGAACACTGCCCAAGTAAAAATGATGCACACCCACCTGATCTAAAAAAAAAAAAATAAATAAATAATTGGAGAAGACTAGGCAACCTTCTTCCATTGCTCCATGGTCCAGTTCTGATTATCAAGTCAAGGCTCTTTTGGCAGTGGACCTTATGGGTACTGTGATTACGCAGTCCCATAAGCAACAAACGGACCAGATGGGCTAGACTTCACTCCCTGCGTGCATCAATGAGCTTTGACCCATGACCCTGATGCCAGTTCACGGGTTGTCATCCTTGCACCACCATTTGTAGATACTAACCACGGCATACCAGGAACTCCCCACAAGACTTTGTTTTGTAGATGCTCTGACTCAGTCGTCTAGACATCACTATTTAGTCCTTGTCAAAGTCATTCTGATCTTTTTGTTTGCCCATTTTTCCAGCTTCCTACACATGAAATTCAAGAACTGACTCTTCACTTGCTGCCCAATATATCCTACACCTTGACTGTTGCCATTGTAACAATATGATTAATGTTATTTACTTCACCTGTCAGTGGTCCTAATGTTTAAGCTGATATGTGTATATTACATTAACAGGCTAGGTCTGATTTGCTTGCACATACCAGATGTATGGTCAATCCAATGTTCTCACTCTCCAAAAATTAAATACCGAATACTCAATGTAACGGATCACCTGGCACCCCAACTGGGTACCTACGTTGAAGGATGCTCCTAGTGCTTCTTGAGGACTCCAAGCACTCAAGCCGACACCACAACCACCGCAGGCCGAACCTCTCTTCCTTCAGAGTGAAGCAGGAACAAGCTCTTACAAGAGCTTAGGAGTGATTACAGCAAGGGAATATGCAGAGCATAGCAATCCCTTGTAGCATGTTCCCCCAATAAGAGACAAGACTCAGACTGACGGTGAAGTAGAACTCACAGAGAGCTGTGAGTTTATTGTTCTTATATACACATTCTTACACATTAGTACCACCCACAGGGTTTTGTAAAACAACCGATAAACACGTACAATAAACTAAGACACTCCCACACAAAATCCTTCCCTCTACCTGTGATACAATTACCTTACACAATGGGTTAATGTAATTATCAGAATTAGCAGAAAAATACAGTTTTACACAATATTCATAACTTAAAAAGTATGCATCACATTCACACAAAACTTACACTTTCAAAATCAGCATACTCCAAAATACAAACATACGTCAAAATCATACAAATTGGTCCAGTGGGTCAAAAGTTAGATCGAAGTCCTTTGTGACCAAATGAAGCATGGCTTTTCTGCCCAAAACCGGTTCCACAGAGTCTTTTTTTTTTTTTACATTCTTTATTTTTGTAATTTTGACATTTAAACAGGAATAGTAACTAGTAGTGATACATTAACGATGCAAATTCATAGCTTACAATGAAATAAACAGTGACCCCCAAGGTCCTAGCTCATATGACCTACAATTCTTTCAGTTGGTCTTGAACGGGTTTTTATGTTTGCTTCAGCTGTTCATCCTAGCTGGATCTGAGCCCCTATCAGACAACTATATGCCCTATCAGCTGGACCTGACCCGGTGTTTCACCTTCTTTGTTCATCCCAGTGGTGGTGATCTTTATATTTAGTGTTATGCTCGGGTGGTAAAAGGGCGGGTGTCAGTGATCTAGCTTACTTGGGTCGTGTGTGGGGTAGGCGCAGGCCTTGGTCCCATCCGCTTTTCGTTGTGGCACTGGGCTGGTCCCCTCGCTTTCACCACCTTAGCCCTTTTGTTATGGTTCAGGTGGATGTGTTGTTATCTAATTGATGGGCGAGCTGCGGGAGCGGGGGATTTGGCATGGAGTATATCTCCCGTGCCCCTGTCTCCGTTTGGCGGGCTGTGTCTACGATCCTCAGGAGGTGGGTGGCTTGGTAATACGTCCCTCCTTTGTGTCTCCGGAGAATAAGTTGTGTTTGTTTGATTCTTGGGGGACCGGCTGCCCATATGAACTTCAGCATTGTGGAGCCGAGTGTACAGAAAAAGGCAGAGATCGGGATGGCTTGGAACAAGTATAGAAGGCGTGGCAGTAAGTTCATCTTCACGATGTTGATTCTTCCAAACCATGATATGCACATGCACCCCCCACCTCTGGAGGTCCGTGCGTAGGGTTTGGAAAATGGGGAGGAAGTTTTCCTGGTAGAGCCGTGTGGGTTCTTTGGTTAGCCAAATTCCCAGATATTTGATACGGTGTGTGCACCATCTGAAGGGGAAGTTCGTTTTCAGTCTGTCCACTGTCTCTGTGGGAAGGGATAAAGGTGGATTTGATATAGTCCCATATCTAGTGAAGGCTGCCAGGAGATTGGGCAGCGAGACCGCTGGGTTTCGTATGAAAAAAAGTCGGCATACGCAGCCACCTTGTGTTCCCGTCCCCCCTATGCCCCCATCCCATGGGGCCGGCCGATCCACGGAAATGGGTCTCCTGCAGGAAGGCCACCGAGGCCCTGGCTGCCCATAAGGATCGCAGCAGATGTGACCTCTGCTCTGGGGCGTTCAGGCCCCTGACGTTGTTAGACCAGAGGCTCAGCGGCGCAGGGGCGTACCCCCCGGGGCCCCAATTCGTCATGCCGGGGGGAGTGCGAGGTGATAGGGTTAGGGTTGGTCGGTGAGCGTTGGTGTCAACTCTTGTTGTCTCTGTATGGAAAACTTAAGAACTATGTACAGTATCAGACTTGACTGTCTAGGGGGACAAGTCCGTGGGGAGCACCCTGGTTCTTACCGTCGTCCTCCTAACCTGACTGTTCCCTCCCCCCAAGCCAGTGAGTGTTGTCAATCTGCTAGTTTTTCAGGGTCTTAACCGGGTTCCGTTGGCCCTCCCCCCTCCGGGGTCCTCAGGCCGTGTGTGACAGGTGTGTGGCCTCAGGTGTGGGGTCTCTGCTTGTGTACTCTGTGGGGGCCGTCTCCCCCCCCTCGTATCCCACCTGGACCCTCCCTGCTGTTTATGTGGCGCCCTCCCCTATACGCTCCCCACGAAGCTATGCTTGGAGAGTGTGTAATAGTGTGTGTGTATCGGGTCGTATCTGTGATAGGGCTTCTACATGAGGGTGTATTCACTATGTTGGGGACTTTATGTTACTGATAAGGGGATTCGGCGTTTCAGGTGCACTGGAGAGGCAGGGTTGGGGTTGATCTTCCAGGTGTATGGTGCGCTATTCTAGTGGCCTATAATTTAAGATTTCCCTGAGGCTACTTCTGGTTTCCCCTTGTCCCCCGTTTTCCCCCCGTCCACTCCTTCCCCCCAATCACCCCTCCAAGCCGACCCACAGTAGAGCACCCCATTTCGCCCGCAAAGTCCTGGGCTCCCGTTTCCTGCCCAAAACCCAGGGTGTTTCTTATCTCTCCCAGTCCCTGCACTAGCCCCGGTGAGAGGAGGGAGAAGTGGGGGGGGGGGAGCAGGGGAGCCCCCGCGGGTCCAGCGACCCGAGCAGTCTAAGTCCAAGTCCCGGCTGTTGCGCAAGCGAGGGCCAGTACGGGAGGGTCGGAGGGCCGAGTCCCCATGTTGTTGGTGAAATCTTGTCACTTCCCACCCCACCTGAGTTAACCTGGTCCCCCTAGGGCGAGGCGCAGACCCAGTCCCCGGTTGTTCCCCAGTACCTTGGGGCCCGGCTGGTCGCCGGACCACTTGCGCTCCTCCTCACCCGGTCATTCTTCCGTCTTGCCGGGGCCACCCCACGTGCGTGGTGTCCGGTCTCCATCTCGCCGTGATGTTGGCTGGCGAGTTGCTCCTTCAGTGTCCTGCCGTGTGGCCAGCGGGGTCTCCAGTAGCCAATTTCGTACCCGGATGTTCGGTAGATGCAGGGCTTGTGGGACGTCGGCGGCCAGCGTATGTGGAGCCAATTATTCCTGTGTCTCACCTGGAGGCTAAAAGGAAATCCCCATTGGTAGGCGATATCTCTATCCCGCAGGGTCGTGGTCAGGGGACTGAGGGCGCGTCTAGCGTCGAGGGTGAGGCTGGACAAGTCCTGGTATAGTGCAACCTGTGAGCCCCTGAACTGGAAGCCGTCAGAGCCCCTTGCCGCCACCATCAGCTTTTCCTTGAGACTGTAAACATGAAGGCAGCATAGTACATCCCGGGGTCGGCCATCTGGCCTCGGCGGTCCCAGTGCCCTATGGACCTGATCAAACTGGATCTCTGGTGGGCAATCTCGACCCAGAATCTCTAGGAAAAGGGCTGTGATCGTGTCGGGCAGGGGGGTTGCATCCGACTCCGGCAGGCCACGTATGCGGATGTTGTGTCGTGTGCTGTGGTTTTTTAGGTCCTCGACCTGGCGCCGGAGGGACAGGAGTAGATTTCCCTGTCGGGTTGTAGCAATTTCCGCCGCCTGGTGTTGTCTGCGGCTCGTCTGGGCTTCAGTTTCAAGGGCCTCCATGCGTACTTCAACCGCTGAGAGATCTGCGCGCAAGGCCGCAATCTTCACACTGACTGCTGTTCGGAGGTCTTGTATGTGGCTGCTGGTGTCCGTCTTCTTTAGCATTTGCCCTGATATCGCGGCCAGCTCCTGTCGGATCAGTGCCAGGGTGTCCTCCCGGGTGCCATCTGCTGTGGAGCTTCCCGCCCTTTCCAGGTCAGGGGATCCGGGCGCCATATTGTCTGCCGGCCCAGAGCCGCTGCGGGTGCCCGGTGTGGACACAAAGTTGTCCATCGTGCCGGTTTGGTGGCGTGGAGAGCCTTGGGTGAGGAGCTTCTTATTGCGGACCATTCTGTCTGGTTTGGTGGCTGGGGAGCTGAGCGTTTTTTGCTATTTAATGGCCGGGGGAAGAGGAGCGCAGTCTTCACATGTCCTTCTCTATTCCCGGTCCGGCCACGTCCCCCACAGAGTCTTCTAACCTGGAGATAATTGGGAAGTAATCCAATTATCTCCAAGGACAGAGGCAAAACTCCATTAGCCACATGGTAGCAAAAGACAATAAAATACATAAATATATATAACTGTGCAGCTATTGCATAAAACAGGTACATTCAACATATCCCCAGATAGCTTAGATCTGAGCGCACATTATTACTGAATGGCGCTCAGATCACATACATACAGTTCAATTGCCATGGAGCCAAAGTCTTTCACATAATCTTTCATTAAACGAATGGGCTCCATGGCATAGCTATCTGGGGTATCACTGTTCAAATAGGGCAAGTACCGAATGACCCGGCTTTCGTGTCTTTGCAGGGGAATATCAAGCATTTCAACATGGGGCCATAGTCACATGGCAGGAGGCTGGCAATCAGTCTTCTCCAATGCCCAGTGGCGAGGCTGGTTCCGCCACACTAAACATTAAGTAACGTGTTCCCACTGCCGGATGTCCTACTCATATTATTTCCCTCATTAGATTTCTTCCAGATGTGTATTAATTGGTTTTGACATTCTGATAACAATGCATTTAGCAGTAGGAGCTGAGCCTGAAATACCCGGCTGCACACTAGCATGATGCTCCAAATCTCTCACAGCATTGTTTGTGCTGATATGTTTGCTGCATGCAGAGTGTATTGTGTGTTTTATGAATGTACTGGGTCATCCTACATGTACCCCCCTCCCCCCGCCATGCCGGGTTAATTACCCTCTCTCTCTCAGGATGCCTGCCTTTTGCTCGCAGAGCGGTCACATGTTATCCCGGAACTACCCAGTGGCTCCTTGTATCCGGGGGGAGCGGTCCGTCTGATCTCGGTGCACCATTTATTACCGTCCCGTGCTCGCGGAAGGCGATTAGCGGCTGAGAGTTGAGTATGGACCTGATTACCGAGCCGTACATCATAACTGACACACTATACACACACAGTGTATTATCAGCCATACATTATACTGGGCAGGCACACAGCCGCCGGTACAGCGGGTACACCGGGAATAGCAGCCTGCACACTGTCAGTCTCCACTATACAGACAGACAGACATGGGACACAGTCCGAGTATAACAATACAATACAGAGTAACACTGCCACACAGAGTAACACTGCCACACACAGTAACACTGCCACACAGACTAACACTGCCACACAGACTAACACTGCCACACACAGTAACACTGCCACACACAGTAACACTGCCACACAGAGTAACACTGCCACACAGAGTAACACTGCCACACACAGTAACACTGCCACACACAGACTAACACTGCCACACACAGACTAACACTGCCACACACAGACTAACACTGCCACACACACTAACACTGCCAGACACACTAACACTGCCAGACACACTAACACTGCCACACACAGACTAACACTGCCACACACAGACTAACACTGCCACACACAGACTAACACTGCCACACACAGTAACACTGCCAGACACAGACTAACACTGCCACACACAGACTAACACTGCCACACACAGACTAACACTGCCACACACAGACTAACACTGCCACACACAGTAACACTGCCAGACACACTAACACTGCCACACACAGACTAACACTGCCACACACAGTAACACTGCCACACACAGTAACACTGCCACACAGACTAACACTGCCACACACAGTAACACTGCCACACAGACTAACACTGCCACACACAGACTAACACTGCCACACACAGACTAACACTGCCACACACAGACTAACACTGCCACACACAGTAACACTGCCACACACAGTAACACTGCCACACACAGTAACACTGCCACACACAGTAACACTGCCACACACAGTAACACTGCCAGACACACTAACACTGCCACACACAGTAACACTGCCACACAGACTAACACTGCCACACACAGCCAACATACAGAGTAGCACTCCCACACAGAGTAACACTCCCACACAGAGTAACACTGCCACACAGAGTAACACTGCAATACAGTGTCAATATACAGAGTAACACTGTGTATCTATTAGACTGCCTTACAAACATCTTGTGGCTGTACGTCTGTCTACATTGCTATATACAGTATTTCGTGTATGGAGGGCACTGTCCATTAACCCCTTAAGGACCAAGGCTCTTTTGGCAGTTTTGTCATGTGTTCATTCTACCACAGTTTCACCCTTTCTGTTTAAAGGGACACTGTAGTCACCAGAACCACTACAGCTTAAAGAAGTTAGAGAAAAGGCAGTGTTTACATTGCTGCCTTGTAATACTGGAGATGCTGAATGTTCCCCATAAAGATGCATTAATTCAATGCACCTCTATGAGGCAATGATTGGTGCAGCATTTTGCCATACATGCGTAATAGCCTTAGCATTGCATTGGCTGAGATCATCAAATTTTATGATCTCAGCCGCGGAGGCGAGCGAGGTGGGGCCAAGCGTGGCGCTTGAAAAAAGGTGACTTTAAACATCTTTTTAAAGGGGGGCAGAGGACCTGAATAGTGATTTTGACACTAGTATCAGGAATACATGTTTGTGTTCCTGACACTATAATGTTTCTTTTAAGTGCACCCATACATATATATATATAATTTGTTAAGGAGAAATATTAATTTCTTATGATATATTATGTATACATATATTTTGATATGTGTACATAACACATTATTAAATATGAATAAAATATTTTAAAAATCTTTCATATTTTAGAATGTCTACACAACAAGTGCAACTGAAGAAAACTATTTTAAAATAGATTTACTTATTTGTCCTGACTGTTATAATGCCCATTATATCTAGGATTTCATTCATTATATATTTTTATAGGTTATAAAATAAAGTTTGCATTGAGTGAATTATAGTTTGAAAACTAAAACATTGTAAAATTTGTCTTGCTGAGAATACAACTTTGTAGTACTCTGTTAGAGCATTCAAAACCACAACACAAAAGTATATATTTGTGGAAAGTACATCCTTGGACTATTTAACTAATAGCATTTTGACACTTTTCATTTAACCATTTTATCATGATCCCCAAACTAAATGTTGTTTTTCTTGTGTGTGTGTGTGTGTGTTTCCCTTCAGATTAGAGGCAGTGCATAGCAACTGGGATATTCTCTAATCTGGAACAGAAAAGGCAGGCAGATACCTAAATTGTAAACTGTTAGACTCCTCCCCATAATCTCCTTCTTTTAGGTATAATTTAGCTGTTAGCAAATCCCCAGTTCTTTACCTGCTTTAAGCAGGAAAATATTGTATAGCAGGCACTCACGATTTTTCTTGAAGGACATTGTGAGTCAGCTGAGGCCGAGGAGAACTCTTAGGACGCTAAGCGGCTCAGTCTCTCTCCTCTGCATACTCAGATGGAACGCACGCCGGGCATCTGTGTTTCGCCTTTTATTACTTCCGTTTAATGCCAAACCGGGTTGTTTTTTCTCATGAGGATAGTCTTAACAGGCTTATCTAGGAAGTACAAAGCCTTATGAAAAATGAGGAGTCCACTAAACACAAAGAAACTGGTAAAAGCAGGAAACCTAAGGCATTTCCAATGCACCCTAATTTGAGAGATCTTTTGCTTAGAGAATGGAAGTATCAATCTAAACATTTTAAAACCATCTTCTCATTAAGGAAGACTGACAAGAAATTGAAGGGATTGCCTAAGTTCGATGTACCTGTTGTGCAACTGGGGAAGAAAACCACCCTACCTATTGGTGATTCTAGTGGTCTCCAGGATTCCATGGATAAGAAAGCAGAATCTTCATTGTGAAAACTGGTTTTAACTACGACGGCACAGAGTAAAGCCCTTATTGGAGGAACATCAGTGGCTAATGCACAACGTTTCTGGCTTGACTCACTAAAAAAAAGATTTATTAGATGAACTGAAACTGTTCATTGTCAAGAAGTTGTTTCGCATGAAGACCATACTTTCTGCCACTCACATTATTCAAACAGGTTTCTAGCTGAGTTCACTCAATAAAGGATGCTTATCTGCACATCCAAAGCAGAAGATTTCAATAAAAAAAAAAATCTGACAGAAGAAAACAAAACAAGTCAGCTCTATTATGGCTGTAACGGATCACCTTGCACTCCCGACTGGGTACCTCCGCCAAAGGACCGCTTCTTAGTTGGACCAGGGGACAAACCATAGCACTTCTTGCCCTCAGTCGCCGTAGCTTGACTGGGGCCCTGGAATCGCCACTTCCCTCCTGGAGCTGAAGGGGAAATTAGCTCTGACACCTCCAGGCACTGAACGACTCAGTTCTGGGAACTCTGGAACCAGATGGGGAATTAGCTCTAGTTACAACTTTCCTCGTTGACTCTCCTGCAAGCTGGAACAGCAGACACAGGAGCAAATCTCCTTTCCCTCCAATAACTGGACGACACTCAGTTTTGGAATGTAAGCAGGAATCTGTTTAATGGGACACACTGGCCTTTTATACAATTTTCCCACCAAGGTTGACACCCAGGTGGACCTTGTGGGGCACAGGACACAAAACATGCAAGCCAATAAAAAACAGTGTAACAATGAATGACACTCCCACATACATTACACAATCCTTCCTCTCTGCCTGCGATACAATTAAGGTATATAATACAATAACCTAATTATCCACAGGCAGAAAAAACACACATTTTCCCCAAAGTACAGAAAACAACCCAAAACATAACATATCCCCATTGTATTACATCGCCTGATAGCCCTGATCTAGGTGAACAACATATCCAAAAATCACCAGATCAGAGCAGGGGTTCAGGAAATTCTCGTTTGACCGACCGCACGCATAATTTCATGCCCAAAACAGTTCCAGAGAATCAGGGCTTGCGGCCGGTCTAGTTTGGTAGTTTGCAAACGAACAAACTACCGAACGGAGTCAATAGTCTTACACTGTAGCTTGTTCCCTTCATCCAGACGAATGATCTCACCGAACAGTGCCCTTTTAAGCTGAATAAGAACGAATGCAGGCGATGATGGAAGTTCAGCGGTTCTGTATCCGACTTCAGTTCCATGAGATTCATGCCCAAACACCGGTGCCTGCATTTATGCAAACAAGATGGCTGCCAGCTCGTGGTTGTTCATAGAAATCGCGGCCACCCAGGCGAACAATCAGAACACTGCGGTAAGAAACGTTCCATGTTGTTAATAGGTGTTAACAAGCTCCAGAGTGGTCTCTGTTTGTACGGTTGTTCGGTAAACGAACCATATAGTCCCAATTGCACAAACAGAGCTTGTTTAAAGTATATTAACCAGTTCTATTGCAGGGGCCATAGTCACAGGGTAAAAGGCTGGCAAGTAGTCCCCTCCAAGAACTCGTGGCAAACTCACTTGAAAACGGGAGTTTGTCACAATGGCTTTAAAAGCAAAAAAGATCTGTTTCATCGGGGAAGCAATGAGGCTTTTAGGTCTCTTTACAACTGCAATTTCAGCAGTAAGCAGGGCAAAGACAAGGATGAGACCTTTACAGGAAAAAAAATTTAAATCGTGGGACAAGTCTAGACCAGATGAAACTCGAGTCTTCAGTTCCATTCACAGGGGTCTTTCATATGAAACATTTTCTGCTAGTCACCACAGTTGCTTCAGACTTGGCTGGGGAGTTCATCTGGGAACACATGTGCAAGAGAAAAATGGAGGCCTCGAGATTCAAGAAAATCATCCACGTATAAGAGGCTAAAAGCCCTTCTGTCATTCAGGCTACATCTCCAGGGACATCGTGTGCAGATAAGAAAGGATAATTCAATAGCATTCGCATGTGTGAACCGACATGGCGGGGCTCGTTCTCATCCCCTGGAAAAGTTATGCTGCAAAATAATGCTCTGGTAAGTAGTCACCTGCTCTCAATATCTTCCATCCACATAAAAGGAGAAAACAATACAATACGTTAGTCGACGCACTCAGCTGGAACCATCTGAAACAAGGGGAATGGTCTTTTTAGCATCACATATTTAGAGAAATAGTGGCAAAATTAGGAACACCAGATATGGCTTCAAAAGCAAACAGGAAAATGAACAGATTTGCTTCTCTCAATTCACAGATTTACTAGATGCACTAGCGATTCCATGGAATTTTTAACTGGCATATCTTTAACCCCAGTTGTTCTGATTCCTCAAATATTACATAAAATCTTATTGGACAAAGCAAGAGCAATTCTTCCATTTTGGCCTCTGAGAAATTGGTTCTCCATTCTTCTGAATATATCCAAAAATGCCTATTGGCAGTTTCCAATTACAGTAGAGATTTTAGAACATGACCTGGTCCTTCTGCAGACTCTCCACACATTCAAACTAATGTATGGTATCTGAATGCAGGATCCTGAGTGCTAAAGGTCTGCCTCTGGAAGTCATAGACATCTTAGTAGCTGTTAAGAAAGATTCCACCTCTACAGCCTACTCTGGAAATCTGGAAGAAATTCTGCTTCTAGTCTTTTTTTAAGGCATCGATTCCTAGTACCCTAAAATTTCTACAGTAAGGATTTTCGATGGTCTATGCCCAGCATCTCTAAAAGTACAAGTAACTGCAATAAGCTTTTTACACTTAGAGACTTAGCCTCAGAGCCCCTGGTATCCAGATTTTCTAAGCAGTGTCCCATCTTCTTCCTACAATCAGGGAACGTGTTCCTCCGTGGGATCCCAATTTGGTCCTTTCAACTTTTGTGAAGCCCCACATTGAGCCTTTGGAAAGGGGGTGGGGCCCTGCGTCTCTATATCTCGTGATCTCCCATTATCCGCCCCAGCTCCTCTCCCAGGCCCCTGGTGGGCTGGCGCGCCCCGCCCCCGGTCGGTCATGTAGATGATCCAAGGGGTCCACAGTTGGGTGCAGCGCTCCTGAGTCCCCCGTAGCTCAGCCATGAGGGTCTCCATCGTGTATGTTTCGTCCACCTTATATATCCATTGTGATATCGTGGGAACGTCTGTCAACTTCCATCTGGCAGGGATCAGACTCTTGGCGGCATTGAGGAAGTGCCTAATTAGAGATTTTTTTGTAGCGTGGTACCGGCATCTGCGTATGGTTGAGCAACATAGGCATGGGTTCCATGGGGATATCTTCGTCTAGGATTTCCATGAGTTTGTCATGGATCTGTTGCCAGTAGCCTGTGATCCGAGGGCATGCCCACCAGACGTGCAGGTCTGTTCCCTCAGCGGCTTTGCATCGCCAGCATGTGCCGTCGGATGTCAGCCCCATGGACCTCAGTTTGGACGGGGTCCTGTACCAGCAGGTCAAGACTTTGTAGTTAAGTTCTCGCATTTTGGTACTTAGTATCCCTTGGTGCGCTAGAATGTGTATCTTCTCCCATTGCTGGTCCGTCAGGACGACCCCCGTAGCCTGTTCCCACTTGGAGTGAAAATGTGCCGGCGCCCCTTGGTCAGCCGCCAAGAGCATTGCATAGAGTGTCGATATTCCACGGGTCAAATGTTCTCCGCTGGAGCAGAAAGTCTCGAATTGCGTGGGGTCTCTGTGCAGTAACTGTTTCCCTTGGAGAGTGGCGTAGTAATGCTTAACTTGGTGGTATCGGAATTGGAGTAGGCCTGTGGGCCTGGTTTGTGCTGTCAAAGCAGTGTATGTTTTCATTTCTGTCCTGGTACACCACGCCCAGAGGCACTGGGCCTCCCTCCCTCCAAAACCTTCCACGTCCCGCATTCGCAGTCTGTCAGCCAGGTCGGGGTTGTGTATTACCGGTGTCATGGGCGCGGGGTAGGTCGTGAGCTGCAACTTGTAGCGGATGGTCGACCATATCCTCAGTGTCGCCCCAATAAAGGGGTGGTTCCTGAGGTCCTGGTCTCGCATCGGGGCCCGCGTCCATACCACCAGCGGGATCCGTCCCCTCGCCCACGTCCGTTCCAGCTGAACCCATTGTTTGTGCGTGTCCGACACATGCCAATCGATGACGCGGGAGAGATGGGAGGCCTGGTAGTATCCCTGTATAGATGGTAGTCCCGTGCCTCCACGGTGCTTCGGAAGGATAAGCTGCGCCCTCCTCACTCTCGGTGGGCCCGACGACCATACAAATTTCAGTATCGCGGAGCCCAGGGACCTGAAGAAGGCTTGTGGGAGAAGTCTGGAACAGATACAGCAAGCGTGGTAGCAAGTTCATCTTCACTGCATTTATCCGTCCAAACCATGATACACAGAGCTTCCCCCAGCGCGTCAAGTCCATTTGAAGTGTGCGGAGGATGGGGAGAAATTCTCCTGGTAGAGCCGATTCAGGTCCTTTGTCAGCCAGATCCCTAGGTATTTTAGTCGTTGTGGGCACCACCGAAAGGGGAAGCGAGCCTCCAGTTGTTCCACCTGCCTGTGTGTCAGAGATATGGGGAGAGCTTCCGACTTTGTCGCGTTAAGTTTCAAGTTTGAGAGTGCTCCAAACGCATCGAATGCCGAGAGTAGGTTAGGTATCGAGACCAGTGGGTTTCCTATAAAAAAAGAGGAGATCGTCCGCGTAGGCCGCTACCCTATGTTCCCGGCCGCCCTGGGTGATCCCCGTAATACCCCCATCCCGTCTGACCGCCTCCAGAAATGGTTCCAGAGAGAGGGCAAACAGGAGGGGGAACAGGGGGCACCCCTGCCGGGTCCCGTTTTTTATCTCAAACGTCGGGGAGAGGACTCCGTTGATCCGGAGCTGGGCCCTCGGGGGTTGCCTTAATGTTAAACACATTCTGCAGTGTCCTTTTTGTCACTTTGGCAGGTTGTTTGTCTATTTCAAAGACAGAAGAAGGGTCTTATGGCATCTAAAGGTTCCCTAACGAGATGGATTAAGGAAGCAATTACAGACACTCCTCACTTACCGACCGGTTTCCGTTCCTACAACCAAGTGAAGAGTTAAGGGATTCTCTGCTCTGGTGTACATGTCTGTGTTCAGGGAAGAGTTAAGGGATTCCCCACTCTGGTGCGCATGTCTGTGTTCAGGGACATTTCCCCCTTATATAGACTAACGCACAAGAGCAGGGAATCCCTCCAATCTATGCTCGGTGAAATTTCCCCGAACATAGATTAGAGGGATTCCCTGCTCTGTTGCGTTCTATGTTCGGGGAAATATCCCCGAACATAGAAGAACGCAGCAAAGCAGGGAATCTCACTAATTCCCACGACAGCTTGCTTTTTCCACCCCGCAAGAGAGCTGGTTGTAAGTGCAAGCCGTCGTAAAACAGGTAGGTCGCAAAACGAGGACCACCTGTATTTTATAAGTCTTCTAATGTTCCTCCTCCTCTTAAATTGAAGGCGCATTCCATAAGGGTGATTGCTGCATCATGGACTTTCAGCAACTCGTTCTCAAATTTGCAAAGCTGCTACCTCAATGTCTCCACACCTTTTCAAAGCATCATCAGTTAGACATACAGGCCTCTGAGGATTCTATCTTTGGGTGGAAGGTGGTACAGGCCGTGGTAAAATTATGTCTTTTTGCCTTTAAGGAATTGCTTGATTATTCCAGTTCTGCACTGCCTCTAATCTGAAGGGAAAAGCTAAAATTGTATTTACCGTTCATTGTTTTCCCCCATACGATTAGAGGCAGTTCACTGATTTTCCCACCGTATTTAATATATTGTAGTTTCTTGGCTTGTGTATTTTCTGGGGTTTTGCTAACAGCAGTTTAAGTTATAACTAACTGATTAAATTTTAGGTGTCTGTCTGTCTTTTTCCAGTCCAGATTAGAGGATATCCCAGTTGTTGTGCACTACCTCTAATCCTAGGAAAAATACATTTATTGTAAGTAAAATTTCATGCTGTGCAGCTGGCAAAGTCCTTCACTGGTCAGAGGAGAATGCATGGAGACCTCACCATGGTCTGAAAAGAATAGGGTCTATTTAGAATATGTGGGTCTCCCTCATACTAGATGTACACTCAGAATCACCATGACTGAGCATTAAACGGCCTTGTGCAGTGCTCACTATGAGCTCAGCGCATACCTCTTCTGTCAGTCTGAGGTCACTAAGTGTGGTCCAAGCAGATAGAGTAGATGCTCAGGTATTGAAAGATACCAGGGGCTTTCTGTATTAAGATAAGGGCATACTCAGAATTATTGTGGCTGTGCACATTTGCTCAACTGCGATATTTAAATAGATTTAAAGGGTTCTGCAGATAGCTCATCTGCAAGTCTGGGGCCACTAATTGTAGCCCTAACTAACAGAGTGGATCCTCCGGTATCCAAGGGTGGCCAAAATGTAGATTCCCATCTGTCAAACTCCCACAATGCAATGCCAGATGCAAATTTACCATTTGCCCATCCTTGCAGGGTTGTATGTGTGAACAGTGTTTGTGCATTTGAAAGTAAGCATGTGTTTGTATACTGTTGTACTGTTGCCATTGGAATGCAGTGGTGTACTTGTGTGTTGAGTTATATTTGAATGCAGGGGTGTGTTTGTATGTGCTGTTGGCTTTTAAATCAAGGTGTACTTTTGTGTGTAGTGTTGATGTTTGAATGAAGGAGTGCTTGTATAAAATTTTAGCATTTTTTTTTTTTTTGAATATTTAATCTTTATTTTAAATTTTTTTCTTTTACATCTCATTAAATACAAATATCATACAAATACAAATATCATACAAATATACATTTGTAATACAAACAAACAACACAGCAGCAAAATAGGGGAGGGAGAAGAAAAATACATCAGAAAGACTTCCATAATACAGTGGTAATATCATTTAGATAAATCTCATAATTATTTGCAGTGTTCATGGAATTGTTCTACTGTTAATTGAACGACACTATTTTATACATCAATCATCTCAATACACTTTAACCAAACAGAAATCTTATTGCTTAGTCTTTGTTTACTTAGCATCAGCTCCATTCTAATCTGAAACTCGAGTTGAGTTTTAACTTTCTTCCAGGGGACTTCTAAATCCTTTTTCCACCATCTCGCAATTACTATTTTAGCCGCTAAAAACAGATGTATAAGGATTGCTTTTAATTCATATGTCATATGAGGCCAATTTAGATGAAGTAGAACTACCTCTGGAGAGATAATCAACTCGAGTTTTAAATTGTTAGATATAAAATGCTGCATTTTCAACCAGAGATTTTTTAATTTATAGCAATCCCACCAAATATGTCTAAAATTGCCTCTAATACTATTGCATCTCCAACAGATAGGATTTACTAGAGGGTAAATTTTATTCAATTTAGCTGGTATTAAGTACCACCTATTTAAAACTTTAAAGTGCGTTTCTAATAAATTTAATGAATGTATATTCTTCTTAACATCCATCATTGAAGAACCCCATTGATTCAGATTTATATCGATATTCAAGTCTTGTTTCCAAGCCTGTATGGCAGTAGGATTTGTGTCTTCAGCTATTGATTTAATTAGTATTAGAGCTTTAGAAAGTGGTTTATTAACTTTTTTTGATGTAAATAATAAATCTATCGAATTGCTTAAATTAGATTTTGGTATTATTAGATGTGTATTTATATAGCTTTTAAGTCTTAAAAAATTAAACACCTCTCTAGGAGGGAGATTGTGTATCTCTGTTATTTGAGCAAAGGTTTTAATTAATCCTTCTGTCAATAATTGGTCCAGAGTCGTTATCCCTACTTTTTTCCAATTATTTAAGTTTAAGTCTTCCACTTGTTTTTCTACAATATCTAACTCTAAATAACTTGGAACTTTTTTTTCTATATTCATTACTTTTTTAATTTTTAACCAATTTTCCAGTAATTGAGTTAGAATAATACTGGCATATTCTTTTTTCTTTGGCATTTTATTTATATTCCAGATTAAACAATCTAAGCTAGAAACTTCTCCTGCCTTCAATTCCATTTTATACCATCCCTCATCTTTATTTTCTTTCATTTGCATTCTATAGACATGTAGGGTAATAGCTGCTTTAAAGTTATTCATTATGAGTGGATAATCAAGTCCACCTTTATATATTTTCTGCGCTAATATTGACTGTTTCAATCTCGGCTTCTTGCCTTTCCAGATGTATTGAGTAAAACTTCTTTGTATTAATTGAAGCCAATGGATTGGGATATGTAGAGGTAACATTTGAAACATATAATTCCACTTTGGTATAACATATGAATTGATAACATTTATTCGCCCCAAAAAAGTAATCTCTAGGTTTCTGCGATCTTTTAACCATTTATTGAGATCTAATAATAATGTTAGGAAATTTACTTCCATAATCTTATTTGTCTCTCTGGTTATTTTAATTCCTAAGTAATCCATACTTTCTTTAACCCAAATAAAATCATATTTGTTTTTAATCTCTCGTTGTATTCTTTTATTTAGGTTAACATCTAGTATCAAGGATTTATTTATATTTAACTTATAGTTTGATATGAAGCTATATCGCTCTATTTCTTGCATTATGCGTTCCAAAGAATTTTTAGGGTTTGTAAGAGTAATTAAAATGTCATCAGCATATAAGCTAATTTTTTGATCCTCATCCATTATTTTATAACCATGGATCTCTTTATTATTCCTAATATTCTCAGCCAATGGCTCAATAGTCAACAAGTAGAGCAATGGTGAGAGGGGACAACCCTGTCGGGTACCATTTCTAAGTTGGAACCATGGGGCGACTATATTAGGTCCAATAGTTCGTGCAACAGGATTTACATATAGTGCCATTATAGCTTTCTTAATCCAACCTTCCAATCCATAATGTTGTAAAACGGCTTCTAAATATTTCCAGCTGACTCTGTCGAATGCTTTTCCAGCATCAATCGACAGAGTCAGAACTGGAACATCATATCTATTTGCATCATCCAAGATATTAATAATTTTCCTTATACTTGTATAGGAATTTCTACCTGGAACATATCCTATTTGATCTTTATGGATGATTAGTGGAAGAAGTTTTTTTATTCTAGCAGCCAAAACCGAAGCGTATAACTTAGTGTCAACATCTATTAAAGATATCGGACGGTAGTTTTTGATATCAGTGGGGTTTTTATCATTTTTTAGAATAGGCAAGATATTAGCTTTTAGCATCTCTGCTGGTAAAAATCCTCTGTTTGCCGCTATGTTAAAAGCAGAGGTCAAATGTGGACATATTAAATCTTTAAATGTTTTATAAAATAGGTTGCTAAACCCATCCGGGCCTGGTGTTTTAGATTTTTCTAAATCATTTATTGCTTTCATAGTCTCCTCCATAGTTATAGGTTTATTTAAGAAATCATTTTCAATAGAAGTTAATTGAGGCTTCTTTATATTATTTAAATAGTTTTTAATATCCTCATCTGTATTAATCTGAGGAATATTGTATAGATTGGAATAATATTCATTAAAACACTTTCCAATCTCTCTGGGGGTTAGTGCTATTTTTCCATTCTGTATTATTTTGTCTACCTTATTTTGTACTTTTTGTTTTCTAAGTTTTTGGGATAGCATCTTTTCAGCTCGATTGCCTTTGGAATAATATTTAAATTTTAGTCTAACCATATTTTTAGCTATCGTGTCCATTAATTTTTGCTTTATTTTTTCTTTAAGTTCTAATATTTTTTCATAAATTTCAGAAGATGGAGATTGTTTATTGATATTAGTCAAATCTCTTAATTTTGTATGTAAAAATGCCAAAGTATTATTTTTATCAAGTTGGCTTTGTAACTTGATAATATGACCTCTTATAACGGCCTTAAAGGCACACCACAAAATAGATGAATCAATATTTTCTGAGATATTTTCTTTAAAATAATTTTTTATATTATCTCTTATATGAGTTTTTTTTGATTCACAACAAAGCAAATTATCTCTTAACCGCCAAGTATAAGCTTCTCTTTTAAATGTACTAAAAATCATTTCACAAAAAACTCCATCATGATCTGTCCATACTATCTCGTCAATCTTTGTTTTTTTGGTCATATCAATAATACTTGGGTCGACCCAAATCATGTCTAATCTTGAATAGGAAAAATGCACTTTAGAAAAATGCGTATAGTCTCTCTCATTAGGATTAAAAATTCTCCAAATATCAAATAGATTATATTCATCTTTAATTTTTTTTAAGGCTTTTGCTTGTTTTATAACCATCTGATTTAAAATATTTCCTTTCATTAATTTTTTATCTATCTGAGGGTCTAGTACAGCATTGAAATCCCCCGCCACTATTAACTTTCCCACTTTAACTTCATCTACTTTTTCCAGAATTGTTTTTAAATAAGCAACTGGTAAATGATTAGGAAGATATATATTACATAATGTAAAAAGTATAGAGTCAATTTTGCATATTATTATTAAATACCTGCCTTTAGTGTCTTGTATTTGATGAATTACTTCAACTTTAATCTTTTCTCCAAATACCACAGCTACTCCACATTTTTTTTTTCCTTATTGGAAGCTTGAATTATAAGTGGAAATCTTTTACCCCCCCAATTTTGTTTATCCACTTGTCTCCAGTGAGTTTCTTGTAGGAATATTA
Organism: Pelobates cultripes; assembly: GCA_933207985.1. Classification (NCBI taxonomy): domain Eukaryota; kingdom Metazoa; phylum Chordata; class Amphibia; order Anura; family Pelobatidae; genus Pelobates; species Pelobates cultripes. The sequence goes on along the minus strand of OW240913.1, from coordinate 212,935,741 downwards.
AATTCAATTGTTTTTCACTGAGGTATTTGTACAATAGATTTCTTTTCGCTATAGTATTCAATCCCTGAACATTAAGTGTAAGCATTTTTATCATATTATTTTCAAAAACCTCCCTGCATCCCTTTCCACTCGATAACCATTGCCCTTCCCTATTGCTGCATAAACATATCTACACAAACACATAGAACAAAATATTAAAATCATAGGAGGAAATCCTCCTTTTTTATCACAAAGACTGTAAATTTTCATATAGAAATTCAGTCTTTACTGTGTCTTTAAATTAGACACTAAGTGGGCGTATCCAGAAAGAGGTAGTAATATTTACAAGTTTGCAATCTCTCTCCAAGAGGGAGAGAGAGAGAAGAAAAAAAAAAAAAATTTTCTTCCATTATTTTATACTTAAATCAGTTACTCTGTGATTCTTTACTTTAAATAAATCTATTTCCACTTAACTTACTAATACATGTGAATAATTTTCTTTTAACCACCTCGTTAAGTTCAAATCTAATTAATATCAATACTTAGACATATTTGCTTTTAAATCCTTATGTTCCAAGTGCTTGTGTGCATATACTTAATTCTCAATTGACTAGTAGCTTTAAAATGAAAACAAGCCCCATTAACATCAACAAATTAGCAAATTGTGCAAAGCACAATTAAGTAATTCTATATGAGTGGAGAGAAAAAAAATAAAAAAAAAAAAAAAAAAATTCTTCCATTATTTTATACTTAGATCAGTTACTCTGTGATTCTTTACTTTAAATAAATCTATTTCTACTTAACTTACTAATACATGTGAATAACTTTCTTTTAACCACCTCGTTGAGTTCAAATCTAATTGATATCAATACTTAGACATATTTGCTTTTAAATCCTTATGTTCCAAATGCTTGTGTGCATATACTTAATTCTCAATTGACTAGTAGCTTTAAAGTGAAAACAAGCCCCAATAACATCAACAAATTAGCAAATTGTGCAAAGCACAATTAAGTGATTCTATATGAGTGAAAAAAAAAAAAAAAAGTTAATTTTCTTCCTCTTTCATTCCTTCCTCTCTCCCTCCTCTCTCTTCTCCTCTCTTCTCTCTTCCTTCCATCTTCCTCTCCGCCGCAACAGACCCTTCAAGCTTTTTTATTAATACTTGATAACCAACTATTTGCTTCATTTGCATCCAAAAAAATTTTTCTTTCTTGTTTCCAAGTAAATCTTAAAGATGTTGGATAGGCCCATTGAAACCTGATCTCTGCTTTTCTTAAAAAATCCGTCACGATAGAGAAAGATTTCCTCCAAGTCCTGGTATGATAAGATAAGTCTTGCAAAAAAAATTATGTCTTTGTAAATAGAATTTGTTCGGGGTTTGGTACGGCAGGCTTTCATTAAATTGTTTCTCAATGATAATGAGGAAAAACTCACTATTACATCTCTTGGGAGATGTGGAGCCGTTGTATCTGGTTTATGTATCCGGTGAAAATTTTCTATTTTATATTCATCTGTAGGTATTTCTGGTAAAACTTCTTCAAATAAATTGTTTAAATATTCTCTCAATTTTTCATTGGAGATTTCTTCAGTAACACCTCTTACTCTGATGTTTCTTTTTCTTGACCTATCTTCCAAAGCTGCTGTTTTAATTTCAAGATTATCAACTTTGTTTACTAGAAACTGCACCTCCGTATTAATTGCTTTAATTTGCGTTCCAAACACTTCACATTTTTTTTCAACTTCCACCACTGATACTGCAACATTTTTAATTTCTTGTTTTATCTCATTGAAACTTACAAGCATTTCTTGTTTCAATAAATTTAATTGTAGTTCCAGCGTTTGCTTAAATTGATCTTGGATACTAATTGAAGCAATTGCTTGAGCTTCTGATGGAAATTGATTGAGTGCAACTTCTTGGATAATATTGGAAGTATTACTTGGGTGTGTCTTACTATCAATTATCTGTTCCTGCGGATCTTTAATAGGATCTTTAATAGGAGTTGCAAAAAAACCTGACAACCTCTTTAAATTTTAGCATTTTTAACACAGGAGTGTGTTTGTATGTAATGGTTGTGTTTGATTGCACCAGTGTGTTTTTATGTAGTGTTAGCTTTTAAATTGCAAAACTACTAACTTCTTTTAGATCCAAATATATCTTAGCATTTCCCAGAGATTCCATCTCATATCTTGCATTCATCTTTCATTTACAGGTCTCCATACTGTAGACATGCTTTCTGTATGGAACTTCCTGAAGCGGCATAAGAAGAAGTTTATCTTTGTTGGTGCATTTGCTGGTGGTAAGTTATGTGTCTTGCTGATGTCATCCCTTTCAAACTTATGTCTCTAGATTCCAAATTCTACTACTTTTATAGGTATACTGCACTGATCATAGCTTCAGTGTTCGTCACTATGTATTCTCATAAGTTCAGACAGTAAGAAAATAGTAGATTCATTTTAGCAGCTGAGAGAGAAAGATCACACTGCCCAGAGTGCTCATTCTGTGCTGTGGGGAAGTCCATCTGCTGATAACAGCAATGGCATATGTTGGGGGAATACCTCTGCCAACAGCAGAAATCTACAGTTAGTTGTAGAACATGTGTTTAGGACTAGGGTTAAGAATGGGTTAGGATTATAGGACTAGTGTTTATTTTTTTAAGGTTAGAGAGATATAGGATTGTGTATATATAATATTAAAAGAAAATGGTAATAAAAACTATGCCTACTACTGGTCATGAAGAGTTTAAAATATTTGTTTCCCCCCTCCCTCCATGTTCAAGAGACTGCAAATTATATGAAAAGAGAGTTGCTTTCTCTGTTTAAATGTTTATGTAACTGCATTAATAGTAAGTAATAACATTTTACTATTACTTTTTTATTCAGGTGTTTATCTTCTTGGAAAGTATGCACAGAAGAAAATCCGAGAAATACAAGAAAGAGAAGCCGCAGAATACATTGCTCAGGCACGAAGACAATATCATTTTGAGAGCAACCAAAGGACATGCAACATGACAGGTTAATATGATATATGAAAGGATTTGTTCATGCAATATGGAAATGGAATAAAGAATAAGATGTTTATTACATCAGTCGACTTTAGGAGGGTAGACCCAGTAGTGAGGAGATTAAGTCATGACAAAACAATTTTTGTAATTTGATATTACTTGAGGGATTATTTTAACTTCTTTATGAAGCATACTGAACTCAAAGAATGGGTTTCTGCCAGCAAGAAAAATAGCTGTGATTGGGAGTAGTAGCTTCATTCATAGAAAATAATGAATCTACTCAATATCACATGTATTTCTCAGGTGCCTGGTGTGCCACTCTAGAGAGGATTGAAAAAAAAATGTAATTTGTGTTATTATTGCTGAGATTAAGGTTTCACATCATATTCAAATAATACAATATGGTCTCCCTTTTTGGTAGTGCATTGTGGAGTCAGTGGTCAGAAAAGACACTTTAAAGATTTATTCGTGTGCTATAGGAATTTCAAGGTAGATGTGACTTCTGAGCCAGTTTTAGTTCTCCCCAATATTGTAATGGGAAAGCTGTGCATATCCCCATGTGTTTATGTGATGTATGTTTTAGTTGTCAGTGTTTTTTTTTTTTTCTTTTATGAAACAAAATAGTCATTAAGCTAATAGCAGCCTGTGCAACTAGCTTTCTTTTTGTATTTGCATTAATTTAGTTTTACTCTGCCATGTGTTCCTGCTGCTTAGCTGTCTTAAAAGTGCATAGTACTTCGTACTGCCAAAGAGCAAGAGAGTGTGGATATATAGGCCCATTGCCTGAATTGTTGTAGTTCTCATGAATAGCATAAAGGGGGACATTGCTGAGGTTAGGTACCTACAGTGAGGAAAAAAAAAAAGTATTTGATCCCCTGCCGATTTTGAACATTTGCCCACTGACAAAAAAAATAAAAAAAAATGATCAGTCTATAATTTTAATGGTAGGTGTATTTTAACAGTGATAGACAGAATAACAAAAATAAAAATCCAGAAAAACGCATGTCAAAAAAGTTATAAATTGATTTGCATGTCAATTAGTGAAATAAATATTTAATCCCTTATCAATCAGCAAGATGTCTAGCTCCCAGGTGTCTTTTATACAGGTAACGAGCTGAGCACCTAAAGGGAGTGCTCCTAATCTCGGCTCGTTACCTATATAAAAAACACCTGTCCACAGAAGCAATCAATCAGATTCCAAATTCTCCTGTCCAAGGAAGTCAGGGACAAGATTGAAAACCTACACATAGCTGAAATGGGCTACAAGACTATCGCCAAGCAGCTTGGTGAGAAGGTGACAACAGTTGGTGCGATTATTCGCAAATGGAAGAAACACAAAATAACTGTCAGTCTCTCTCGGTCTGGTGCTCCATGTAAGATCTCACCTCATGGAGTTTCAATGATCATGAGAACGGTGAGGAATCAGCCCAGAACTACACAGGAAATATAAAGCAATTATAAATACAAAGGCTTTAAAAATAGAACACATTGGTTTTTCCACAAGAGTTAATTTAAGTAGATTTATAATCAAACTGATTAATCCAAAAGGGTAAATGGAAAAGTGAAAGCGAAAGGGAAGAAAGAGAGGAGGAAAAGGAAAGCGAAAATGGAATTGAAAGAAGGGTAATCCAATCATCCTTGAAATTTGAAACTCACATTTAAAAATGGATTATAGACTTCATATAAAATTCACAATTAGAACATATTTATTTAAACTTTCAAATCACCGTCTCCCTTTTGTAATACGGTTATGTTCTAATCTATCCTCCTTCTGAGCATATATGTATATGTTGGTGATCTCCTGTTTGACTCCCCCTAAAACTATACGATTACGCACCCCCAAGAGAGTCTTCCTTGTTAAGGGTCACAAGACCGTTGTTTCCATTATAATGCATTTTTTTAGAATGAGGGTTAATGCATTTGCCAAGGCCTCTGGGGAATATAGAGACTTGGCGGTTTATGTGATGTTTTTTGTTGTTTGTCATGTTTAGTAAAAGTTTATTGTTCAGCCATATATAGATGCGTACATAAAGCGGTCGGAGGAGAGAGATGGGAGGGAATTATAGGCTTAATGGTTAAATTTTATCATTGAACATTCAGCGATTGAATTCCCCAACAAAAGGTCACTGATTAGAAATGTACTTCGTATAGAGAAAATAGATTTGCATGATCCAAGAGACGCACTGGTTAACAAAAGATCTTGAAAAAATTAAATTTCAGGGCTATACGATATTAGCAAATTCCTCATTGACTGATGAAAAAAAAGAGGGACCTCTAATTTAGTTAGTAATGCATTAACAGTGGAAACCTTATACCAATAAAATGATTTAGAAGCTAGATATAATATTATGATATGTAGAATAAATCAACAAACATTGACCCTGATAAATGTCTATGCCCCTTCTAAAGAACAGGTAAAATACCTTGAACAAAATGATAGATACGGTAGATATATTTAGAAAAGGACCGGTTATCTGGGCTGGAGACTTCAATACGGTAATAGAACCTTGTATAGTTCTGTATTGTCTCGAGAGGTAATCAGACAAGCCCAAAATTTCAAGAAAGTTGTTAAGTAAAATGGCCTCCATGATGTATGGCGCATCTTCCATCCTGATAAATGTGATTTTACCTACTGGTCAAGAGCACACAATTCTTATTCTCTGATAGAGATCTAGTCTCGTGTGAAACAATACTTTTACAAGATCAACAAGATAGGCATTATTGAAGTAACATGGTCTGACCATAATGCTATCTTCTGGAACTTAAAGGATGGGATGGAGGAGAAACCTCGTACATCATGGAGTCTTAATGATACTCTTAAATTCTGAAGAAAATTGCAAATATTTAAAAGAAATAACAAAGGTTTGTTTTTTTTACAAAAAAATATAACCCCAGAAATCTCATTTGAAAAAATATGGTGCACATGTAAATGTGTTGTTAGAGGGCATCTGATTAAAATAGGTACTAGAATCAAACAAGAACAGGACCAAACCTTAGCAGACCTATATATAGCACTCTCAAATGTGAGACAAATAAAAAGAATCCTACTGAATTATCATCCTGTAAAATCGGCAGCCTTAGAGAAAAAATAAATCAAAGATTGTTGGACAATATAAAGTCCAATCTAAAGAAGATTAATCAGATCTACTACTCTAAAAGAAATAGGGCAGACAAAATTTTGACGGCTAAGTTAAAAAAAACAGACAGCTAAACAAAGAATATATAAAATCTCCAACAAAGATGAAACCATATATTCTCCCCAGAAGATCGGAGAAGCCTTTGGATCCTTCTATGAGGCAATGTACAATTTAAAAACCCCTAATACAGATCTAGAGATTCAAAAATATTTTGAAAAATGTGGGTTACCATCTATCACAGAAGATCAGATTAGAGATTTGAATAAACCGAAAACAGAAGATGAGGTTGGACTAGAAATAGATAAAATAAACAAAAATAAAGTTCCTGGGCCAGACGTATTCTCGGGATCCTTTTATAAAATAATGAAAGCTGATTTAGGCAAATATAGTAAACTATTTAATGGTTTCACAGAAAAAGGTGAAATAATTCCAGAACTACTCAAGGCAAATATTATACCAATTTTAAAATATTTTCAGCCATCATATCTGATAGATTAAAACCTATAATTCCTTCTCTAATCCATATTAAACAAGCAGGCTTTGTTAAAGGGAGATATCCCTTAGACCAGGGCTTCCCAAACTTTTATGGGCCGAGACCCACTTTTCAAAATGGTAATTTTTCAAGACCTACTTGCTTTTAATGCGTATTTTAAAAAGTGAACACCATGGCAATCAGCTTCAGAGGCGTACTATTGGCATTCCATGGCAATCAGCTTTACAGGCATACAATTGGAACATTATGGCAGCGTTAGATGCATAAAATTGGCACACTATAGCAATCCGCTTTAGATGCATACAATTGGCACACCGTGGCAATCAGTTTTAGAGGCACAAAATTGGCACACCATGGCAATCCGCTTTAGATGCATACAATTGGCATACCATGGCAATCAGCTTTAGATGCATAAAATTGGTACATCATGGCAATCGGTTTTAGAGGCATACAATTGGCATATCATGGCAATCACTTTTAGATGCATAAACTTAGCATATCATGGCAATAAGCTTCAGAGGCATACAATTGGCACACCATGGAAATCAGCTTTAAAAGCATATAATTGGCACACCATGGCAATCAGCTTTAGGTGCATAAAATTGGCATGACATGGCAGTTTTAGAGGCATAATTTTGATATATCATGGCAGTTTTAAAGGCAGAAACTTTGCACATCATGGCAATCAGTTTTAGAGACATACAACTGCTTACTCACACACTCAGAATCAGAAGTGCTGTTGTCCTGCTCTTTCATCCAGGCACCTCAGTTGATTATCCCAGTGGTGGAACTAATGTAGAGAGGACCCTAGTGCAAGTACGTATCTAGTGAAAGTGTGGCCAAAAGGTAGATCCCCATCTATCGGAGAACTTCAACAATAATATGCCAGATGGAGATCTACCATTTGCACATCATTGCAGGGTTATATTTGTGAGCAGTGTTTGAATGTAAGCATGTTTTTGTATTAAGTATATGTGTGCATGTATGGGTGTATTTGTATGTACTGTTGCTATTGGAATGTAGTGGTGTACTCCCTGTGGGCAAAGAGTTACAGGGGTTACGGGGGGGGTAGGGGGACAACATGTACAAATTAAATGAGTTGTTCTGCATCCATGGAGTCTTGCTGTTTATTAAAAAAATATAATCCTAAAATATACATATCTATCAAAATATGAAAAAATGAAATACTTTTTCCCCCTCACTGTATGCTAATATTTAAAGAACCAGTACTGGCTTCTTTTTCTTTAAATGAACAGTCATACTTAATTTATATTGTGTCTGACAGAACAAATCTAATGATAATTTTCATGAATTTCATTGTAAATGTGGCATTTACTCACTGAATCTTGCTCTGTAAAATTTTATGTCAGCAAAGAATTAAAAGCTGAATAGAAATTGCTAGCTACCAGATACTATAAGTCTCATTTCATTTTATTGATGATTTCTACATTTTGTATTTGCTTTCTATCAGTGTTGTCAATGCTACCAGCCCTGAAAGAAGCATTGATGCAGCAATTGAACTCTGAGAGCTTAACCAGCCTGCTGAAAAACAGGTAAATAAACAAACATGCATTATTTGTTATTGTCACACCCCATATGTAATGAAGTCTCTAAAAAGCTATATATGTTAAATCCCAATATTTATTTAGCTAGTCAATTTTACCACTGTTCCATCTGGCAGAAAAAAAAAAAAAAACCACAAAGGTATTTTGATGCATTATTGAGATCGTGATTGCATCTCTGTGGCATGCTCATGGTGTCATAGAAAAAACAATTTACAGTTTAAGGAAATCTAAAGAGACATTAACAGTATTTCCATCTTTTTGAAGGGTGACTACACTTGCAGTGTTATTTACTTGGCTTGGACTTGATCTTTTCTTGTGTAAGCTTTGGAATAGCTAACTGAACTTTGTTACCCTAAAACATATATAATGACACTAAATACAAACAGAATAAATGTATTCTATCTAAACAGCTTTATCACATAAATATATAAATCTGGTAAATTACATTTGAACCAATATACATATATCATTTTCTAAAACCAAAACAAATTCCTCCATACTGGATATATTCACTCACACAGCTGTGTTGACATTAGTATCCGTTTACAATGGACTCTCCTCGGAGATGTGCATGAAGTGAGACTCTTGCATTGTCCGTTCAAATCAAGCACCTAATGAGTCAGAACTTTTTATAGAACCTTCGATTTGACTCTCATTAAGAGGAGTCTGCAGTCTATTAAGAAACTATAGGTCTTTTTTGGATTTTCTACTCATTCAGATCAATCAATGCACTACGACCACAACTTATTATAGTAGTTGTGATGCTAGGACGCTACAGTTGCTTTCTCTCCAATTTTTTATGTGTTAGAAGGATTTGGCCAAGCCAGATTACTAATAATCCATTTGGCACAATTAAAGGGATACTATAGTCACCAAAACAACTTAATCTTAAAAGACCACTATAGGCACCCAGACCACTTGAGCTCAATGAAGTTGTCTGGGTGCCAGGTCCCTCTAGGTTTAACCCTACAGCTGAAAACATAGCAGTTTCAGAGAAACTGCTATGTTTACACTGAGGGTTAAGCCACCCTCTAGTGGCTGTCTCACTGACAGCCACTAGAGGCCGCTTCCACGATTGACTGTGAAAATCACAGGGAGAAAACGCTGAGTGATGCTTTCCTATGGGCGGTTTGAATGCTCGCGTGGCAGGAGGAGGAGAGGTCACCAGGAACTCAGCGCTGGAGAAAGGTAAGTGGCTGAAGGGGTTTTGACCCCTTCAGCCCAGCGGGAGGGGGGCAATGAGGTTGGGGAGGGACCTAAGATATAACATAGTGCCAGGATAACGAGTTTGTTTTCCTGGCACTATAGTGGTCCTTTAATGAAGCAGTTTTGTTGTATAGAATATGCCTGTGCAGTCTCACAAAACAAAAAGGTTTCATTTTTAATCAAATGTAACTTATTTTAAAAGTTTTTCATCTCATGTTCTGTAAATTGAACTTTAATTATATACAACAGGCACCTTATTTGCAATTAAGGAAGTTTAAACATTGACTCTTTACAGCAAGTGTTTAGGAAGGTTGTGTAAGTCACATGCAGGGAGGTGTGTCTAGGACTGCATGAACAAAGTGATTTAACTCCTAAATGGCAGATAATTAAGCAGTGAGACTGCAGAGGCACGATCCATACACCAAAACTGCTTTATTAAAGTAAAGTTGTTTTGGCGAATATAGTGTCCCTTTAATCTGTCAATGGCTACCTTACACTAACGGATTTAATAACTATTTGGTGCTGCTGAATAATGCTAACTAATAGATTGATGCTAAAGGTTTTATTTTTTAATATAAGCTAAATAAGAATTAAAAATAGAAATACATGCTAACTCTTGTAGTTAATAGCAGCAACTCTCCTAATAGGTTTAAAAGCTTACGAACCTATATTGAATTCAGTCAAAAATATATAACTAAGAATGTGCTGAGAAACAAAAAAAAAATCAACTAAACAATATTCCAAAATAAAAATCCTACACCTAAAAATCTGTATATTACACTTGTACACCGATGTTAAGTTCCTCTCAGACATTTCAGGTCTCTTTAAATAAACATATAAAATACACAGTTAATAAAAGTCCTTCTTGATATTATGTTAAGTCTTCCTCTTTTTAAAGGCAGATCATCACAATACCGCATAACCTAAAGAGGAACATAGTAAATTAGGTTTAAAAATAATCTAAGCTAACTCCCATTATTATATAAAATAAAATAAAGCTCTTACACGTATACACATGAGCTATGTCTCCAACTCCAGACCCCCTGTAAGTAATTAATTCAACTTGGACAGGGAAAGCATGCTGGAGGTTCAGCATTACATTGAGACTCTGTCATGGTTAAAAAAAAGCCAGCACCCCACAAAATGCGGCAGCTATAGGCCCATATCCCTTATAAATCTAGACCTCAAATTGATGGCGAAAATGGTAGCAAACAGGCTTAAACCTTTACTGCCGAATCTGGTCCATTCAGACCAGGCCGGTTTTGTGCCGGGACGTGAAGCCAGGGACAATACCACAAAAATCTTAAATGTTATTCATGGAGCAACTATCAATAGAACACCAACACTTTTAATGGCAATAGACGCTGAGAAAGCCTTTGATAGGGTAGACTGGTCCTACCAGTTCACAGTCCTGGAAGTCTTGGGAATTGGCCCAAGACTTATGAACTGGATACAGACTCTATACAGAGGTCCCTCGGCCAATGTCAGAGTAAACGGCCAACTGTCTACACCCTTCCACATTACAAATGGCACACGCCAAGGTTGCCCACTATCTCCCCTATTATTTGTCCTAGCCATGGAACCATTCCTAACAGCGATTCGGTCTAGTACTGACATACACGGATTCCGGTACCATGGAGGCGAAGTGAAAGTCTCTGCATTTGCGGACGACGTTCTGTTTACACTCACGGATCCCATAAAAACCCTACATCACATAAAGTCGGAGATTCAAGTCTTCGGATCGCTCTCAAATTTTAAAATCAACGCGGATAAGTGCGAGATCCTAGGAATCTCGGTACCCGTGGCACTGCAAACTACGCTTCAACAAATGCACACTTTCCCTTGGACACGGACAGGACTGACATATTTGGGGGTTCGACTTACCACTACCATCATGGAACCTTACAACATCAATTACCCTCCCCTCATAGAGGATATTAAACAAGATCTGCATAGATGGATATACCCCATATCTTCCTAATGGGCAGGATCAGTGTCTTAAAAATGATGGTCCTGCCAAAAATACTGTATATGCTTCAGGCCCTGCCTATTCCACTACCAGGGACATTTTTTAAACGAATGAGGACTATCTTCATTAAATATATATGGGGAGACAAACCGGCAAGACTTGCCTTTACCACACTGACGTCCACCACAGACAGGTGGGGTTTGGGATTACCTCACATATATAAATACTATGTAGCAGACTTACTCACCAGACTAAAAGAGTGGACAGACACGAGCAAGAAAAGATCGTGGTACGATTTAGAACAGAGCTTTGTACCGGTCCCTCTCCAGACCCTCCCGTGGCAAACATGCCAACTCAAACACCTAACCCCCTCAAGACACCCCCTCATTCACAACATGCTCACAGTCTGGAGACGACACAAAGATAAGTGGGGACTGTCCCCTGGAATCTCGAGATTTTTCCCCACGGCCTATAATCCTGACTTCCAGCAAGGACAGTAACACAGAGACACACCACCCTCCTAGAAACTATGAGCAGAGCACAGCTTAAGGGATTCCTGACGAGACACGTCCTCCCCCTTTGGACCCGAAGAGGAGATACACACTTTGAACTCCTTTGTGGCCCAAAGGGCGACCGTAAACGGCCCTTATCTAAAATATACCGTATCCTACAGTCGGCAGACAGGGACCCTACGACTCCCACATTCCAACAGAAATGGATGACAGACCTCCACATACATCTATCGGACAAGGACTGGTCAAGTATTATGGAGACAGGTCTCAAAACCTCGATAAGTGTCACACGTAAAGAGACCTTCTATAAACGGATTACCAGATGGTACAGAACACCAGCCGTATTACACACAATATGCCCTTCACTTAGCAATATCTGCTGGAGATGCTCAGCCAGCAGAGGGGATATGGTACACATCTGGTGGAGCTGCCAGGACATTCAGCGTTTCTGGCAACTCATAATCTCGGAGATAACAAAGATACTAGCACCGACTACCCGCCTAACGGCACCCCAGGTACTGCTCGGCTGGCCACGCACGTTTAGAGAACCACATAGGCAACATTTAATGCACATTCTGCTAGGTGAGGCAAACGCCCTGATCCCACTGTACTGGCGTAAACCCAGTATTCCGACCTTAGAACAATGGGTACAAAAAGTGGAAGGAGCGAGGGAACTAGAAGACATTCACTGGTCGATAATGTGGAAACGTAATAGGCATCTCAAAACTTGGGAACCCTGGACAGAGTTTTGGACTCATTCCAGGACATAACCGTCCAAGAGACAGCCCTGGGCGGGACTGGACCCTTAGCAGCCAGCTAAGAGGAGCGAGTCATGAAACAGCAAAACTATGTTGAATACGGGAAGAGTTTAAAAGGAACCACATAATGGCTACCCCAACCTAGGCAGGGATCACCATCCCCCCCCTAATCCCCCCGTCCCCACTACCTATCGATCTTTACGGTTAATCACACACACCACCATACCCGGGAAGGAAAGGGGACAACCTCTTGTTTTCCGACCTCCACTAAAGGAAAAGTGTACACCTTTTTGCATAAACTTGAAGTAACCCCGGACAAGTTTTCTGCCGGGACGCTTACGTTTGTGATGTTAAATGTATCAGAGATGCACTGTTCATGTAAACTCTGAAATGTGATCATTGAATGCTCCCCTTTCTTTTCTGTACCCCATTTCCTTGTACACGAGAAATAAAGACAATTTAAATTTAAAAAAAGCCAGCAGATGGAGGTCACAGATTAGAGTATACATTTTTAGATTAGAAATCCCTTTGCTGATATCATTACTGATATTAGCATAGGAAAATCCTTAGGATCAGGATTAGGACCAGCAAGAGAATCCCTCTGCTGACATCACTATTGCTAAGATTAGGGTTAGCATTTGGGTTAGGTTTAGGGTTCTTATAAGGACCGATACTTAGCAAAGGAGATGTAGCCAAATGCAGCAAAAATATGTGTATGTAAAAATTATAAAATTATTGTTAAAAACTTTGACAAAAATGACATTTCAATAAAGTTCAGAATACATCATGTGAGCGTTCCCATAGTGTCCACAAATGGCATGCATTTATGGAATAATGCCCCATAATGCACCACAGACCCTTCAATTAGCCATTTTAGAAGAAAAAAAACACCGAACAGTTTATAAATTCAGCCCTGCATTTTCACAAGAACATAATATGGTTTAATTTTCATTCAGCTCTCAAAGGACAATGTGATTACTTTAGGTTTTTTTTGTCTCCTACTCTGATAATTCTCAGATAATAAAAATCTATGCATTTTTTTGTTTGTTTTGTAATAAATGAAAAAATTGTCACATTAAATTAAAGCCTTTTTTGGTGCAATAAAGGAAAGATGGAAATTGCGTTTGATCACACATAGCAAAATTGACAAAACAAGCAAACCGAAGTTATGTCCTCAAGGGGTTAAACAAATTCTAGGAGTATGTAGTACATAGACAATATCTCAAATGTTTAACCTCTTTCCGACCTCGGACGTGCAGGTTACGGCTGACAAAAAACGTCAGTTAATGACCGCAGATGTACCCTGCATGTCCGTGGCTAAAATGATCTGGGTACTCACCTGGACCAGCGATCCCGGTCCAGGGGAACTGCCTGAGATCCCAGCAGTCCCCCTACTGCAGCTCCGGCCTTTCCGGCCCTCCAGGGCCATGTGATCACCATGATCACATGGCCGCAATGGAAGTCTATAGTCAGCCAGTCCCCCAGGCACCTAAAATGTAAAAAAAAAAAAATATATATAGATATTATATTATATTAATATATTTTGGAAGGCTATTTGGTCTGAATTTGTGGGAGGAATTATGACCCTATTTAAACCCCTACCCCCCTACTTACCTTTTGCCATTCAAGCGGTTTGTCCATAGCAACCAGCATTTCCCATCCATGGTTTTCGCCAGAATCCAGTCTCCAGCAAGCAGTCTGTCGCCAGCAGCTCCTGCATCCGACCTCCGTGCCCATCAACCAGCTTCTATCCAACTACGCTACTCGGCTTCTGGTCACGAGAGGTGCACGTCCACGTAAGCACAACGTGGGAAATAGCGTTCGGCTATTTCCCATGTTCGGGCCTAAAAAAGCAGGGATAGGCTCCATTTATTACTAATATTATACTTACCCGTTTGTGCATTTTCTCCATTTGTGTACTTCTGCGTTCGTGAGGCTAACAGCTGACTGCAGAGTACACTCTCCTTCGTTTGTCATTCGTTTAAATTATCTACCGACTGCACTATACTCACGTTCGTTTGTCCTTTCATACGCATATACAGCCGAACACATAAACAGCTTTTCGTTCAGTCTTCCGCATGCTTCACTTAACCGACCGCAGGTGGTCTGTTCCATTTGCATTCCCCTCGTTTGTTCGTTTAGCCGAACACAGGAGGTTTCAGAGCTTAAAATTCACAAACCTGCCATAAATTGTACCTTGTAATGCCATTCACCTATAACAAATCAATCACCCTTTCTCATTTTTCTTATGTCAATTTTATGTGTAGTATCTGGCTCTCCAGTCATCACTAGCAATAATATAAATGTCTATGTGACACTACTTTCCTTTCATGGTTACATTAAATTATGGGACACAATCTATTCAGGGGAACCTTCTTAAAGACACTGTTCGGACACAATCACTTTACATATATATCAGTATGCTAAACACTCCGTCAAGCACCACTATTTAACCACGCTGTAACTTAGTCTATTGTAGTACTATTTATTTTCCGAGTATTCATACTAAGTCATCTGCATTACTAATGTTGCCCCGCCCACTTCATCTTTTCTTAGTTTTATCATGTCACAAATTAAGCTCCCTTTTCACTACACCCTGTTCCAAATTATTATGCAAATGATATTCTCATTTACCTAAATAATTGATGTAACAGTCAGCATAATTCTCATGTTATCAACTATTAAGAGTACAATTCAAATTTTATTGAACAAATCTCCTAATGATAACAGTATTTTTCTTAAACATAAATAATAAACATAAACTTACAATGTACTGTTCCAAATTCCAAAAACACTTTATAGGTTGTAAAGAACTGAAAATTGTAATTTGTTGTGTTTGTAGCAAATTTACTGAAATCAAAAGCTATTTCAATCAAACTTATAACAACATTTTAACTTTTTAAACATTTTAACACAGGACCCCTTATTTGATAGCAGCTTTACAAGTCTTGCATCTATTGAACTTGTGAGTTTTTGGACAGTTTCTGCTTGAATTTGTTTGCAAGATGTCAGAATAGAGCTGCTGTTTGGATGTAAACTGCCTCCCACCCTCATAGATCTTTTGCTTGAGGATGCTCCAAAGGTTCTCAATAGGATTGAGGTCAGGGGAGGATGGAGGCCACACCATGACTTTCTCTCCTTTTATCCCCATAGCAGCCATTGATGCAGAGGTATTCTTTGCAGCATGAGATGGTGCATTGTCATGCATGAAGATGATTTTATTACGGAAGACATAATTCTTCCTTCTGTACCAGGGAAGAAAGTGGTCAGTCAGAAAATACACATACTTTGCAGAGGTCATCTTTACACCTCCAGGGACCCTAAAGGGGCCGACCATCTCTCTTCCCATGATTCCGGCCCAAAACATGACTCCACCACTGCCTTGCTGACGTCGCAGCCTTGTTGGAACAGGGTGGCTGTCCACCAACCATCCACTACTCCATCCATCTGGACCATCCAGGGTTGCCATCCACTACTCCATCCATCTGGACCATCTCATCAGTGAACAGGGCTGTTTGAAAATTAGTCTTCATGTATTTTTCTGCCCAATGCAGCCATTTCTGCTTGTGAGCATTGGTTAGTGGTGGCCGAATAGATAGTTTATGCACAGTTGCAAGACTCTGAAGGACTCTACACCTTGATGTCCGTGGGACTCCAGAGGCACCAGCAGCTTCAAATATCGGTTTGCTGCTATGTAATGGTATTTTAGCAGCTGCTCTCGATTCGATGCATGGATCTGGCAGAAATCTTCCTCAATGTGCCTTTATCTGCATGAACCTGTCTGTGCTCTGAATCAGCCACAAATCTCTTAATAGTGCAATGAACACGCTTAAGTTTTTGTGAAATATATAATGTTTTCATACCTCGTCCAAGGCATTGAACTATTTTACTCTTTTCGGCAGCAGAGAGATCCTTTTTCTTCCCCATATTGCATGCAAATGGTGCTCTGCTTAATAATGTGGAACACCATCCTTTAGCAGTTTTTCCTTAAATTGGGCTCACCTGGCAATCTAATTATCACAGGTGTCTGAGATTGTTTTCAGTGATCAAAAGAGCCCTGAGACACAATGCCATCCGTGAGTTAAACTGAAGAACAAAATATTTAATCTTTGTGACACTTAAATAAATAGAATTTGCATAATAATTTGGAACAGGGTGTAGACTCATTACAGACCATTAGCACAAGTAGTAAATCTCTGTTTCCAAACCTTATACTCTGGTTCCTTATACTTAGATTGCATATGTTTTTAGGTTCTACTAGTTTTTCTTCAAACCACTCTCCAGGAAGTGGTATCCAGTATCCCACATTACGGTTTCAGGTAAGAAGGTTTACCATTTTAGGTTTTTCCCTTGAGGCCTTATTCAGCCTCCATGGCCTCATGCAGCCCCCCACCTCCCAAAGTGAGTTCTAAACTTCAAACCGTACCAGGTCTAAGATTCCACACTAAGATGTCAACAACAATCTCATAATACCTACTCCACCGTATTACTTCTATATTAACGGTACATTTCTTGTCTATCATTTCTACTTATCATGACTTAGACCTGTGTCATTACCGCAGTTCACCAAGTCCTACAACCAACAGGCTACCTGGTTCCCAGCATTTCAGTATCAGGTATTGTTAATCTTACTCAATACGATTACGTTTCTCCTTAAGGCCTCACTTCGCCTTCGTATCATTCAAAAAATTCACACTTGTGAGAACCCAGAGGCTGGTCTCTAATTACAGACCAACGTTCAGGTCCCTCAGCTTACACAGGTTCTTACGTTACAGTATCTCTGATACACACCTACACATACGTTCAACATTTTCACACTTGGCATACCAGTGGCACGCCTCAGGCCCACTAGCATCTTTCTTACCCTTAGGTTTCCTGGACTGGGCCCGTTCCCTGCAGAAGCAAGTATATAGATACACATATATTGAAGTCTTCCTGTGCTTTGTCCAAACAAACAGTACTAATACTCATAGAATGTGAAGGGCAGATAAGAACCATTCGGCCCATCTAGTCTGCCCAATTTTCTAAATACTTTCATTAGTCCTAGCCTTATCTTATAGTTAGGATAGCCCTATGCCTATCCCACGCATGCTTAAACTCCTTTACTGTGTTAACCTCTACCACTTCAGCTGGAAGGCTATTCCATGCATCCACTACCCTTTCAGTAAAATAATACTTCCTGATATTATTTTTAAACCTTTGTCCCTCTAATTTAAGACTATGTCCTCTTGTTGTGGTAGTTTTTCTTCTTTTAAATATAGTCTCCTCCTTTACTGTGTTGATTCCCTTTATATATTTAAATGTTTCTATCATATCCCCCCTGTCTCGTCTTTCCTCCAAGCTATACATGTTAAGATCCTTTAACCTTTCCTGGTAAGTTTTATCCCGCAATCCATGAACCAGTTTAGTAGCCCTTCTCTGAACCTCTCTCTAAGGTATCAATATCCTTCTGAAGATACGGTCTCCAGTACTGTGTACAATACTCCAAGTGAGGTCTCACCAGTGTTCTGTACAATGGCATGAGCACTTCCCTCTTTCTACTGCTAATACCTCTCCCTATACAACCAAGCATTCTGCTAGCATTTCCTGCTGCTCTATTACATTGTCTGCCTACCTTTAAGTCATCAGAAATAATCACCCCTAAATCCCTTTCCTCAGATGTTGAGGTTAGGACTCTATCAAATATTCTGTACTCTGCCCTTGGGTTTTTACGTCCAAGATGCATTATCTTGCACTTATCCACATTAAATGTCAGTTGCCACAATTCTGACCATTTTTCTAGTTTATCTAAATCATTTGCCATTTGGCTTATCCCTCCTGGAACATCAACCCTGTTACATATCTTAGTATCATCAGCAAAAAGACATACCTTACCATCAAGACCTTCTGCAATATCACTAATAAAAATATTAAAGAGAATGGGTCCAAGTACAGATCCCTGAGGTACCCCACTGGTGACAAGTCCAAGCTTCGAATATATTCCATTAACTACAACCCTCTGTTGCCTGTCACTCAGCCACTGCCTTACCCATTCAACAATATTGGAATCCAAACTTAAAGATTGCAGTTTATTGATAAGCCTTCTATGTGCAACAGTGTCAAAAGCCTTACTGAAATCTAGGTAAGCAATGTCTACTGCACCACCCTGATCTATAATTTTAGTTACCCAATCAAAAAAATCAATAAGATTAGTTTGGCATGATCTCCCTGAAGTAAACCCATGTTGTCTCTGATCTTGAAATCCATGTGTTTTTAGATGTTCAACAATCCTATCCTTTAACATGGTTTCCATCACTTTCCCCACTACTGAAGTAAGGCTTACTGGCCTATAGTTGCCCGACTCCTCCCTATTACCTTTCTTGTAAATGGGCACAACATTCGCTAACTTCCAATCTTCTGGGACTACTACTGTTAACAATGATTGGTTAAATAAATCTGTTAATGGTTTTGCTAGTACACCACTAAGCTCTTTTAATAGCTTTGGGTGTATTCCATCAGGTCCCATTGACTTATTTGTCTTTACTTTTGACAGTTGAAATAGAACCTCTTCCTCTGTAAACTCACGTGTAATAAATGACTCATTTATCCTTTTTCTCAACTGAGGTCCCTTTCCTTCATTTTCATCTGTAAATACAGAACAAAAATATTCATTGAGGCAGTCAGCCTAGACCTTTATCCTCTTCTACATACCTTCCTTCTTTTGTTTTTAATCTAACTAATCCTTGTTTTACTTTTCTTTTCTCATTTATGTATCTAAAAAATGTTTTGTCCCCCTTTTTTACTGACTGTGCTATTTTCTCTTCTGTGTGTGATTTGGAAGCTCTTATAACTTGCTTAGCCTCTTTCTGCCTAATCTTATAGATCTATCTATCTTCCTCACTCTGGTTTTTTTTATAATTACTAAATGCTGACTTTTTGTTTTTTACTATTTTGGCCACATCTGCAGAGTACCACAGTGGTTTCCTGAATTTTTTGCTTTTACTGACAAGCCTAATGCAATTTTCTGTTGCCTTCAATAGTGCAACTTTTAAATAATCCCATTTCTCTTGGACTCCATTTAAATTGCTCCAGTCTGATAATAACTCCTCTACACATATTCTAATTTTAGAAAAGTCTGTTTTTCTAAAGTCTAAAACTTTTGTTTTTGTGTGGTGTGACTCAGTCACTGTTCTTATATTAAACCACACTGACTGATGATCACTGGATCCTAAACTTTCACCTACAGTAAATATCGGATACCAAATCTCCATTTGTTAATCTCTTTACGAGTTGGCTCCTCAACGACTTGTTTTAGAGACAATCCCACTAGGGAGTTTAGAATATGTGTGCTCCTGGCACAAGCAGCTATTTTGTTTTTTCAATTCACATCAGGAAGATTAAAGTCACCCATGATAATAGCTAAAATGACAATGAAGGGGGAAGTTATTTCCTCAACTTATAGATTATCTAACTCTTCAATTTGTCCTAGGGGCCTATAAATCACACCTACACGAGTTACTGTAGGATTACCAAATTCTAACGTAACCCAAACGGACTCTATGTTTGCCTCACTAACTTTTATTAGGCTAGATTTTATGCTATCCTTCACATACAGGGCCACCCCTCCCCCTTTCTTGCCTTCCTTATCTTTTCTATATAAAGAGTACCCTGGTATTGCGATGTCCCAGTCATTTTTCTCATTATACCATGTCTCAGTAAAAGCGACTAAATCTACACTATCAGTTGCCATTAGTGATATCCCGAACGGTTCGCCGTGGACGGCGAACATAAACATAAACTTTGACCCTGTACCTCACGGTCAGCAGACACATTCCAGCCAATCAGCAGCAGACCCTCCCAACTCCTGGACAGCTCCCTAAGAATGCAGCTTCACAATGAATGTAAAATGGATGCTGTCCAGGAGGTGGAACGTGTAACAAAATGCATAGCAACTATTACACTGAACTAAGTCTGCCATTCCAATGAGGAGAATAATTTAAATCCAACAAATCTTAATTCTTATTCATCCTCCTGAATACCTCAGATTACCTCCAGTTTCTCTCCAGAATATCTCCAACTACACACTTAGATGAAGCAACCAAGCTAAGGGTTAGTATTTACATACGTTCAAATACATCATTCTAAGAGACAAGTCCCATCGGGTTAGGCGCTGGCCTTAGCTATCAAAGTTACTACACTGGTCCCGTGAAGTCTACACCTCACCTCATATGTGGAGGTTCGGCCCCACGACCAAATCATAGTTAGCTACCTCGCTCGCCCTCCTTTTGGGCTACAGCTAGGGCTTCCCAAGTCACGGCCACACTTTTTGAATCTCTTTACGGTCACCGAGAGGCCAACATCCTGTCACCACCTTCAAGTGGCCACAAAATCCCCTCTGCCCAAATCATAGGTACTAGCAGGGCCTCACCTGTCACTTGGTTGTAGGTAAACTCTTCGCTTCGGCACTAGCTAGCAGGCAAGTTCTCCTGAGGTCTCATCCCCACCTCCACTACTTATCCAAATCATTATTTCCTTTTTCAGAATGTCTCAAGAACCAATCATCGATCTGCCATTGGACGATATACCCAGCACGCCACTCAGGCCTGGGTCTCCGGAGGAATCTTACTCCTTCTACCCCCAGATCCCTGAGATATTGGACTATTCCTAAAATATTGGCTGAGCTCAGGCTCAGGGCCATCGCTAGAAAGGCTGAACTATACAAACTCCTGATGGCTCAGGCCATGACTTTAGGCCCGGCACTAGTTCGCAAGGGCCCCCAGCTAGCTACTCTGATTCCACACAGGAGACTCTGGCTGCTATTCTTGTCAATCTCCAAACCATAAACAGCAGATTGCAGAAAGTGGAATCGGCCACAGCCACACCAGGTGATTCAATAGCCCTAGCAGGCCCTCCTCCGGTAATCTCGGCCGCTCAGACTGACATACCCCTCCTTCCCCCTCCCCCACCAGCCACCACCACTCCCACTACCTTATACGTCTCTCCAGCCCACTCTGTCCCAGCTTCCATCAAGAAGGATATTTTTGATGGAAAGGACGTTAATCTTATGTCTCTCCTCATAGCCTCCCAAGATATCCTAGAAAACCGAGCTTATAACTACGGGGACATTTCAGTAGTCTTAAGAGCCAGAGACCCACGACTAAACAAAAACTTCATATTCCCCAGTCTGTCATCGCATTTGCCATTTATCGTGACGGATCTGCACGGATTACCCACATAGGAGAGAAGAGCTTGATTTATACATGCACAAGGTGGTTGATTTGGGCATCAAGTATAGAGGGTCCTCATTTTACGACTACCACAAATCAGTTTCGGCCAAGGCAGCTACTCATCTGGCACAGTTCAATATTAGAATCGATTGGTGCCAGATGGTTACTGAACTTTTTTGCCGTCATTTTGCCGGTTTGAGGCCCCCCGTCCTGTGCCTCATGTAGTTCCACTTCTCACTCCACCGACCTGTGCCCTTGCGACACAGACCCTTACACTTCCAAGTCCCACCACTCCTTTACTCCACACATAAGACAGGAAGGTGGACAAAGAGACAAGCTGGGCAGACCCATCACATTCTTGGGCAAGGCGCACGTGTGCAATAACTTTAATATGGGGGCATGCAGCTACAGCGCATGCAGGTTGTTTCACATCTGCTCCATTTGCTTCAGAGCCCACACCAAGACTATGTGCCCGGCCTGACTGGCACCTAACAAATGAGTTGGTTTCTACCTGCACTCACTCCCAGTTAGGCGACTGGGACTTATCTGGTGACGGGTCCTCTCTCTAAGGTTCTCACTCGGGACTCACGACCTTCCCCTCATGTACATCCACATGACCAAAACCCCTGGTGTTATCTGCATTTGCTGCATTATGTACGGCGAACCACCTTCTGACCACATCATTACGCTGGCATCATGTTCAGCTATTACTCACTACTACTTACACTCCCAGTTAATAAGACGCTTATTATTGACCTTTCGCATCTCATTTCTTCCTCCAGTTCCAGCAGTTAATTCTCTCATACCCGATGTATAGTTTGCATTGTAATATGCCAAATTGGCTGCCACACAATCTACTATTTCAGCGGGTAGGAAGACATGGTTAAGCAAACACTCGTTCTATGCTAAGCTTGTTTCCTTGCCATAGCATTACGAACTAACTTTGCAAACCAGCTACCTCAGTAAAGCTGACTCATTAGTGGGGATGTGGTAGTCCAGTTCCTCCGGGGTGGTACGTGTGGAGCAGAAGGGACCCAGTCCTCACTGGGACCCCTTGACTTTGCTATAAGTATTACCCCGCGGGGGTGCGGCTGTTTGTCTCTTTGAATAATCATCCCCTGCCCAACCATTTGTCGACCCTGACAGAGCAGGTCTACTCACGTATAGTAGATGCCTGGCCATAGAGTACAGGGTTTATTTGGTACATTCCAACAAGTTCAGAGCTCTCAACACAATTGGGTTTGAAACCTCTTTTCGCAACTACTGGTTAGGGCCCATCGACCACTGAGTCAGATGCCTGCCCAGTCTTTAAAGAAACATCCAATGTTTTACATCCCTGGTGCCCATAACACAGCTGCTGACACTTTTTTACGCTCTCAATCCCGCTGGCCCACCTCCAACCATCCAGGACACCACTGCTCCTCCAGCTAATACTGGATTAAGCGGACTATTACTCCACACACAAGCACCACGCACTGTCACCCAACGATCACTTACGCTAGGGCACTGACTATTTTTAACAAATTCACCGCTGAGTTTTACTTACAAGGTGACTTTTCCATTAAAACTATGGTGGCTTTTGTCTCCTTCTGTCATCTACACCTTAAACTTTCACACAATACTATCAAACTCTACCTTACCGGGGTACAACACCACATCCTCACTACCTGCCCTAACCGTGCACCTTTTCTAACTTCCAACCCAAGAAAATCCTTAAAGGTATTTATAAGGTCACAGTTCCTCTTGGCACTACTGGATTGCCAATAGATGGTCCAATATTCAGGCTCCTTAGCGATCAATTGGACATATCCCTGTTTGACCATAATACAAATCTGGTCATTAATGCCGCCATCTTTTTGGCTTTCTCCGGAAGACCTAGAGAGTTCACTGTCATATGTCAAGGAGATACCGCCCTATGTCTAAAACGTTCTCACTTAAAGTAGATGACCACTACATACTCTCCTTGCCTTCTACTAAAGCTAATCACACTGCCTATCCTAATATCATTCCCCTCTTCCCTACTGCGAATCTGTGGTGCCCATTAAATATTCTGGATTTGCTCCTGTTATCTCACCAGACACTCCACTACTATTACTCCAAGGGCACCCACTCACCACAGCTAAATTCATTTTGCACATCAGAACCCTACTATCAAGGTTGGGCTACAACCCAGCTTCCTTCTCTGGTCACTCATTTCGTATCAGCGCAGCATCATCGGCTTCAAGCACAAACACCCCGGTACACATCATTAAGAGACTGGGACGCTGGAAATCCTCAATATACAACACCTACATTCCTCAACCAGAAAGGGACCTTCAGGAATCTTGCTATTTAAACTTGCAATAAAGTGTGTGTTTACTTCTAATTCCTTTTTGCCCTCTTTTTTACAGGCATACACGTGCGTTGGTTTCGGCACACTTCAACCAACTCTGCTTCTCCTCTACATTCCATTTACGCATTAGAAATTCCGAGCACAAGTTGGAAGGCCATTTGGCTTGAATTTGTGGGAGGAGTTATGACCCTATTTAAACCCCTACCCCTCTACTTACCTTTGCCGTTCAAGCTGTTTGTCCCCAACCACCTACCCTTCTTTATATACATTTCACTTTATGGGCCCTCTTTTTTACAGGCCTACTCGTAGGTTGGTTTCAGCACACCTCAACATTCCATTTACGTATTATAAATTCCGAGCACAAATAATAATAATAATAATAATAATAATAATAAAATATATATATATATATATATATACACACACATACATATATCTTTCTATCTATCTCTATATATTGGAAAATATATTCATACTTACCGTAATTTTCTTTTCCTGGCTATTATTCATGGCAGCATATACAACGTGGGTTAGCTCCGCCCCTTACAGCCGACTAAGGTCCTTAGTCAGTTTACAAGCTCTACAGTAGGTAGAGACATTAATGGGTGGGTAGTATATGCTGCCATGAATAATAGCCAGGAAAAGAAAATTACGGTAAGTATGAATAAATTTTCCACTTTCCTGGCTAATCATGGCAGCATATACAACATGGGAATACCTAAGATAACACAGGAAGGGAGAGAAACGTAAATAATTTCCAATCAAATAAGAACAATTCAACCCAGCTTGAAGAATGAACTGAGTTACGTACTTGACGTCCAAATTGTGCACCATTGACTGTTTCAACGAACAGTATGAAATGCCAGACAAATGTGTGTAAAGAGGTTCAAATGCTAGCTTTACAAAAAGCGTCAGCAGAAACCATTGCCATAGAAATCCACAATGCTGCAACGGCATGGGTGGAGAGTGCCCTGATACCCTCTGGCACAGGTTGAGAATGGCATCGATAATCTTTCCTTTTAGGCTGGACCTCAGAGGCCAAATACAAGACAACCATAACCTGTTGAAAAACAGTGATTGGGGATTCACAGGACCAAGCCTGGAGTTCACACATTCTCCTTGCTGAGGTACCAGTCACCAGCACTTTCTGTGCTACCACCATGGAAGCTCCTGCTAGAGGGTTTGAATAATGGTTCAATCAAATCCCGTGAGACCAGTGGTACATCATATATTGGCTTCACCGCACTTAGTGGAGGCTTGAGATCAATCAATGCTTACATGAAGCAAAGCACCAGGGGCTCCAGTGTTCAATGGGCACCCATCTATGTGGAAAGTGCAGATATGTGCTCCTCTAGAGTGTTATAACTCAGATCCTCTATAGGCCTGATTGAGGAGTAATTCCAACAGACAAATGCATGCCATGTTTTGTAAAGTATTTATAGGATGGCAAGAGGATCTCAATCACAGTCTCAGGGATGCCCATACTTATGGGGACTCCTGCATCAACACCAGAACTCTAGGATCTTGGTGTATCAAAGGACCTTGTAATAGGTCTGGACGTACTGGAATTTCCCCTGGAGTTTCCAGAATCATCTATTCATCATAGAATAGAGTTGACGTGGCCTTCCACGGTCTCCTTTTGAATTAGGAAAGTTGAACTAGGAAAGTTGAAAACCGGAAACTATATTAGTGTACATAAATATGCACATCAGACTACTTCTGGAAAATACTTCTGGACCTGGTAGTTCCAAGAAATGGCCATCAGATCTATGTAGGGTATCAGACAAATCTGCGTCAACCCCGAGGATACGTCGGGGCATGGTTGCTAATCCACCTTGTCCAGTTATTCAGCTCAGGTAATCAGTCATTGTATTCAGAGCCCCTGGTTGTTCTTCTGTGCCCTGATTATCATGGACTGTAATTCCATCAATACGTAGCTGTGAGGCCCATCTAGATAGATATAGGATACAGATACTTGAAATTGAGCAAATTTGGACCCAATTGTTATTTAGTAACCCTCTGAAGTGAAGAAGAGCCCTGAAATTGACTTGTACTTCCATACAATTGAATGGAAATAATGTGCAACATGGTCCAAACACTGTGTAACCAATCTTTGAAAACAGGAATCAGAGCTTATAATTGACCAATGAGGGTCTGTTCATTGGAAACACAGAGATATATTCTCTCTTTTTAGCTACCAGGTAAGGTGTAACCCCACTGATGGGGACATAGTCAGTGGCTGGCTCCAATAATCTTTCTCTTGTTAAGCCAAGATAGGTAGAATCATTGAGAAATACAGAGATGCCATTGGGCCCATCACACAAGTCTGATGGTGGAAGCCAGGAGTTCTAGTAGTTGCATCTACTTTCTTGCTGTTACCAAGCAAAATTAAAGAAACTGGGAGAGAAACCTCCACAATCTGTGCAACTGTTCCTGAGATAGGAAAAAGGCAGAGCATAGCATCTTCCACCCAGAAATGTCAACCACTGAACTGGCGTGAATCTTCTTTTCTTGATATACATCAAGCAGCCAAACTTCAGGAGTTTCTGAAAGAACTCTCTTCCTCTGTGTGCCTACGGCTACCAGAAGTAGATCATCCAGATAATGGAACCAGGTGGTGTTCTGGACTCTCAATATCACTATAAGCACATAAAAGGTTTTTTCGGGCTGCAGTGAGGCTGAATGGTAGGGCACTAAATTGGAAGTTCTCTTCAGAGATAATGCTGAAGATCTAGGTCGATTGGAATGATAGTAAGAATCCTTGACATATATATATATAGAGATAAGGAACTTATCCTTCCACATTGCTTGAGATATGGATCTGATTGACTCCATCTTGAAGACGGACATTTAGCCTTTTGTTGGTCCTTCTTAGGTCCAGTGTAGGCTTCCATGTGCTTTTTCTTTTAGCACCATATGAGAGGAGAATATTGTCCCTGGAACTGCTCTTGTTATAGGACCTAAGAAATCACCTCTTCGTCCAGAAGGCTTCTTACATATTCATTTAGTGCTTACCTTTTGATTCACCGGTCTTAATTCTCTTGTTGGTATAGAGACTCCTGTGTCAGAAGAAAAAACTCCAGTCTAAATCAATCTGGACTATGGATACCACCCAAGTCTCCAGAATGTAACGAGCCCAGGTCTGTCTGATCAGAAAATGAGGCTCCTAGTACTGAAGGAGACCCGTTCATTGCTGAAGTGCAATATGACTGCTTCATAGCTCCATTAGAGCCTTGAAAGGCAGGTTTACCAACTGCCATGAGTTACCTCTGGAGTATTCCCTGCAGGGTCAGTAGCTCCATGTATCTCAGAAATGCTGGTCACTGTAGGTTCTCCGTTCTGACTATGAGGAACTGGGATTCTTGGAACTTCAGTCCTGAGGTACAAATACCTTGTAGCCCTCAATCGCCTTTTCAATGGATTCATCCAAAGCTTACCCAAACAGCACCTCCCCTTTAAAAGAATGGTGTAGAGGGCAGACTTAAAGGATGAGTCATCATCCCAGAATCAGAACCATAATGCTTTCCTAGCTGCTATATATGCTATAGGTAAAGCCATCTGATCAAGAGAATACCCTAGTTACCTGTAGGGAAGCTTCTGTGAAGAAGTCAGTTGTAACCTGAAGACTTCAGGCTGCATCTTCAATCTTGGCTCTTAATATCTCACTTCATAGTAGCCTTCAGATGCTTAATCATATTTTTCATGGTTGAAGAAACAGCAGTGAAAGCTACAGCTATCTGACATCCTGCATTGGCAGGAGTATAAATTTGGACAGATCTGCGTCCATTTTTGATCCATAAGTTTGAAACTTAGGTGGTGTAGATCAGGGGTTGGAAATACCTTCTTCCACAGGATAAGGTCTGGCCTCTTTTATACCCCTAAAGCCTCTGTAATACCTTGGAACTTCGTTTGTAAGCCATGGCCGCTTGTCATGTGGCTGTACAGTGACAGGTCATGCTGAAAGGGCTACCTTCTGGAGGCAGTAAGTGCATAACCGTTTTCCTTCCACGGTTTTCCCTTCATAACCAGAATCTGATGTAGATTCAGACATCAGATAAATAATAAATAACTAGAAAATAAATATTACCTGTGGAAAGCACTAAAGTAAAAACGTGCACTGATAAATTCTATTAAGAAATCAGTGAAACAGATTAAAAACTGGGTGTAGACAGCACCTGTTCCTGTCTGGACACCCTCAAATACTTACCAAATAAGTTGGGGATGTTTACTGTAATTCTCACTTCATTTTAGGTACTTTCTGGCAATTGCCCTTACCCAAGATGGCTGCCACAACTTGTATTCCCACAATGCAAGTCATCTGTATTAGGCCCTTTAAGGCACAAACTGCACACGCGTGGGCCCTTTCTGAGTGTGTTTGCTGTTTAGAGACCAGGGAGAGAGCTCTGTCTGAAGTATACATGGCCCCTGAACACCCAGGGAGCCGGGAAAATCACTGTGACCTAGGGGAAGCAAAAACAATGCAAAGGTGCCTGCAAGGTAGTAAAAAGGCCTCATAGTGTAAAAGGCCTCATAGCCTTACGGCACAGCTGCAAAATGCATCACAGTTTAAATGCTCTGCAGTCTTGAA
>OW240913.1:212869494-212901994 GCA_933207985.1 Pelobates cultripes | reverse complement strand
CATTGATAAATATTGTGCACAGTGTCTGTGTTTTGAAGTTTGTAATTATAACGAAAGATGCAGTGTTGAAAACCCTCCTTCATGCCTGGATTAAGAAACCCTCCGACCCACCCCTTTATAATGTATTTTACACCAGTCGTTTCTTTTTCATTTTCACTGGATAACTGCTTAACACCAAAGGTAACTTTTTACACAGAGATACTTTAATTTAGGCAAACCTTTACCAATATTTTTTTAATTCATACATGCTTGTTGGTTACAAAGACATTTGAAATTACTGCATTGTTCATTCATTAACCACTCAGTAGAAGTAATTATATATATCTTCCACGATGGCGGACATGTTGTTTGCTTTCTCTTATTTACCATTTTTTGATCATTTGTGTTCAAGGACCTCCTTAAATCTGCAACTAAAAGACATTGGCAGACTCTGGCACTCTTTATTGTTAATGCTCTGTAAAGCTTATGCTGCAGTCATCTTCAGCTCCTGTTCAGCTCAAATTCATATCAGTCTTGTTTTTCACATGCAATGCGGATGGATACAGGTTTATAGTTTGAATTTGTCAATCAATAATAAATTGTTGGCTCTAAAAATGTAATAAAAACTTTACCCTGTTGTAAGGTAAAGTGTCTACCAGTGTCTTTCTATAGTGGTTTGGTAGGTATCCAGAAAAAAGCAACAAGGCAAAACAGTACATTTATCATGTAGTCTTTTTTGTTTAAATGAACCCATATCCGCAATACCAGCTAAAATGCAATAGTGTGCTTTACAATCTGTTCTTTAATTTATACGTTTGTATGTTTTGTTGCCAGGTTTCAGCAGAAGCATAGTAGCCGTTTATAGTACATGCATGCTTGTTGTCCTCCTTCGAGTTCAGCTTAATATTATTGGTGGATATATCTACTTGGATAATTCATCTACAGGAAAAAACGGCACGGTAAGTTTCATCAGAATATTTGTCAATGTAACATAAGTATATTGATTGCTGTAGTTAAAAAGGCACCCCAGTCACACTCTGGGCACCAACATAGATTAAAGTGCCTTTAATATATTTTGATCAGCTGTTTTTTTTTTCCTCCTATTCAAATCTCACTAGCCATGCTAAAAAGAAATAACACATTTACAGCATAACCCTCTTTTCACAAAGCAACTTCCTTTCTAGATACATGTTTTAGTACTTACTCAGGAGCAGAACTCTTAACATCACTTTACCAAATAGTCAATCATTGTTCTTTCATTATTATTTGTACACTTCCCCTGAGCACTAAAATATTTCAAGGACAACTGTCATCAAATTTTCACTTTACATTTTTAAAGAAGTTTAGTACATTTAATTAAATTGAATGTGGCTCTGTTACTTTCTTTTTCCCTCCACTGCTATGTACAAAGTCCCTCCCTTGATGATCCCGGTTTTTTTTTTTTTTGGTTTTTTTTTAAATGGCATTTATTTGCAATGTTATACATAAGGAAACGTAGGGAGTGTGATAACCAGCATGTTGACGGATAACCAACAGGTTGACAAAGGGTGGAGCTTTAATCTAGCGCCGGTCCTTTATCAACTTTGTTATTGGACATCAGCTTAAAACTCATCTCTCACATGCATACCCAAGGAAGGGCAAATAACTGAATTTCTGGGAGCTGCCATCTTAGACACTTTCAGATGGCAGGGCTGAAAAAATAAAAAGTTGTACCGGTCTCAGCGTCCAAAAAGGTTTGGGGATTGTTGGGGGACGAGAAGAGAGATTCCTCAGATGACAGCGGAGCAATTCACTAAATGATAGAGCCGCTTTAAAGTGGATTATCACTTTGCAGGTTTTGCTTTCAAATTAATTTTTTGTTCCTGTTTTTATATAATTGAAATTCACCTTCGTTTTCTAGTTCTACATAAGACAATTGAAGGATTACTTTTTCTCACGGGGATTGTGATATTTGGCAGTTTTGGGCAGTAGGCAGTGCTTAAGCACAGTTCCATTACAGTTGCTAAGCTAATTTACCCACAATCCATCAAAGAGGGGAAGTATAATCATTTAGGTACAGGGAGCATAAGGAAAGGTAAACTGAAAAAAAACATTTATGCAATATAAGAAAATGTACAAACATGGAACCAAAGTGACAGTCACTCAAAATCCACAAAAAACAAACAAGGGATACAACCCAATCCAAAAATGCATAAGGTTGGCTAATCTGTCAGCTATATAGGTGGCCTGTGTAGACAATAAAGAAAATGTGAGGAAAGATGAGGATACAAGGCAGTAGCCAGATGAGTGGACGGCGGATCCCCTCCTTAGAGCTACACCACAAAGAGATTCAGATTAAGTCCCTGAGAAACAAGTCTTGATCCGTCGGCTCCAAATATTCAAAAAAAATTTGGTGGTTTCAATAATAGCAGCTTTCAGTTTTTTCATTCTGATCATACTAAATATTAGACATCAACTTGGGTCTACGAAGGCTGAGCTTCTTTCCAGTCTCAAAGCTGTACATACCCTAAATATAAGTTTTTGCACTAGAGAGAGTGAGATCCCTATACTGTCTCTTTAGGAGCACTACCCATGGAGGAAAGGTTACCCCATGACAATGAGATAATTTGTTAAACAGAGAAGCTCAACTTGGATCAGAACCACCAGGCATGCAGGTATCTACCCACTTACCACAAACCTGAAAGCCATCAGAAATTGTGCCAGGTCAAACTTTAAGTAATAAAAAAAATGAAACCATCTAAGCAAAATAAGGATATATGTATGTAGTGCTAATGATGTAGATGGCAGAAGGCAACTGAAACAACCCAAACCCAAATCTCTCTTGTCCTGGTCAAGAAACGGATGTATAGAGATCGAAGGAGCCATTCCTTGAGTGGTCCTTATGATTAGGCCAAATATGGAATGAAAAATAAGCAAGTATATTGGTGGTTTGTAAAACGAAGAAATGCATTTCTATTAAGCTGTACTTAATAATTAAAAATGGAAATCCTCCATCGGACCAAGAAACTCACACCATATCCATAGTCAATGATCATACCAACTAGGTGCTTTTAAGTAGAGCTTACTGGAAGCTCTACACACTTTAAGCACACTTCTTATTTTATATACCAGCAATTTATTACATTACTTTTGTGCTTATTTTTCATTCCATATTTGGCCTACTCCCGAGGACCACTTTAGGCGCTGCTCCCTCCATCTGTATACAATAAAAAAAGATGGAAATACCAGCCTTCGAGTGCCAAAGTGGAGCAGATCCACTGTCCTCAGGATTATATCCAGTGCCTCCTTCCCTGCGATAAATCCTACCTTGTCCAGGTGCACCATATTAGATGAGATTTAAGCATGTGGCCAGAATTACTGAAATTGAAATTTGGAAACAATCTATGAGTCTTCCTTAGGTAGCATGAAAATGTACATTTCAAAAGCTTTAAAGGATAAAAGAAAGAAAAGACAGGGTAGTCAAAAAGCGGGAAAGAGGAAAAACAGGCAAGGAGAAATGCGAGGGTTATTCACAGAAAATTCAAGTGAAAATTAAAAGTGAATTGCAAATTCAAGGTGAAAATAGCTGAACTGAGTCTACCACAAGATCCCACTGAAAACGTATACTCATGCTTTTAACAAGCATCAGTGAAAAATATAAGACAAACTGGGACCCAAACAAAAAAAAAATTAAAAATCCAGAACAAAAATCCAGAGAGCTTGTAGGTAGCAATTTGTATATCAATAGAAGGCTTGGTTCATGTCCCAAAAAAAAGAAATTTGTTAATTAAAAAAAAAATCTAAAAAATCTCACAAGGCAAATTGGCCCAGTATTCACATTGGTAGAGTGTCAGAAAATTTGCAGCACATAGCAGTTGAATAGAAACCAAAAAGGAATGCATAGCCTCGCCATCTCTCAGCCTTGGTATTGGGTGGAGAAGGTAACCTACCAATACGCTTGAAAAGAATCTCACTTGTAGCTTAAAGAAACACTATAGGGTCAGGAACACAAACATCTATTCCTGAACCAATAGTATTAAACCCACCATTTAGGTGGCTTGCCCCACCTCAGCCCCCTTAAAAGGAATTAAAACTCACCTTATTTCCATCACCGCACGGGTCTGCTGACGCTGGCCCCGCCCCAGATCCGCCTCCTTGATGACATCATAATTGCAGATCTTGAGCCAATCCAATGCTTTCCCACAGGGAAAAAGAAAAAGATTATAGTGATATTATCCTTTCCCCAGCGGCAGTCTGAATTGCAGGGAATAGAGAGCCTCATTTCTTTTCCCCAGCGGCAGTGTGAATTGCAGGGAATAGAGAGCCTCGTCTCCTTTTCCCATCGGCAGCTTAACCCACAAAGGGGAGATACTGAGCTCCCAGATGGTACAGATGGGACCGTGGTCTCTGTACCGGAACCACAGGGATGCTGGACAGCCTGTCCAGATCCCCAGCTACCCTTCGCAGGGAAAGGAGATCATCGTCCCCCTTCCCCAGAAGCAGTTTATTCTACAAGGAGCAGAGACAGTTGGTCTCGCTACCCAGCAGCAGGACACTGTATTGGGAGTGGAGACATTCGGTCTCCCTCCCCAGCGGCAGAGAGTGTTTCAGGGAGAGGAACCTATTACCACCTCTCCCCAGCGGCAGATTATTTCCCAAAGGGGAGACCTTTTTCTCCCAGATGGGGCAGATGGAACCGCGGTCTCTGCACCCGGTCTACAGGGATGCGGGACAGTCTGTCCAGATCCCGAGCAGCAGGACTGTTTATCAAAAGGGGAGACAGTCGGTCTCCCTCTCCAGCAGCAGCACTGGGTCCAGGGAGAGGAGCCTACTACCCCCTCATCCCAGCTAAGCTCCAACCAGGCTACTCCAGCTGAAGCGATGGCACCAGGGGAGAGTACCGCTGGTCTCTGCTCACCACGCAATCCACCAATCCAGAGTACCAGTACCCAATACAGCCCCTGGACAGAGACAGGCTACACATTTTCCCCATGTGGTGAGGCCCCTGGACAGAGATAGGCTACACGTTTCCCCAGGTGCAGTAAACAGTTATTGGGGGTGGGCTACTCTACTGATTATGTTTCGTGGGTGGGTTGCTTGACTAACCAAGGCACTGACCAACAGGAGGTCAGATACCGTGTTAGTCTTTTTGGGAAAGGGGAGAGATGTGACCGGACCACCTGGCTAAGGAGTGTGCCAGCAATTTACCTCCCTGAAGCTGCAGTTAACCGCAGCTTAATTGACGAACGCTGGGTGGCCGTTGTTCGTATAGCCGAACACGTGGCAGCGGCCATCTTAAACTGCCGAACGGCCAGCGGTGTTCAGCTACAAAAAAAAAAAAATTAAATAATAAAAATGCCCTCCCCCCACCCAGTTCACACACACTACACAAACACACACTCTGCATTAAATACACACTCTGCATTATATACACAGAGTGTGTGTTTGTATGAGTGTGTGTGTATAATGCAGAGTGTGTGTTTGTATGAGTGTGTGTGTGTATATATAATGCAGAGTGTGTGTTTGTATAAGTGTGTGTGTTTAATGCAGAGTGTGTGTTTGTATGAGTGTGTGTGTATATAATTGTAAAAATCACAGAATTTCATAGCCCCAAGTTTTACCCTCGACTTATCCACGAGGCATAGCATATTTCACAATTGTTGGTCACAAAACTGCACTCGACTTATACATGAGATCGACTTATACACGAGTATATACGGTAGGTAAGAAATGGAGAAAAGAAGAACAGATTCTGAAAGAGGAAGAGAAAGCAGTATGAGAAAGAGACACTTTGAAAAGACGGGGACACGACACCCAGACCACTACATTGAAATTAAGTAGTCTGGGTCAATTTAAGATCCCTTTAATGTGGGTGTGAATAAATGTTTTTTTTTTTGTTTTTTTTTTTTTTTGCATGAGCTGCTATAAAGTAGAAAGTTGGAAAGGTGCAATAAAATGTGTCACCACACATGACCTGCAGTCTTAACACCTTGGGGACTTAGGAGATGTTTGATAGTAACTGAGTTTAAATTTTGCAGACATGAGCAGTTGAATTCAACATGGTGAATATATACTGATGTAACATCTCCATGCAATCATACATCAAACATGCCTATTAAATGCATAGAAAGAAAGAAATACCTGTGAGGTTACTTAAGTACCATTAATGTCTTCATAGTTATGGTTTGTTTTAAAATTATTTGCTATTACATGCCAATAATTTGTCTTGACTTAATGGTGGAAATGAAGACGTGTTTATGACTACTATTTGTAAAGATTGTGAAGATGAACAATCAGGTACTTTTCTCTTTATTATTTGCCTTTAACTGGCTTTGTATAAGTGAATTAATTAAGAAGGCTTAAAGAACATGCTCTGTGTGCATTGATTAATTACTTACTATGCATTTTTCATAAATGCCCATTGTTAAAATAAACCTTTTTTTATTCACTCAACATTGAATTCAGTACTCTTACACCTTCATGTTTCAATCACGGCTTACTATCCAGGTCGTGACTGAGACTTCACCTAATAGTCTTTAATTCTTACTTCCAGGCCCATCAAGCATCCCCTGAGGTACAACAGCAATATTTGTCCAGCATTCAACACCTCCTTGGAGATGGTAGGTGTTAATTGTACACTTTGCTAGATGTCATCAAACAGGTATGTAACAGTGTGGCGTGCAGTAGATAATATCACTATAATCTTTTTTTCCCTCAGGTCTGACCGAGCTGATAACAGCTGTGAAGCATGCCGTCCAAAGAGTACTTGGCAGGTAACATTAAGTTCTGCCTTTTTTATTTGGCTTCAGAATTTCCCTGTGCTCAGTGATATGTAACATTTGTTCTGGTTTTAGCCAGTTTAATTTATACTGTTCACAGCTAATGTCTAAATATTTCTGCATCTGTCTTTGCATATTTTGGTGTGCGGTGGCCCAGTGTTGCAGGAGAGGGAAGGTTGTTCTTAACTGAAGCTGGACCTCCAGTCAGCTGCTATGTAGATCCTTTTCAGCTCATGGCACTTCATCTACCAGGAGCCCATGTCACTAGTGTTGCAAGACTGCGGCATCCTCCATATAGACCACCTTTTCCCCCAATAGTCATTACTGAAAGTTGGGGGAATTACCAAACATGCCGGCAGTAGCCTTTTATCAAGTTAAGGAAAAATTCATAGTTCCTACCTTGTCTTGGGAATTCAGTGAAATTCCAACACAGTCAGTGTGAGCATTTAAAACATTTTTTATTTGTATGAGATACTCAATGAAGGGTGTGTTCAAATAGCACTTAAAGGGACACTATAGGATCAGGAACACAAACGTTTTCATGACCCTATAGTGTTAAAAACACCATCTAGCCCTCCAGCCCCTCCCTAAATATACTATAATCTTACCTTTACTCCAGTCTGCTGCTGCTAGCTCTGCCCCAGATCTGCCTGTTTGGCTGACATCATCCGAAGTGTTGCCCATAGGAAAGCATTGGATTGGATGAGACTGTCAAGGAGGCAGATCAGGGGCAGAGCCAGCACAAGCCACACACAGCCCTGGCCAATCAGCATCTCCTCATAGAGATGAATTTAATCAGTGCATCTCTATGAGGAAAGTTAAATGTCTCCATGCAGAGGGTGGAGACACTCTAGTAGCCAACTAAAGAGTGGCCAGTGGAGGTATCCCTAGGCTGTAATGTAAACATTGCATGTTCTCTGAAAAGACTGTGTTTACTGCAAAAAGCATGACGGGAATCATTATACTCAGCAGAACAAATAAGCTGTAGTTGTTGTGGTGACTACAGTGTCCCTTTAAGTTAACAAGCTAGAGCAATCATCAATGTGGTTCCAGTGACTGCCTCAGTTGAAGCTTTGAGGTAATGGAACTAGATACACTGCTCTGGTACCAGAAACAAGGACATATCTGAATATCTCTGTAGATAGTGGCACAGACATTCCCTGCTCAAAAACTCACAATTACAGGGTCATAACATTGAATTTGTACATAGCAACATTCCTTTGAGTCATAAGAGAGTTAGAAACATATATACCGAAAAAAATAACAAAATATAGTTATTCATTAAATTCTGAACTATAGCAAATTGCAATCTGAACTGCAATTTTTTTCCAGCTCGCCTCTATCCACCACTTGGCTATTTTAGCCTTAAATTTGCAATTTACATTTCAGTTTGCTACAGTTGTGGAGTTTATTGAATAACACTGTCCGAAACAAATATTCTAAAATCTACCATAGAGGAAATGTTTAATGTTTTGTTGCTTTATGTGTGTGTGTAATGCTCTTTGTTACGGTTTCTTTCCTGTCATTGAAAGTTCTTAAAACTGGAATTGTTAAGTAAGGATTTTGCCAGGATTTTTATACTTGGCACATTTACATTTACAGGGCATATTTTCTAGACTTATTCAAGGTCATTCAGCAAAGTGAGAATTCAATGTGACTTTAAAGTGAATTTCAAATTTAAGGTCAAAATAGTTGAACTGGAAACTCTTTCAGCTACACATTCCATTCAACTACTCTAGCCTTAAACCTGAAATTTACTTTGAATTATCACTTTAGTAGATATCCCTGATAATATGATTTGCAACAAACTTGTAAAAAGATAAAACCAAGAACAAACCTGTTAGTCTGTGTGAGTTAAGAAGACACAGATAAGTCCCCACAAAACTTCCTACCGATTTTGAAAGAAAAAAAATAAAAATCTTTTTAACAGCTTGTCCTTGAAACACTCCCTCTCTCTCATGGATGTGGAGCAGAAAATGAAAGACATCCGTAGGCAAATAGAAGGGGAGGTGGAATCACCGGGTCAGGCAGAATCAGAGTTCAAGTCGCAGTTGTGTCGTTATATGATGCCGGATGAGGAGACCCCATTAAATACCCAGGTATCTATTAACCTGTAACAATTGGAGCATGGTGTGTAGGTTTTCCATGTTGCATTCATTTTTTTAATTGTGACATCTTACATCTTCTAAAGTGCCAAAAGGTGAAAGTTATATTTAAGCTACAGTTGTATGGGACGAGACCTCACCCACCTCGTTACCATAGAGTGGGAGTTGGAGCAGGAACCTACTAGACTCGGTTCAGCAACCGGCAGCGTTACAGGTAGAGGAGATTGTAGGTCCCTCATCCCAGCAGCAGCAAGCATCACTGGGAGTGGAGATGGTCGTTCCCACTACCCAGCACCAGGCAGCGTTACTGGGAGTCGTGACACTTGGTCCAACTCTCCAACGGCAGTATGGTTCAAAGGGAGAGGAGACAACCGGTTCCTCTCCCCAGAGACAGGGCCTGTTATCAGGAGACAGGATAATTGGAGCTTACAGTAAAGATGGGACCTAGGTCCCTGCACCAGCCCTACAGGGATGCTGGGCAGCCTTCCCAGATCCCCAGCCGCAGCAGGAGTGCTAAGGAGTAGAGGCAGTCGGTCTCTCTCCCCAGCAGCAGAGTGCCTACCCATCTCTGTTCATGAGTCCCTGAAGCTTTTGGCACGGGAGGGGTGGATGGGACCGTGGTCTCCACACCTGGACTACAGGGAGGCGGGGCAGTCGGCACGGGTCCTCAACCCCCTAGTAGGGGATCCAAAGTCACCCTGATTGTGCCCCTTCAGCAGAGCAAGGGTCTGGGATATGGTGCCATCTGTTTCACTCCCCCAGGGCTCTGTGTATCCCTGAGAGGGGAGAATTGGGCCCTTCCCCTCCAGCAACAACGGGATGCCTCAGGAGTGGATTATAGTTGGTGCACTGCCCAGGAAGACCCTGGATATTTAAACTGGAACATGGGGCAGGAGGCCCTTTGGAGCACTGCAACGTTTGGGAAAAGACACCAGACTAACACAGATCCAAACTGATTGGAGGTCTGGGGTCTGCTTAGTCATAGTTCGTGGGATTTATTTGTACTGTTCGGGAACCGAACAAACTCACGAACTGCGTACCATCTCTGTGCTTGTTAACCTCTCCTGACACTTCAATCATCATGTGTTCTAATTTTACTGCTGCGTGGAATGCAGGCAGCAGTGTTTGGCCATCAATCACGTGGAACTAAAACCGGACACTGAAACTCCCAAACACCGCTGAACTTTGACGAACACCTGCTTCTTCCCCACACATGTCAGGAGAGCGCCATTCTCTAGGTTTGTTCGTATGGTTCATACGAACAAATGCTACCAACAAGCCAGAGTGTGCGTTCTGTATTTCTTTCGTATTGAATTCCCGAAGTTGACCGGCCGTTACCACTAAATCCCTGGAACTGTTTTGGGCAGGCACCTCGTGTGCGGTCGGTCAGAACTTTATCCCAGTGGCATTTCGGCTGTGTTTGTGGGATCTGAGCGCTTTTTATATATTTTGGGTGCACAGATCCAGGCTATCCAGGGATGTATAGACTGTGGGGGTTCCAATGTGGGCAATAAGTATTTTTTTGTGTTTTCTATAATTTGTCATTTTATGCTTAGTCATGGTGACATGACATTTTGGGGACATTTTGTAGGTGTGTCCATTTGAGCCTGGATTAAAGAGATTCCTGTTGTACCCTTCATCAAGTCTAGGCTGATGTTTTGGTAGCTCAGAGCTGTAATCACTGCTTCAAACACTGCTTCACTTGGGATTTAGGAGAACTACAGTGGATATACTCAGTCGGAGTATAGGGGATTCATTACAGCTGCCTTTTTAGAATGCTGCTTCCTCTGTCTTGCGCTCAGCTTCTCCACGCTCTTGGAGACGCTGGACACTCCCTATAGAGGCATTTTACTGCGCTTGTGCAATAATATCAAGATTGATGATCTCAGCCATGGAGGCGGAGTCAGCCACGGCGAGACCAGCACAGTGATGGAGAAAAGGTAAGTTTAAAACCTTTTTACTCCATTCTGTATAAACAAGTACTCAGCAATATAGTGTTAGGAATGTATGTTTGTATTTCTAACACTATAGTGTTCCTTTAATAATCGTTTATAATGTATCAACACTCAAACATTACCTGGCAACATTATTAGTCCATGCGTGATACTGAAACTGTCAAGAGGGGTTAATGCTAACTGACTAATGTTTTTAAAAAATTGAAGTCATGCCCCTGAACTATTTGTGAACATTTTGAAATTAATAGGCATGTGGACTAACGGAAAAAGATGTCACAACAATTAGACTACTGAATGAAACAAGGGACATGCTTGAAAGGTAAGCAGGAGTAAAAATAAAGTATTATTTTATAATGAAAGGGGCGGTTGTTTGCTTTTTGGAAATTTCAACATAAAATCTTGGACACTAAATGTATATATCAGGCCGGTGAGATAGCTTCATCCTTCTGAGGTAGATAAAAGATAAAATGAGTACCATTAAATTGTAATAGTAACAACCCCTGGATGCTGGGCAAAGAAACATCCCCAGGACTAACTTGAAAACCAGAGTAATCTGAATGTACCTTTCCTGGTTAAATACTTTATTATAATTATTATGTCTTACATAAAGTATGCTTTAGAATGAAACCGGAAAAGCAGACATGGAAGACAATTTATATATACATATGCACACATAATATGAAACTGAAAGAAATGGGAAAGTTTGGGAGGAGCAAAAAAGTTAAAATATAAATTTTATTTGTATTTTATAGATTTGTTGTTTTTTTGTTTGTTTGTTGTTTTTTAAAGTGATTTTCAGATTTATTTCACATTTAATCTTTAATTTCTCCCTATCCTATTTTCATGATCACTGCTCAAATTTAATGGGGTTCATTCGCTAAATAGTGAATCATATTGTAGTTGATTGAAAACAAAAGCAAAAAATAATCCATTCAAAATATAAGTTATGTAATATACTATTACTTGGTTATAATCACAGCTTGATTTTTGTCTATATTTTGCAGTTCAGTTTCAGTTTATTACATTTCACCGTTTAGTAAATCACACTAATGAGAAACTGTAATTGTATGGAACTAATTTTATTATGGTGTGAAGGATTACTAGAGTGATATGTTTTCAGTTTAGTGTTTTTAACTTTTGATATTTTGTGCATCTTTTTGAAGAGGAAACAAAGTGTAAAATGTAATCAGATAAAATGTTAACTTTATTCTCAGTGTCTGGCTATTCTTCCTAGACCAGGATTATCTAATTAGTTAAAGTTTTTAAAGTTTAAAATATATCTGCTACAATGTCGATTGCATTGTTTCCACCCTCCCCCCCCCTCCAGAATCAGCACCCTCACCCTAAATGCAACATCACCATTACATTATTATTGGTATTTATATAGCACCAACAAATTCTGTAGCGCTTTACAATATTATCATAGGGAGAGATTTAACAATAAATGCGACAATTACAAAAACTTACAAGAACAGTAAGTTGAAGAGGACCTTGCTCAAGTGAGCTTACAGTCTAGAGGAGTGGGGTGTAAAACACAATAGGACAGGAGATAGCAATCACACAAGGTGGGAGTGAAGCAGAGCTGGAGGAGAGCATAGAGTGCTGCCCTTTAGGAGAGAGCAAGAGGTGGGTATATAAGGTAAAGGTTACTCTGGGAGACCGTAAGCTTTCCCCAAGAGATGGAAGAAAGACAAGCAGTGACACGTTGCACGATGGCAGGCGAGAGGTCCGGGAAGGAGATGTATATCTGGGTTTCATCAGCGTACAAGTTGTACTGGAATCCAAATGAGATAATAAGTTTGCCAAGATAGGCAATATAGAGAGAAAATGGAAGGGAACCAAGAACAGAGTCTTGGGGGACTCCAGATGAGACAGGACAAAGGGAGGAGGTACCATTAGAAAAGAAGCAATGGGAGAATTAGGTGAAAAACCACGAGAGGACAGTGTCACAGAGACCGAGTGATTGAAGAGTTTGGAGAAGGAGAACATGATCAACAGTGTCAAAGACAGCAGAGAGGTCAAGAAGAATTAGTATGGAGTAGTGACCTTTGGCTTTAGCTACGATTATATCATTAGTAACTTTAATAAGAGTCTCAGTAGAGTAGAGGGTCTGGAAACCAGGCTGAAGAGGGTCAAGGAGAGAGTTGGAATTGAGGAAACAAGCCAGAAGGGTAAAGACAAGTCTTTTCAGACGCTTTGAGGAAAAAAGGGAGCAGGGATATGGGATGATAGCTAGAAGGGGAGGATGAGTCAAAAGATTTTTATTTTTTATTTTTTAAGATGGCTACTACAGTAGCATGTTTAAGTGCAGCAGGGACAATGCCAGAATAGAGAGAGCTGATAAGGTGAGATGGGACAGGATGAAACTGGAAAGTGGTGGGGCGAGAGGGAAGGAGAAGCGCAACCACCTCTTGTTCAGTAGCCTGTGAGACAGTCTTAAGTATAGGGAAGGCATGATTCAGATGTGGTTGAGAAGGAGAGGGGCAAGGTGGGGAGAATTCTTTCCTTAGCTGTTTGTTTAATCTTGTCGGTAAAGTAGCATGCAAAGCTATTGGCTGTAAGGTTAGTTTGAGGGGTGGGCACAGCAGGGCAACAAAGAGCGTTAAAGGTATTAAAGTGATGCCTGGGATTGCGGGACCATGAGCTAATGAGCGATGAAAAGTATAACTGTTTGACAAGGGTAAGCTGCTGAGCTGTATGAATGCAAGATGAATTTGTAGTGCAGGAAGTCTGATTGGGTGCGAGACTTCCTCCAGGAGCGTTCAGCAGAACGGGAGCATATCCTCCCTTAGGTACATGTTTGAAGTGGAGCTGCAGTGTCAAGGGCAGAGGTGAGAGTAGTGTTATGTGAGGAAATAGCCAGTGAGGGACAGGAGAAAGTAGGGATGGATACTAGTTGGAAATCAATATAAGCTGACAGCTGCTGGAGGCCAGTAGAATTCAGGTTCCTTCTGAGGTGAGGGGGGTTAGGCTTAGGTTGTTTGGGGATGGGCCTATTGAGAGCTAATGATAAGGATGGTGATTTGAGAGAAGGAATGGAGTGTTGCAGAGATTATAGACTGTACATTCATTAGATAAAACATGACATGTAGCGCTTCTGGTGCCTAGGCTGCTTATTTAAGTCTACTGGGAAATGGC
Source organism: Pelobates cultripes (assembly GCA_933207985.1). Classification (NCBI taxonomy): domain Eukaryota; kingdom Metazoa; phylum Chordata; class Amphibia; order Anura; family Pelobatidae; genus Pelobates; species Pelobates cultripes. Next base: position 212,888,059 of record OW240913.1, on the reverse strand, counting down.
ATTTCACAATATACTTTAAAAATAATTTTGGCACAACTTACTGAGAAAAATCTTTAGACTGAATTACATAGTCTTCCCAAATTCTGGAGAGTTTGAAGCTAAATGCATAAAAAAAATCAGTATATTTTAAACTACCCTGGTGCTCATATTGTTTTGTCCCAAGTTGAGCTTTTTGGGGTGAAATAGGTTCACATTTCTCATTGGTGATGTGAGTTGTCCAATGTTATATCGGAAGTAGCCCTTCGTCTGAAGGGTGGCCAGTTACTTTAATCGGTCATATGTGACAATCTTGTTGTCCACGTACAGGTGGTTGTCCAATGTTTTAACAAATATTAGTCCATACTTGTGTAGAAAGTGTTTAACCTGGAATTTCATATTGATATTTTAGTTGTTTTACTGATGTTCCAGGGCACATGAACAACACAGTAAATTTACAGAGTTCCTTACTTCATATCTTCACAGCCATGACTTTAGCACTGTATTGAACTCATGTTTGAGTCAAGGTTTTGGAAGGCTTCTTGACAGCGTTGCAGAATTCTTCCGACCTAATGAGCAGGACGTGAACCAAAATAGCTCAGTGAACAGGTATTCTTTAATAATTTCTCAGAAGCATTATCTCATATGTTAGGGAAGCATTTTTGATATAGCACAAAAGAAAATGCGAGCTTTCCAAATAGTAATGACATTATTGTGAATACAACTCAGTTGGTTTATAGTAGATATTTATCATCTTGTGTTCCTCTTCACTTTTCAGATTGTTTGTTTATTAAGGTTTTAAGCTTTAAGGGCAATCACTTTATAAGTTCAGATGCACAGTTATACTATATTACATTTAGCCAAACAGAAAGCATTGCTGATTTGGAGAGCCTTTCGAGCTTGGCTACATTGGCCTTAAATTTGAAAATCATTCTCTTTAGTAAATGTCTATATTTAGTTTGTGTTGGAATTTTTTATATAGGAATAAATCAGATGAATGGTGGGTGCTAAACGACTGTAATAGGCAGGGCCGGTGCGATTCTTGCCGCCCGAGGCAAGGATCCATATTGCCACCCCCTCATGAATTAAACTACATTCCCTCAGAGGTTTATTCACTAAACTCAGAATTCCAGTGAAGAGACATTTATGGAAAGAAACACACTGAGTGGACAGCAAAGGGAAACTATAGTGCCACGAAAACAAACTTGTTTTCCTGGCACTATAGCTTCCCCCTGTCAAGCGCCCTTACCTTGTGGTGCAAAAGGGGTAAAAAAAAAAAACCTCACTAACACACATACACTGTCACTTATACTCTCTCACTAACAGTGTCACTTGCACAGACTCACTGACATACACAGTGTCACTTACACACTCTCACTAACATACACACACTGTCACTCAAACACAGGCTCACACCAAAGTCACACTTTATTTACACACAGAAATACAGCAATTTAACACACACACCCCAACCATGCGCAGAATAAACAATACCCATTTGCCTACCTGGGGGCTGTGAAGAGGAGAAGAGTTCCAGGCTGTGGGAAGTTGTTCTTTCTGTTGGGGGAGCAGGAGAGCCATACACTGTGAACATAGGCTGCTTCCTGTTCCCCTCAGAGAGCTTCCGGTGTTCACAGGCAGGGGGCAGCGGAATACCAAGTCACATCTTGGCTTCCCCTGGCAGCAGGGAGCAGTGTGCTCTGCTCAGGAGCTGGGGTTACAGCAAACCTCGCTCCCTGAGCAGGCAAACAGCAGAAAGGAGCCCAGCAGCTGGATGGCTGCGCTGGTGGGGTGGTTAAGGAGCCACTCAGCCAGCGTTCCAGCCCCAGACCGCAGCAGGGCAGCCCACCAGGAAACTTCCCTGTGGGTGCCCCCAGCTGGTCGGCGCCCCAGGCGAATGCCTTTTTACGCTTTATGGTAGCGATGGCCCTGGTAATAGGGCATTGTACAAAATGTTACAAATATATTATGTGCTCGTATTGTAATTTTACTTTCTGTGTATTGTTTTTCTTTATTTACAGCCTTTCCAGTATTAGCCTTCCTCTAGCCAAAATCATCCCTATACTAAATGGACAGATACACTCCATATGCAGTGAGATGCCCAATCACTTTGTTCAGGTATAAAGAAAAATAAAAGGGAAACACATATTAACGTCTCTATGTATGTGGGTTGGCGATTACGGTCACTGAATTTTATTCTCTAGTATTGTTTTCAAACATTACAGTCCTTTTGGTCTAATCTATTGTTTTTTTTGGTGGTGCATTTTTAGGATCTCTTGCTTATGGATCAAGTGAAAGACTTTGCTGCTAATGTATATGAGGCTTTCAGCACACCTCAGCAATTAGAGAAATGATGGCAAGCCCAACTGTCAAAAATTGTTATCCCTGAAATCCAGCAAGCATTAATGTTTACAGATTGTGTATGACATTCCTCTTGATTCAAGTAATTGAAGATGCCTCAGACCTGAAACATGAGTAATTTGCCATCTCTGGAGTGATAAGGCACCATGCAAATACAGTTACTAAGCAAACAGTACAGATGTGCAAAATATTTCCTGTAAAATTCACACAGGTTTTGTTTTAGAAGAGCCCTATATTTTTGAAAGCATGATCACCTCATTTTCATCTGGAAAGTTTTGCCGTTTTCTGCATGATAATGTGCATGCTTTAGTACATGGTATGCATTCATAGTGTAATTGGCTAAAAGCCGAAATGCTAAATGAAACAGAATATTGGTTCCCACAACCCAGTTTTGGTCCAGGTTTTTAAGTTTTCTAGATATGATTAAATTTTATTTAAGGATCAGTCCCTATGGCAGGTTTTGTTCTGTTATTAGGAATAATTTAATAGTGGTCATAAGCTGTTCTATGGTGTTTTTTTTTTTTTTTTTTTACTACATATTTTGAGAACTATCTTAAGATAAGATTTGTGGAAATGTTTCTGGGTCTTTAGTAGTAATAAAATATACAATGTTTATGTTGGACCATAGGTATCTTGTATCAACAAACCCTGTGTAGCATGGAGCTTTATCTTCTCACGGCGAATAGGTCCAAAATGCCACAGACCTTATTAATGGGGCACTTGTTGTACAAGCATTGCTCCAGTTTGCATCCATCCACTGAAACTCAGGCAGTCCCTATAAATGCACTAAAAATTTTGTTTTGTTTGTTTAGTACTTCTTAAAGAATTTAAACAAAATATAGAAAATTAATTTTCCCATAATTTTCTAGAAAGATAATTGATATAATTTATTCTGTGTATTCAAACAGTTTACTCTTACAATTTTCCATAGTACACTGTCTTGTAGATAATTTTATTAATAAATGGCTGCATAGCCAGTTTAATCATGTGTTCCACGTTTTATTATTGCAATTTACATTTTGCGCTTCATATTTTGAGTTAGCATATTTTTAGATTAATCATGATTATGTGGGGTCCATTTTAAAGGAACACTATAGCATTAGGAATATACAGCCCTGCTGTAGGCGCATGCACAGCACTCGAGGTAATGCATCTAAGATTTTGCCATAAAGAATCACTGAATACAATGATTCTCTATGGTCACCCATGACGGCACTGCACACGCTTTCAAGCTCTCTAATTAGTGAACTTAAAGATATGGGGGGAGCAGGACTGAAGGCACTAGAACTTCAATAAGATGAAGTGGTTAAAGTGCCTACAGTGTTCCTTTAATTACCAGTTCAAACTTTTTAAGTCAGTTGTCTCAACATGGAAGATCAGTAACTTATTGCAAATTATGCATAACTTGCTAAATCCTTACTGTGAATGTATCGGTTGCTGGCATTTGAAGCTCTGATCTTTGAGTGAAGATGGCCATTTTTTTTTTTTTTTAATTCTATAAATCCTTACTAATGAGAAAGCTGCTGAAAACATATGATGCCAGCAACCAAATTGAGAATTTCAGCCTCAAACCTTTGGAAGTTTCAATTACTTGATTTATTATTCCTTCAGGAAGTTTAGTTTAGTTAAAATGGGGAAGAAAAAAAAAAAAAACTATCCAAAAATTCTTACAAATTGGGATGACCATCTTTCACATCAGGAGAGGAGCAAAATTCATAGCTGCTTCTACAATTCCCAGCTCCATGGATTCTCTAGTTAGGTTCATAAAAATATAGTTAAACATAACTGGAGGTGTAAAGATTGTGTTATATTACTTCTCAGTCAAGAGAGATTCTGCATGTGATAGTGGCTACCTATAGTAATAGTTTGTACCCAATTTCCTTGAGTGGTGCCACTTGTGGTAATAGAAATTCCCTGTGATACTCTTCAGACACACAAAAAAAAACAGCTAAGTACTGGACTTTATATCTCAATCCATATTGAGTATCTTGAGCAGGCTTTTATGAGAATAGGTTTGTCTCCTACTGAAAACAGCAGGAAGGCTGCAACTGGCTGACATGTCACTCTTTAAGTGATTTTGGACCTAGGTACACACTTCTATAAAATATAAATCCAGTGAGTATACCAGCAAATAAGAAAAGTAACACTTTAAAAAAAAAAAAAAAAGTAACAATAGAACGTGGCAGGAGAGTGCAAATAGTAAGGAAAAAAATATATTCTATACTAATACATGGCACATAAAAATAGAGTACAAACTACAGGCTTATTTTACCTTCACTGGGTGCTTCAAAATGTCCAATTTGCATAGAGGTGAATTAAATTTAGCAGCATTAAATTGACAAATGGGAATGACCATTTAATGTTACCACTACTTTAGGACTTCATTCAACCTACTACAGACCAGAAGTCACCATGTTTGTCGCAATCTTTGAGATGGCTTATGGCATATGATCTGAAAACCACAGGTCTAGCAGCCTGCATAAATTCTATGTTATTGACTTGTCTCAAAAATCTTGGAACACAGTAAAGTAATCTAGTGAAAACAATAATCAATTTATAGTGGCAGAAACATATCTTATGAATCAATGTGTCTTTTATTTCAATAATGCATCATAATCCATAAAATTGCACAAAAGTGGAACAGCAACCAACAAGATTAGACAAGTTTGTGCCAATCATAGGTAATTATTTGAAGTTAACAATAAATCTGTGTATGTGCATGTACATGCTCATGTGTAGATGGCAAAATTAATAGCACTTAGAGTGAATGCTATGGGAGTTCACAGGCTAACCAAAAACTTGAAGGCTTTACCAAGTGTATGGTATGAATATTGTAAGGATATGATTTTTTCAGTAGATTACTATGAAATAATACAGTCTGTATATTACTGTTAAACATTGAAAGAATATAGGACTTGTATGAAGACTACAAAAGCAGCTTATCAAATAGTTCAAAGCTACTAACTAGGTCATGTGAATGACAAACTATTCTAGACAAATTAGTAGCTTGGTGAATCTAATCTGGAAGAACCTGCTCGTCCACTCAGATTGTTATGGGAGTGAATAGATAGCACTCTGCAATGTTGCTCAATCACACCTTTTATGTAAAGCAGTTAATGAGATTTTTTCTATTAACAATGTTTGTATGCTAATTTGTTTATTACAGTTCCTTGAGGATATAATTAAGACAGAGTTGGATGTATATTTCCTATGCATGACAAAAGGTCAAACCTTCAGCCGTCGCTAGTGATGGCTGGGGGCGGGGGGAAGGCTCTTTATAGAGGATCCTCCATAGACATCAGTGCTGTACTCTTGCGCATGCACATGAGTACACAGTGGCGGAACTAATGTAAAGAGGGCGCTGGTGGAAGAACATTTTTTTGGGCTCCCCTCTAGTGCAAGTGTGGCCAAAAGCTAGATAACCAGCTGATGTACAATTCCAATAATGGTATACCAGCTAGGCAATTTTCCCATTCTTGCAGGGTTGTATTTGTGCGTTTGAATGTAAGCATGCTTTTGTATAGAGGATGTGTGTGTATTTGTATGTACTGTTGCCCTTGGAATGCAGTTGTGTACTTGTGTAGGGTTTGTGTTTGAATGCATTTTAAATGCAGGGTTTGTGTGTAGTGTTGGATTTTAAATGCAGGTGTGCTTTTGAGTGCAGTGTTGGTGTTTGTATTTTAGTGTAGGGGTGCGTTTGTAAGTAATGTTGGGTTTGAAGTGTGAATGTACATTTGTGTATAGTATTGGTGTTTGAGTGAAGGAATGTGTTTGTATATAATTTTTACGTTTGAATGCAAGGGTGTGTTTATATGTAAAATTTGTGTTAGCAGGATTGTTTGATTGCTTGAATGTATACATACACCACCACATACATACTTACACTGATATACATACACATATTCACACCCTGACACAGAGATGCACACAAAGACACACACTAAAACATAGATTGACAGATACACACACATCCTGACACACAGAGATATATATATATATATATATATACACACACACACACACCCTGAAACAAAGATACTCACACACTAATGTGTGTGAATAAATATATATATAAATATATCCACACACATATATACCCTGATATATACACACCCTGACACACAAATAAACACTGATATACAATTTGACATACCAAGACACACACACACATACAGGTCATAGTAATATTTGTAGCCACCCTCCTGTTAAAATATATTTTATGTGCAGTAGGGTGGATTGCTTGAGGCCCTGTGGCTGCTGCTCTTTTCTTGCTCTTCTTCCATCTCCTCTGCTGCCGCCGCCGCCTCCTCTCCTTTTAATGTAGTGTCCTCTCCCTCCACCTGTGTGAGCTGCTACTACTTTCTCCCTCCCACCCGGCTCTGTTTGAAGCTGGGAGGAAGTGATCGGCTGTCACTTCCTCCCAGGCTGCCGATATCACTGCAGCCTGGTCACGATCTAAAAGGGCCTCAGCGCCTGACTGGGCCCCTGTTAAGCAGTATTCATCAGGTAGCCCTAAGTGCAGGGGCCACCCGATGGACCCCCCCAGTAGTTCTGCCACTGTGTATAGCACGGATGTTGGCTCCTGGCAGATGAAGTGACAGAGGAAAAGGAACTCACTGAGGAAAATGGCAGTGCCCATGAGGGACAGCTTCAGGTAAGTAAAAACCCACATGGCCATCCCAAAACAGGCGGAGCAGTCAAAATATGTATAATCCCCAGAAGGTGACAGTACCACTTTAAGTAAACAACATTTCATCAAGTAGTTATTGCAGAAGTCAGTTCTTAAATCTCACAGGTACCGTATCATTACAATATGGAACTAATTAAAACGACTGTCCACAAGAATTCCCATACGATATCCTCTACGCTGTTTTTCTAGTTTTCAAAAGGAAAGACTAAGATGTCCCAAGTCTCCTTCCCATAGATATGGCTCCTGCCTCCTTGACTCAGGGCCATGAACTTAATTGTATAAATATACTCACCCATGTCACCATTTGGCCTAGGGTTGTCAAGCTCCAACCCAGTTATACAGTTAGTTATTAAAAAAAAAAAAATGGACTTTAACTTAAGGCATAAAAAAAAAAAAGCTTTACTTATTGGGAAGCTGGATCAAGCATAGCCTTACAGAAAAAAAATAAATTAATTAAAAAAACATTCTAGAAAACAAAATATCCAGCATCCTCATTTTCTACCTTTGAAAATTTAAAAAATACAAATACCTTTCTATGCAGCTAGAATCTCCAAATCCTGTCTTTTTGGATGTGTACATTTAGCTAACTAAAATCTGTAAAGAAAATATTCACAGCTATGACTAATTTAGAAAACTCTTATGTACCATACATTTATAAAACCAATATGCTTTTAGTTGTCTCATTACATACATTTACAATGCCGTTATGAAATTAAAATGTATAATCAGGTAATAAGCATCCATGTTTATATTCAATTTCCAGTAAAAAAAAAAAAATGTCTTATTTTATAAAAAAGAATTATGCCTTAGCATGTACCCTGAAGTTTTAGATACATGTTCATTTAAATAGCTTATTTTAAGAACCCATCCCCATTGGACAGTAAACTGTGTGGGATTGAGTATTGGCAAATGTACCACCATTCCCTTCTCTCCTAACGGCTCCCAATACAGATTTCTTCCATCACCAATCAGCTGCACCTAAAACAGAGCACAAAGCGGTCAATAAACAAAAATAAGTAAAATATTACAAATTTCACTGTTTCTTCAATTGATAATTGACATAGCAATGTGCAACATTTTAGAATCTGTCCTAACATTAAAAATATATTTATACTTACTGTTTTTAGCTTGTTTAAAAAAAAAAGTTTATAATTTACCTAAAGCTTAAAGGAACACTATAGTGTTAGGAATACAAACTTGTATTCCCAACGCTATAGTGTCATAATACCTGACTAGTATTAGCCCACCCCTCAACTTTCCCGGTTTAGAGTAAAAAAAAAAAAAAATAACTTTTCACTTCCTTTTTCTCCATGGCAGAGATTGCCTCAGTGCTACCTCTCGCACTTCTTCTCACAATGTCATCCAGCTCTCAAGCCAATGGTCCAATCCAACACTCCTCATAGAGGAGAATTGGGAAATAATGCTCATGGGCAGTGAGTGTCCCTTTATAAAGAGTGCCCCTTTATGTTTGAAACATTATTACTAATTTTCATTGAGTTGAGAATGCAAAGAAAGATACATTCAAGAAGGCAAGAAAGTTAATAGCGTATCATGTCACAGATTCTGTGGGAACCTTTGAGTAGACAGTGGTTCAATTGAGTAGAGATGTCGGTGCCTCAGTGAAATTATTACTGATGAATTTACAAGTTATATGTACTGAATGCAACTCTGGTGATGCCAAATTCCTCCAACAGAGTAGTAAATACAGCCTTACGTAGTTATTTAATCAGTAAATAAAGTTACTGTTCTGTGGAAAACAGGTTTCTTCTACTGTGATAAAGTAATTGTCTTCTTTCTGATTTCCTATAGTTTTGCATATTTTCCACACTGAGTGGTTTCAGATCTTTAATATTAAATTTGTTTTTATTAAACAAAAAAAACAAAAAAGAGTCCAAGTAAAAAAAAAAAAAAAATTCAGTTGTCTTTATGGGAAAAAGCTACCCAACACCAAGTGGCCCACAAGAAAATAACTGCTTGCTTTATTAGTCAATTAAATCAACTACATTACATTAGAGCAGGACCACTCCAGGCACCATTACAACTTTATTGCAAGGAAGTTGTTATAGTGTGAGGTGGTCCCGGGTGCCATCTTATCTTCGGGGGTTAAAGCATTAATGTTTTAACCCCAAACTCTAGAAGACAGCTCTCAATTGCACTTACTCTGATGTTAAAAGGCTTCAGTCAGGGAACTTCAGACCGGTTGTTTTCAGACTATTTATAGCCCCCATTTAGTTTCATGAATGGGGAGTCTGTGATAGCAGCAGGGCCGACTCGTGGCCCATCATACAGAGGACGTTGAAGGGCAGTGCGATTGGACACGGTTTCCTGGAGTTTGAGTGAAAACTCTGCAAATAAAAAATGATCTTCCCACCCTGTGCAGCTCCTCTGATAGTGATAGAAGAGCATACAATAGGATGAGGCAGTAACTTGGTTATGACAGTGCTTCACATGAAACTGAACATATTGCTTGTAGTTATGATATTCTTATATTAACTGGGAATGAAAACCGCTGTGGCAGTCATTCCCCCAACTTCAGCCAGTGTTTATCACAGTTCAGTGTCTCATAGCTGCACCGGCTGATGCTGCAGGACAGAACTTGCTGCAGAGGCTTGCACTCTACTAATGTAAGCATATCAAACATACAATCAATCAGTGGCAGGCAGGAAAGTAGTAAGCAAATGGATGCTGCACAAAATACTAGCTGACTGCACAGCTTTAGGTCTTGAAAAAAAGAATGCGGATTTATTTTATTTTCTCGTTTGTTTCCAGAGTTGTCTGGGGAAACATGGGAGGTGCAGGCTACAGTTGGGAAGAGATCGAAAAAAAAACCTGAACCCCTGCAGACACAACAAGACAGAGCACACTGCAGATCCAATAAGGCACTGTGTTATGGGGACAGAAACAGTGCAAGAAATCAGCACAGAAGAATCAAAGATCAGGAAACAAGCAAACACACAGCCAACACATTATCTTAGGACACATTCATGGCAAACTTCTGTCATGGGAACTTCTGATGACACTGAATTGTGCATGCAATTTTGCACAATCCCTAAAAAGAGAACACTAACTGGCTGATAAGCATGGAAAACGCAAGGAAGATACGCATGAAAGAAAACAATCATATTTACCTGCTTTTTCTGACAACAAAATGAGACAACTGTCTCAATATGTTGGAAGTCCATTTAACACTCCGTTACATAGTTTGCACCCCTTGTTAATCTGCTACTAGTATCCGCTAAATACTTATTTTACCAACCTATATTGTTACTTTAAAACACATTTGCACTATAGTCTTGATTGCACTGTTGAGGTTTCTGTTTTCTTGTATATTATTTCAATAGAGATTATCTTTTTAAAGCAGGTTTTAGGTGTTAAAATAAGAGATCATCCGATTTCTAGTCCTGAGTTTTGTATATATGTTAGGGGCTACAATTTAGAAACAATTTAGTGTGACAAATATGCAAAAAGAGAGGCAGCCAAGCAGGAGAAATACTTTTTTCAAAGTATTTGATTATGTTGCCTTAATGTAAGAATGGTGAGCTATAAAAAAAACAACACACAACCAAACTGCATACATAAAAAGCACCAAATGGTCCCCTTCCTATGTGTCTTTACACAGAAAGTATCAAAAAAGATCTCGAGACGGCATTACTTTGTAGTAGCAGTATTTTAGTAACCCAATAAAAAAAGTATAACACCAGGAAAATGTATCTAATTCCAATATATATAGATATAGATAGGATGGCTGCACTCACGGATTTCCATTTAAAAAATAACTTTTATTCAGTTTCCATAAAATCGACGTTTCAGTCCACCTTATGGACTTTCATCAGGATTACCAATATTTCACATTAATAGTCTTATATAAAGGATACAAAGATTGTAAAATTTAGTAAAAACTCACCCCAGGTGTCGTTCATGGTGAAGCCGGCGTTCTAGCCGCGAAAGTGCGCATGCGCGGACAAGCCACGCCCCTCTACGTGACGTCACCATGTGACGCTACCGTCGCTGCCATGGTGACGCTTGAAAACAAATGCGATCTCCTACTACTACTAATTCTACTAATTGTTTTTATATTGTATATTTCTAGATATGTAGTTTTGCAGATCTGATGGCTTTAATTGGGAAGAATTGTGGGGGATAATACATGTATATAACTTTGCTATGGTTGTCATTTAAGACACAGAAAGCACATAAGCTAATTATTATTAGTCACTTTAGCCCCCATTCTAATATATAGAAATATAAACCATAGATGCATAGCCAGTCATTTCAGCATCACTATATGTGTAAATATGTGTACTTTAGTTTTATTGATAGGATGCCTATAGATTTGCACATTCTGACACTTATTTGTAAACACATTTAACTTTATTTTTTATCACAGCACTTGGCACTTTAATAGTAAATATTATACTCCAAAAGGCACTTTAAATCATGTCACACAGAATTTCACTATAGGAAATAGGTATAAGATAAGTATATTCATACACTCAGCACTTTAAAATACTATTGGGAAAGTATGCTTATATATCTACTATTTATGTTTCGTATTCTTCCTACTCTCACACTGTTCGATCACAGGCTATGAGAATAGTAGCTACCAGCTGCCATGGAGATCGCATTTGTTTTCAAGCGTCACCATGGCAGCGACGGTAGCGTCACGTGGAGGGGCGTGGCTTGTCCGCGCATGCGCACTTTCGCGGCTAGAACGCCGGCTTCACCATGAACGACACCTGGGGTGAGTTTTTACTAAATTTTACAATCTTTGTATCCTTTATATAAGACTATTAATGTGAAATATTGGTAATCCTGATGAAAGTCCACAAGGTGGACTGAAACGTCGATTTTATGGAAACTGAATAAAAGTTATTTTTTAAATGGAAATCCATGAGGCAGCCATCCTACCTACTTATATTGATATTGAAGCCCTGGCTATGCACCCGGTCTTGGAAGCTTTAGGAGCCTGTGTGCAAGGTACAGTTCGATAGATATATATATATATATCATATATTACATATTACAATGTTAAACATAAATCTTTTAAGTTATTAGTTTAACAAAGAATCACATTTTTGCCTCATTCCATTTTAAACATGGATTCCTTTTCATCTGTGTTTGCTGTATACAACATATAGACAGCATGATTATTGCACAGGTGTGCCTTAGGCTGACCACAATAAAAGGCCACTCTAAAATGTGCAGTTTTATCACACAGCAAAATGTCACAGATGTTGCAAGTTTTGAGGGAGTATGCAAATGACATCATGACTGTAGGCATGTCCACCAGAGCTGTTGCCCATACATTGAATGTTCATTTCTCTACCATTAGGCTGTCTCTAAAGGCGTTTCAGAGAATTTGGCAGTACATCCAACCGGCCTCACAACTGCAGACCAAGTGTGACCACACCAGCCCAGGATCTCTACATCCAGCATCTTCACCTCCTAGATCGTCTGAGATCAGCCACCCAGACAGCTGCTGCAACAATCGGTTTGCATAACCAAAGAATTTCTGCAAAAAAAGACATGGAACCGCCTCAGGGAAGCTCATCTGCATGCACGTTGTCTTCATCGGGGTCTCGACCTGACGGCAGTTCGTCGTCTTAACAGTCTTGAGTGGGCAAATGCTCACATTCGATGGCGTCTGGCACTTTGAAGAGGTGTTCTCTTCGCGGATGAATCCTGGTTTTCACTGTACAGGGCAGATGGCAGACCGCGTGTATGGCGTCGTGTGGGTGAGTGGTTTGCTGATGTCAACATTGTGGATCGAGTGGCCCATGATGGTGGTAGGGTTATGGTATGGGCAGGCTTATGTTATGGCCAACGAACACTGATGCACTTTAAATGCACAGAAATACCGTGACGAGATCCTGAGGCCCATTGTTGTGCCATTCATCCACGACCATCATCTCATGTTGCAGCATGATAATGCACAACCCCATGTTGCAAGGATCTGTACACAATTCCTGGAAGCTGAAACATCCCAGTTCTTGCATGGCATACTCACCGGACATGTCACCCATTGAGCATTTTTGGGATGCTCTGGATCGGCGTGTACTACAGCGTGTTACTACAGCCATTGAAGAGGAGTCTACCAACATTCTACAGGCCACACTCAACAACATGATCAACTCTATGTGAAGGAGATGTGTTGCACTGCGTGAGGCAAATGTGTCACGTATTCATCCGCTTATAGAAATGTGGTTAATGGCATTTACTGTCCACACAGGAAAAGTTGTGCCGAGCAGCAACCAAGTCCACAGAAGGGTTAATGCTGAGCAGCAATTATGCAAATGGAACCTGGTAACTGTCTTTGGGGTCAAAGGCCGGTTACAGCCTATCAGATGTAGAGGAGGGGTATTTAGGCCTAGTTCTCATCCTGCTCAGTACCCTGTCGTGGTTGTCCGTGAGCGCGTTATTGATTTTGGCATTGTTTTTGACTTCCCTGTTTTCTGGCATCCCTGACTCCTGGCTTTTCCTTATCGTTGTGTCTCTTTCTGTATCTCTTGACCTCTGCTATTCCTGACTATTCTTTGGTACATTAGTCCGGCCATTCTAAGGTCGGTATACGTTACCTATCAGTCCTCTGTGTTACACGATTCTACGTGCTGGATCATTCTGTAATCCTGACATTACGACATGGCCATAGGTCCTGTAGAATTGTGTAAGCACATAGCTGCTTGTGAAAGGAAACTGGAGCATAATGATCACCGCATGGATCAATTTGCCCAGGCCTTCCGTACGCTTCTTACCCGAACAGCGCATCTGAAACCTGCGGCCTCACCTCCACCTTGTGTACCTCCAGCTATAGTACACAAGGCACCTACTATCTCCCTATCTCCTCCCCTGCTTTTTGATGGTAATATTCAAGAATGCCGGGGATTTATTAACCAAATGGAGTATCATTTTGAGGCCTCACCGCGATCTTTTCCCACAGACAGAGCTAAAATTGGTTACCTAATGAATCAATTAAAAGGTAAAGCTTTAGCTTGGGCCAATCCATTATGGGAGCGTAATAGGAGTGTGGCACACAATTACCAGGAGTTCCTTACGGAATTCAAACTTGCGTTTGAACCTTTAGGCAGAGAGGATGACGCCTCTACTGCCCTGATGCACATCAGACAAGGAAACCGGTCTATCTCGGAATATGCCATAGAATTTCGTACCCTAGCTTCTGAGGTAGACTTGACTACTAGTGGGTTAATCTCTGCATTTTAAAAAAAAGGGATTATCTGAAACTATGCTCGATGAGATTGCCGCCAAAGACTTACCCAAAAAGCGTAATGAATTTATCACTTTTGTCATGCAGATTGATAATAGATTAAGAACCAGAGAAGCTACTAGAAACAAGACCTGACCCATAAGTATGCATTTGGCACCCCGTTTCTCCAGACCTATTGTCCCTGAAATGTCTGTACAGTCCTAACCCGAACCCATGCAGCTGGGGGACACTAGACTGTCGGAAGCAGAAAGACAATATAGGAGAAAAGAAGGCCTATGTCTATACTGTGGTAGGAAGGGACAAATGAGAAACAATTGTCCCATACGTCCGTAAAACTACCGCACCCAAGCACCTTAATGGGACAGGTCTTCGGTGTAATGGAAACGTCCTCTGAAAATAATAAAAATAGGTTTCTCTGGACACACACCTGCAGAGGGTGGTGGAATGGTCGAAAGATAGAGTGAACAAGCTATGGAAGGTGGTGGAGGAGACAGAAGCAGGTAGGCCGATCTCAGATCTACCCTGGGGCAGGGACCCCAAGGGCAAGGGGGAAATGTCCATATACACAAAACACACACTAGGCGTATGGTGGAAAGCTGCAAAAGCAGGGAACCTGGCACCATACCCTTCCCCGCTCCTACCACTGACCCATAACGAAGACTTCCGACCGGGGTTGGACCCAAGAGCATTTAAAGATATTCTCCCAACCCCCTCACCACGCCTACACCACATAATACGGGAGGAGAAATGCAGACCACTGACAGACTTAGTGGGAGAGACACCTCCGACCTTCCTGCAAGAATTCAAATATGCTCAGCTGACCAAATATGTCCACACCCTGCCCCAGGGACCAGTACTCAGAGATCGAACCATATTCGAAAAGCTGTGCCAACACCCAGACCCAGTCCCACACGGAATCTCTCTACTGTACTCCACACTCCAAACAGAGACCCCCACAGAGAAACCCCTATTCATAGGAAAATGGGAGACAGTCCTAGACAGATCATTCACAGACGCTGAATGGGACTCCATCTGCTACTTCACACACCACTGCTCGGTACACAGCAGAACCCAAGTGACAGCCTATAAGCTGGTACACATTGGTACAAAACACCAAACCTCCTACACAAAATTGACACAGACCATACCGAAGTGTGCTGGAGGTGTGAGAGAGAGGTGGGCACCACAATACACATTTGGTGGGAATGTGATATGATCAAACCCTACTGGCAAGGATACATGAGATGTTAGAGAAGTTTTCCGACACGCGCCTCCCCACCCCCTGGAACCGGCCGAAATGCTACTACACCATACATCCATCCCAAGATCAAAGTATAAGAAATCCATGACGGTCAGAATACTAAACGTAGCCAAACAACTCCTTCCCCAATTCTGGAAACAAAAGTCTGGTTCGACCAGATGGAGGAGCTCAGATCTATAGAGGAGCTGAATATGTCAGCCTCGGTAACCCCCACGACGTATACAGACATATGGACACACTGGATCTTAGAGACGGCAAAGGAGGAATTTCAACGGAGACTCCGACATAACAGTTACACTGACAGAGAGAGAGAGATAGGAGCCTATAAAAAAAATAAAAAAAAATTATTACGGAACCCAATAAGATACAGAACATAGGAGACGATTGATACTGGACACCCAGTACCCCTCCCCCCCGCACTACCACCCGTCCCCATCACCCCCAATGTTCATGCCTATAAATTGCAACCTAAAGGACACGAGAGAGACCAGTAAATAACACCACAATGCAGAAAGACACATTACAGGAAAATACAACGCAGAGGCCCGAAACATACAACAGAGCCTGACAGACGCAGGTTAGTAAAGGGAAATGAGACTCAACCGACACAGAACATCCAGCAAAGGGATCAGCTAGCCCTACTATACCCCAGATACATACTCAGCGATAGGGTCACAAAAGAAATCACACAATACACGCAGATACTGGCTAGAAGATGGGGGAGGGACCGAATACAAAAGTAAAACACACAGGTACCACAGCGATAACCACCCTGACAGACCCTGTACGTAAACTAAACCTAATGCAATCCTATGTCATATGAATACAGGCGAATCTGAGGCCTGCGAGCCTCAATGTACACTCCTAAATGAAAAACAAAAACAATAGGTTTCTCCTTGACATTTCTATTGCCTTTGACAAAAATAACTTTTCATGCAAAGCCCTGATGGATTCAGGTGCTGCTGGAAACTTCATTGACGTTCAATTTGTCAAAGGTAATACTATACCTTTCAAAGAGAGACTATCACCCCTAGCTGTGGAAGCTATTGATGGGAGACCACTCTCGCAACCATTGATAACGCATGAAACCTTACCCATTAATATTTCCATTGGTGCATTACATAAGGAAGAGATTACATTTCAGGTAATTGCATCTCCTTCTTGTCCTATTATATTAGGATTTCCATGGCTTAACAAGCATAACCCTCATTTTGACTGGGATAATGGGGAAATATTAGAATGGGGTAAGGATTGTAATAAAAGGTGCATATTGCATGTCACCAAAAGAGTGGGCACTATTGAATTACCCACTAGTACACCTCAAAATCCCGAGATCCCTATACAATACCAACACATTAAAGAAGTATTCAGCAAGACTCAATCTAATACTCTACCTCCTCACAGACCATATTACTGTTCCATTGACTTACTACCAGGTGCTATGCCACCTCAGGGAGCAGTCTATGCTCTGTCACCTCAGGAGAGTAATGGAGGAATATATTAAGGAATCATTGAATAAAGGCCATATACGAAAATCATCCTCGCCTGCTGGGGCAGGATTCTTTTTTGTATCTAAAAAGGATGGTGAGTTGCGCCCATGTATCGATTACATGGCATTGAACAAAATCACCATTAAGAGCGCCTACCCCATTCCTCTTATTGCTGAATTATTTGACAGACTCGAGGGCGCTAAAGTGTTTACTAAGCTTGACCTTAGAAGAGCTTACAATTCAGTGAGAATCAAGGAAAACCACGAGTGAAAGACTGCATTTAATACCAGAAGTGGACACTATGAATATCTAGTGATGCCATTCAGGTTGTGCAATGCTCCAGCGGTTTTCCCAAGATTTCATTAACGATGTACTCAGGGATTACATTTACTCGTTTGTCTTGGTTTATCTGGATGATATCCTTATTTATTCTCCTGACCTCCAGTCTCACCATGATCACATTAACCAAGTTCTGCAAACCTTGTTAAAAAACAAACAAACAAAAAAACAACAACTTTATTGTAAATTGGAAAAATGTATCTTTGACCAGTCTGAAGTACAGTTTTTAGGATCATATTTCTGCCTCAGGGTTTCAGATGGATCCTAAAAAACTAGAGTCTGTTCTACAGTGGCCCACTGGGTTGAAAGCCATTCAAAGGTTCATTGGTTTTCGCCAATTATTACAGAAGATTTATAAAGGGATTTTCTTCAGTAATAGCCCCCATTACCAATATGACACGCAAGGGGGCTGGTAGTACGATATGGTCTAAGGAGGCAATTGAAGCTTTTGAAACTCTCAAACAGCGGTTTGCCTCCGCCGACATATTGATACATCCTGACACCAGTAAGCCTTTCATACTGGAGGTTGATGCTTCAGAGACAGGTGCAGGGGCAGTTCTCTCCCAGAGGGAGAGCCAGGAAACTCTGTTACATCCTTGTGGTTACTTTTCTAGAAAAAGTGGTCTCCTGCTGAGCGCAATTACAATATTGGCAATAGAGAATTGTTGCCCATTATTCTAGCTCTCAAGGAGTGGCGACATCTTCTAGAGCAGTGATGGCGAACCTATGGCACGCGTGCCACAGGTGGCACGCCGAGCCCCCTCTGTGGGCACGCGGCCATAGGTCGCCGGAGGGATGGAGGGTGCGCTCCGCCGGCGCATCCATAAGGCGGCACAAGTGGCCGCCTTAGGGCACACCGGCCCGGCGGGCGCAAAGCCGGAGTGACCGGCAGGAGGTGAGCGCAGAGCGCTCCCTCCTGCCAGGCACTCTGTGTAGCGTGGCCGAGCGCACCGCGGTACAGGAACTTATGTTTCCTGTACCCGGGCGGACGGAAATGAAGTGCTCACAGAGACAGCACTTCCTGTCCGCCGGGTACAGGAGACTGAGCTCCGCGGTGCGCTCGGCCACGCTACAAGGTAGGAACTCAAGGGGGGACACCTGAGGGAGAGATGGGGAAGGGGACACCTGAGGGAGAGAGGGGGAAGGGGACACCTGAGGGAGAGATGGGGAAGGGGACACCTGAGGGAGAGAGTGGGGGAAGGGGACACCTGAGGGAGAGATGGGGA
>OW240913.1:212853442-212869394 GCA_933207985.1 Pelobates cultripes | reverse complement strand
GCCCATTTAGATTTATTACAATAGGTAACCGGCAAGCCTGTGTCAGCAACCCCTGCCATGGCAGTGTCTGCGGGGGATGGAGGGGGCCCTCTAGCTACTGTTGTTCTCCCTGTGGAGGGCCACCCCACCACTTTCCTGGTTGACACAGGTGCAGCCCGTAGTGTCCTTAGGGAACAAGACCTGCCTGACCCCTCTTTCTTATCTGACACTGATGTTTCCTGTGTTGGGGTGGATGGTACCCCACGCAGCAACCCCTTTACTAAGCTCCTACATGTAGGTTCACACATCCTCTCACGCTTTGTGGTTTCCTCTACTTGCCCCATTAACCTCCTAGGTGCCGATGTTCTCTCTCGCCTCCAGGCCTCCATTACCTTCACTGCAGATGGGCAGATTGAGTTGACAACTCCCTTATCACAAAAAGATACCTCTGTCCTCTGTTCACTCCCTATTTTGTTAAACCTAACTGACAACTCAGGGGATGCACGGGTCCCACAAACCCCCAGTGCTCTGGACCGTATCCCACCTGATCTTTGGTCCACCGGCCCGGATGATATTGGACGTTTGCATGTGCCCCCGGTCTTGGTTCAGCTCCTGCCCGGGGCACAGCCTCCTCGCAGACCACAATACCCTCTAAAGCCTGCACAAGCTGAAGCCATTACCAGACAAGTTGAATGTCTCGTTACCAAAGGTGCCCTCATCAAGTGTTCGTCTCCATGCAATACTCCACTTTTTCCTGTTAAAAAGAGAACTGTTAAAGGTCAACCTGACCAATATCGTATGGTACAAGATCTCCGTGCTGTGAATGATGTGACCATCAAAGACACTGCCATTGTTCCTAACCCCCACACCCTCTTATCCCAAGTCCCATCAACTTCAACAATATTCACTGTGGTGGATCTAGCTAATGCCTTCTTCAGTGTCCCCCTTGACCCTTCATGTCGTTTCCTCTTTGCCTTCACCCATGAAGGACAGCAATACACCTGGACTGTCATGCCTCAGGGGGCTCAGAATTCCCCTACACAATTTGCACACGCCATGTCACTGGTGTTGGAACCCTGGCAACAATCTCATTTGGATGTCGTCCTGCTTCAATATGTTGATGATCTCCTTCTCTGTGCTCCTGATTTACTCACTGCGGAGCGTGATTCAGAAGACCTCCTATGTTTTCTTGCTGCTGCTGGTTGCAAAGCCTCCAAATCCAAGTTACAATGGTGCCGGCCCTCTGTGGTCTTCTTGGGACACTGCCTTTCCCATGGCACCAAACATCTCACCTCCCAACGTGTACAAGCCATTCTGCTCCTTCCACTACCTGCTACCCACCAAGCTCTCCATGCTTTCCTGGGTCTAATCACGTACTGCAGATCCTGGATACCCGAAGCATCAAAACTCATGCAGCCACTCTATGATGCCCTCAGGAGCGAACCTTTCCATCTCACAAAAGAAACTATCATCTGTTTCCGCACTCTGAAAAGAGCTATTGCTTCTGCACCTGCCTTGGGCCTACCGAACTACCAACTTCCCTTCAACCTTTTTGTCTCTGAAAAATCAGGACATGCTTCCGGAGTCCTCACCCAAAAACATGGCTCAAGACAACGCCCTATTGGCTATTTTTCCTGCATGCTTGACCCTGTTGCAAGGGGTAGCCCCTCTTACCTCCGAGCGGTGTTCGCCGCCAGTGCTCTCCTGGACAAGACCAATGACTTTGTTCTTGGCCATCACCTCACAGTGTTGGCCCCTCACGATATTACTGCAATCTTACAGCAAATCCGCCCAAAACACCTTTCTTCACAACGCCACCTTCGCCTACAGACATCCTTACTCCTACCTGACAATGTGAAACTCCAGAGATGCCTTTCCCTGAACCCAGCCACTCTTCTGCCACTTCCCAAGGGGGGAATAGTGCATCACTGGTACAGCCTGGACATCAACCCAGAGGTCCGAGCAGATTTACAATTGCCTGTGTTTACACCTTCCCCTGATGATGAACAATCAGAGGCCCTACTCCACTGTGTCTTGTGGTTTAGGGACACACCAAACCCTGACGTGGACTATGAGGAAGAACTATTTCAGCTCAAAGACATCCAAATTACCTTGACTGACTTGTTTTGGGACTCCACAGGTACCATGCTCATTCTGGTACATCTTCCAGACAATGCAGTACACCTCTACCACCATTGGGAAACAGCTATCCCACACATACCTCTCACCAGATCCCACGACATCACATGGGAGACCCTAGGGCCGAAGGCCAAAACTTGGAACCAAATGACTCCAGAACAACTGACTTCTGCAGGAATAAATAAAAAGACAATTAACTACTACACAACAGGACACTCCAGGTACCACATAGAGGCCTGTGAGGACCCACCCACCATAGACTGCGACCTTATTGATATCCCTCACGACTGTTTTGAACAAATGAAAATGGAAACTACACACCTACCAACTGTTTATGAAGCTGCATTACTCAACCCGGATCAGACACTATTTGTGGATGGCTCAAGGTTTGCTGACGAACAAGGACAATACCACACTGGATATGCAGTTACCACAGGATGTCAAATATTACAAGCAGCTGCCCTACAACCAACTAAATCTGCCCAAGAGGCCGAGTTAATAGCCTTGACTGTGGCCTGCAAACTGTCCGAAGGCCTACGAGTCAACATTTATACGGACTCAAGATATGCCCTGGGAGTGGCACACGATTTTGGCTTAATCTGGAAGACCAGAGGATTCCTTACAGCTACCGGTACCCCAGTAAAGCATGGGGCAGCCATTGCAGAACTGATGGACGCATTGGAACTCCCAGCAGAAGTGGCAGTATTGAAAGTAAAAGCTCATGGAAGATTAGACACAGAAGAAGCACGTGGCAATAACCTGGCTGATCAGGCAGCCAAAGAGGCAGCACGACAAGGATGGGAAGTGGACAGAAGAGTGGCCACAGATGCATTACCAATTTATACTATGCAAACATTGCCTACAGACCTCAGGCTGCTGAAGGAACAGCAAGTTGCTGCCACTCCTCAGGAGAAACAGAGTTGGAAGAACAAAGGAGCAATACTCCGTGATGAAGTTTACACTATTAATCTCAAGTTCTGTCTACCTAGAAGTATGTACCCAGCGGTGGTCCAATGGGCCCATGGGCCAGCCCACCTATCAAAGCTCCTGATGAATTCACTGATTGACAAGTATTTTGAAGCACCAGGCATCACTACCTTAACACAGAATTATTGCAAATCTTGTACTATATGTGCTAAGTGCAACCCTGGAAAGATCATAAAGACTGCACCTAATCATCTAGCCAAGCCACAATACCCCTTTCAGAGGATTCAGATTGACCATATTCAGATGCCAAAGAGCGGACGCCATGAATATGCACTGGTCATAGTGGACATGTTTTCAGGATGGCCAGAGGCCTTCCCAGTGACTAACCTCACCGCGAGGACAACAGCCAAGTATCTCTTGACAGAAATTGTTTGCCGTTACGGGGTTCCAGAAGTAATTGAGAGTGACCAAGGAACCTCCTTCACTGCCTCGCTAACACGGGAAGTCTGGTCAGCACTGGGGGTGACCCTTGCATTCCACACTCCATATCACCCACAGAGTAGTGGTAAGGTAGAGCGCATGAACGGCACTCTGAAAGCCAGAATGCTTAAAATGTCACAAGAAACTAACATGCCTTGGCCCGAGAGTCTCCCATTAGCATTGTTTAGTGTAAGGTACACTCCTAGGGGAAAATACAGCCTGTCACCTTATGAAATTTTGTTTGGCACAGCACCTAGGTTAGGTTGTTACTTTCCCCAACAACTTCAGATCCAGTCAGATGCTATGGTAGATTATGTGACAGCCCTCTCACATGCCTTGACCAAGATACATGCACAAGTGTTTTCTTCTATTCCAGATCCTGAGTCGAACACAGGTACACACAAGCTGCTTCCAGGTGACTGGGTTATGGTTAAGAAGTTTCTCAGAAAACACACCCTGGAACCGAGATTTGATGGTCCTTACCAAGTGCTCCTGATTACAGCAACGTCAGTTAAACTAGCTGGGAAGAGTTCTTGGATACACGCTTCACATTGCAAAAAAGTGCCTGCTCCAGAAGAGTCTGATCCTGTTGAAAAATGAATTTATTATGTGTCTTGTGTTTTCTTATGCTGCTACATTTTGCATGGGCCCAACAAGTGGCCATAACCAAAGATAACCATGTTTACACTTTTTGGTACAATTCTTCTAATACTGATGTGGCTACATACACCTTTGACTATTGTGACATAGTTACTTGTACATTTCCACAAACACAACATGCAGCTGTATATAAGGACATACCTAACAAAAAGGATCCATACATTTGTGTGACTGGCGAAGGTTGGGGACACCATTGTAGTTCATGGAAAGCTGCCGGGTGGAACACAGGTAGACCATGGGGCTACAGACCCCAAGTTGCATTAGACAAGCTTGACAAAGACGAGAAACCCTTGCTCTCTAGAATGACCCTGAGTAAACCCATAGGGTCAACTCCCATTAAACTCACCTTAAACATAGAACACCCTAGTCCAAGGGATGCAGGGGAGTATGTGATGGGAATGTACTGGAAGGGAGGTGGCTCACATAACGCATTAGGGACCTTTTACTTGCAAGATATGCTAAATTCCTCTGATTGGGTGGGAACCACACATATGGTCATTAACCCATTGAAACCACACATCAAAACCCTACATGACATGGTAGCCATAGCCAACCCCACCTTTGAAGATACCATGGCAGTAGAAACAGGGTTTTCAGATACCAATTTATGGCTAGAATGGATGAGGTACAACGCCAACTCACACAATAAGACTAATTGTTATGTATGCGGAGGTGCCAGACCCCATCTGGGTACAGTACCTCTGAGTTTACCTCCGGAAATAGAATTATGTGTACTGAGTTTGTATGCACAATCCACCACTAACTCCTCAACATGTGAATCCTGGAAGAAGATTTACCCAATCACTCACGGACATGTGAAACCACCCGATGGAGTCACCATCTACCCAGGTAATTACACATGCTATTCAATACCAGAAAACACTGGTTTGTATCTGGGCAAATTCCCATCAGGATACTGCTCAACTTACCATAGTCCACCTGTATCACTGCTAATGAATCACACAAAGACAATCGGTGATATCTATTGGTTATGTGGTGACAAACAATTAAGGCCCCAATTAGCTGGCCAATGGTGGGGGGAGTGTGCCCTAACCAAAGTCATAATGCCTATCCACATCATTCCAGATGGTGACCATAACACGCTTAACCTCACACATATACACTCTAGAACCAAACGAGAGACCCCTATTCGAGGGAGTTTCGACCCCCATGTGTATATTGATGCCATAGGTGTGCCAAGGGGGGTGCCTAACGAATTTAAAGCAAGAGATGAAGTGGCTGCAGGGTTTGAGTCCCTAATCCCAATGATAACTGCTAACAAGAATGTCAATTGGATTAACTATATCTATTATAATCAGCAACGCTTTGTCAACTACACAAGGGATGCCCTACAGGGCCTGGCAGAGCAACTACAAGCCACTACCCAAATGACATTTCAGAACAGAATGGCCCTAGATATGATTCTAGCCGAAAAAGGGGGAGTATGTAAAATCCTCCCTGAGACCATGACATGCTGCACATACATTCCAGACAACACGGGGCCCAATGGTAAAGTGACTATGGCCATAGAAAAGCTAGATAGTCTTGCAGACGAATTAAAGAAGAATTCGGGAGTCACTGACATATGGGACAAATGGTTTGGGTGGATGAATGGCTGGCAAAAGACCCTCTTTCAGGTAGGGACAGCTGTTCTCATGGTATTCATTATCTTTTTGTTCTCAGCCTGTTGTATACTCCCCTGTATACAGAAATATCTGCAGAAAGCGGTAGATAAGACTGTAGATAATGTGACCCCTACCTTCATACATCAGGATATCACAGACCTTGAAGATGACACCCCACATACACCCCTACAAACACATCAGTTTAAACAGACAACTGCTTTTTTGTAGGGATAGAGTAGGGAAAGCGTCTGTCCTGACAGGTGAGTCTCACGTGTGGAGATGTAGTGGGTTAGCCACTGCGGGATACCCGCGGAGTGAAGTGTTCGATGCTTGTCAAGGCAGATAGGTTGCGGGCAACTAGGGACATATTAGGGACAGCAGCAGTTGTAATGGTAAATAGCCATTTTAGGGGGGACTGTTGTGGAAATAAGGTCTACACATATTTCCTAGTTAAAGGAAAATGTCTATTTACTCATTTTACAATATATATATATATATATCTCACATATAAAGCTAAGTACACATATTTCAATCAAGATGGCTGCTAGAAGCTTCTAACCCCTCCTTCCCCTCCCTTTTTAAACATCGACTAACTACCTCGTGTAACAAGATGGCGCCGGAAAACCGTGGGAGACCCTCATGGTCCCGGTGACATCACCTGCAGTAGGCAGAGCATTAGAGCAACCACTTAACACCTAACCAATTATTGATGTATTATTCCATGTTATCTCTGACAATGCATATGATGTAATTTTGCTTTAAAAGGGACTTGCCGTCCCCTCTGAATAAACTTTCCTCAAGTTATTCAACAACCTAGAACCTGTGTCTGGTGTGAATTACTTCAGGGAGCGTGCACGCATAGTTTCATTGATTTGGCCAGGGGCAGATACACAAAGAAATAATCAATACTTTAATTGATTTTTCCACTTCAGTTTAGAAAAACGTCGCCTGAGAGGGGATATGATAACATTATACAAATATATTTGGGGCCAATACAAACCATTGTGTGGAAATCTATTCACAAACCGGACTTTACAAAGGACACAAAGTCATGTGTTTAGACTGGAAGAAGATTTCGTCTAAGGCAAAGGAAAGGTTTTTTTTTTTACTGTAAGAATATGTCGAATTCTCTGCCTGAAGAAGTGGTTTTATCAGAGTCCATACAGATGTTCAAACAGCTACTAGATGCATACTTGCAAAAACAGGATATAATTGTTCAATGTAGGGTAATAACTGCTTGATACAAAAATAAATCTGACTGCTATTCTGGGATCAAGAAGGAATTTATTTCCTAGCTTGTTGCAAAATTGGAAGTGCTTCAAACTGTTTTTTTTTTTTTTTTGCCTTCTATTGGATCAACAGCAGAAAACAAATGTGAGGAAGGCTGAACTTGATGGACGCAAGTCTCTTTTCAGCTATGTAACTATGTAATAATCTATCTTTATGCACTTTCTGCCAGATTGTCAGTTGTCCCAGCCAATGCCTACTACTTTGCAATTGTTTGACACTTGCATGATTATGAAAAGATGGTGAGAGTGGTAAAAATTGACAAGGGATTTCTTTACGATAAATCATTATACATTTACTTTAAAAAAAAATAGCAAGTTGATATATTTTAAAATAAAGAATTTAATAAGATATTTTAAAAAAATACTTTAATTTATAATAATAATAATAAAATATGTTTGTTTAGGTCCTATATAATATAGTTATCAGTTGTAAACTAGTAATTCAGATAAGCAATGTACTAATCCATAATCCAAGCATGCCTTCTACAGCTGTAGGGGCAGGCAGCCAGTGCTTGTCATTCGTATTGTGACAGACAAGTGCAGTCATATGACATCTGACATCACAAAATATAGAACCCATTACTGTACCATAAAGTGGGGGATTGTATGACTGAGATGGGCACTTATTAATGCCACTAACAAAGAAGTTTGTCGGTGTTCACAGCAACTGCCTTATTGCATCAGAATCTTCTTCTCCTTAAGGCCCCTTTAAATGCTGAAACTCCTCTAATCCCTTATCGGCCAGCCGTAAATGTCCAAACCTCCCTGTCTAACACAATAGATGCAGTATCACATTTATTGTATTATACTGGAATATAACAAGTTGCTGTAAAATAGTAATTGATAAATTAACAGCAATAACATATTGTGAGAAATCCCTATATTAGTTTGTAAGATATATTAATAACACAGCAACTGAAATGCCTTATTCTAAGGGTTCCTTTGATAGTGTCAACTGGCATCTCTAAAACAAGGCAAGCAGGGAAGGCTGATGTGCAGGACTATAATCTGCCAGTATACGACTTTAAACCCAAAGAGAATTCACTCTTTCTTTTTCCATCTGTTTTATTTTGCATACAAAATGACAATCACATTTCACTCTGTGCAAATATTTAGTTTGTATTTTGAAAACAGATATAACTTGTTATAACCATGAGAATGTACATCATGCATTATGCATAAATCACGCAGAAGAACACAAATATTTTGTAGCATTGTAAAATACGTTAACGAACAAGTGTCCATACATTGAATTTCATGTAAAATAGTAACCATTTGACCTGATCAGATAGCATGTAATCTAAACCTATAACTTTTCATTTCTCCCACACCACTCTGGTCTTGCCGCTGCTAGCCCCACCTCCATGGCTGAGATCATTAATCTTAATAATCTTTGCCAATCCAATCCTTTCCTATATGCAACAGTGTCAAAAGCCTTACTGAAATCTAGGTAAGCAATGTCTACTGCACCACCCTGATCTATTATTTTAGTTACCCAATCAAAAAATCAAGATTAGTTTGGCATGATCTCTCTGAAGTAAACCCATGTTGTCTCTGATCTTGAAATCCATGTGATTTTAGAAGCTCAACAATCCTATCCTTTAACATGGTTTGCATTACCTTCCCCACTACTGAATTAAGGACTACTGGCCTATAGTTGTCCAACTCCTCCCTACTACCTGTTTTGTGAATGGGCACAACATTCGCTAACTTCCAATCTTCTGTGACTACTCCTGTTAACAATGATTGGTTAAATAAATCTGTTAATGGTTTTGCTAGTACACCATTAAGCTCTTTTAATAACTTTTGGTACATTCTATCAGGTCCCATTGACTTATTTGTCTTTTCTTTTGACAGTTGAAATAGAACCTCTTCCTCTGTAAACTCACATGTAACAAATGCCTCATTCATTCTTTTTCCCAACTGAGACCCCTTTCCTTAATTTTCATCTGTAAATACAGAACAAAAATATTCATTGAGGTAGTCAGCTAGACCTTTATCCTCTTCTACATATGTTCCTTCTTTTGTTTTTAATCTAACTAATCCTTGTTTTACATTCTTTTTCTCATTTATGTATCTAAAAAATGTTTTGTCCCCTTTTTTTACTGACTGGGCTATTTTATCTTCTGTGTGTGATTTGGAAGCTCTTATAACTTGCTTAGCCTCTTTCTGCCTAATCTTATAGATCTGTCTATCTTCCTCACTCTGTTTTTTTTTATAAAATACTAAATGCTAACTTTTAGTTTTTTACTATTTTGGCCACATCTGCGGACTACTACAGTGGTTTCTTGAATTGTTTGCTTTTACTGACAAGCCTAATGCAATTTGCCTTCAGCCGTGCAACTTTTAAATAATCCAATTTCTCTTGGACTCCATTTAAATTCCTCCAGTCTGATAATGACTCCTTTACACATATTCTAATTTTAGAAAAGTCTGTTTTCCTAAAATCTAAAACTTTTGTTTTTTGCATGGTGTGACTCAGTTACACCATACACACTGATCTTATATTAACCCCTTAAAGACGGAGAGCGCGCTATGCCGTCCTTGGGGACCCGGCCCTAAATGCTAGGTGGCGGCATAGCACGTCCCCACCGTCCTTCCCACTTACCTGGTCGTCAGCGATTGCAGTGTGGGGACTGCACGGGGAGCCCAGGGAGTCCCCCTCCTTCATTTTCAGCCCCCCTGGGCTATGTGATCGCGAGGTCCTTGCGAGGACCTCACGATCACATGGACGGCTTAGCCAGAAGGGGGACTGCCTGTAATGAGAGGTATTTCCTCTGCTGCCTAAAAAAAAATTAAAACAGTTTCAAACAGTGTAAAATTAAATTATATATACTTGGATCATATATATATTTATTATATATATGATCTAAGTATATATATATATATATATATATATATATATATATATACACACATACATACACATAAATATATATATTAATATCAAAATACACGTAGAATGATATTGATTAAATATATATAATTATCATTATATATATATAATATAAAATTATGTAAATGCATTAAAAAATAAAAAAAATAATAATAAATAAATTAATAAAATACATATATGTGTAAATTCGTTCTAAGTGTATTTTAAAATTAATATATATATATATAGATATCAAAATACATGTTGAACGAAATAATATATATATCTATATACATAAGTATATACGTATATATAACTATATATATACCTATATATAAATAAAAATAATAATACAAAATTATATACATAGGTGTATATATATATATATATATATATATATATATACAATAATTCTACGTATATATTTATGTAATAATTTTACATAATTAGGTTATTTTATTAATTACAATTTGTGGGACGTGCCTGACAACCCAGGCCAAAAGTCCAGGGAATTTAATTTGGTAGCACTATATTTAAACCTGTAACTTTCCAAGACACCATAAAACCTTTACATGGGGGTTACTGTTTTACTTGGAAGACTTCGCTGAACACAAATATTAGTGTTTCAAAACAGTAAAATGTATTACAACGATGATATCGTCAGTGAAAGTGAATTTTTTTGCATTTTTCACACACAAAATGCACTTACACGGACGATATAATTGTTGTGATACGTTTTACTGTTTTGAAACACTAATATTTGTGTTCAGCGAAGTCTCCTGAGTATAACAGTACCCCTCATGTACAGGTTTTTTTGGTGTTTTCAAAAGTTAGAGTCAAATACAAGGCTTGCGTTTCATTTTTTTCACATTGAAATTCGCCAAATTGGTTACGTTGCCTTTGAGACTGTATGGTAGCCCAGGAATGAAAATTACCCCCATGATGGCATACCATTTGCAATAGTAGACAACCCAATGTATTGCAAATGGGTTATGTCCAGTCTTTTTTAGTAGCCATTTGGTCACAAACACTGGCCAAAATTGGTGTTCAAATTAGTTTTTTGCATTTTTCACACACAAACAAATATTAACACTAAATTTGGCCAGTGTTTGTGACCAAGTGGCTATTAAAAAAGACTGGACACGCCCCATTTGTAATACTTTGGGTTGTCTACTTTTGCAAATGGTATGCCATCATGGGGTAATTCTCATTCCTGGGCTACCATACGCTCTCAAAGGCAACGTAACCAATCTGACGAATTTCAATGTGAAAAAAATGAAAAATGTAACATGCTATATTTGACCCTGTAACTTTCCAAAACATCATAAAACCTGTACAAAGAGGGTACTGTTTTACATGTGAGACATCGCTGAATACAAATATGTGTATTTTACTGCAGTAAAAGCAAACAGTATTATGACATTCACAGTTAGAATGTCACGTAGAACTAAAACTGTAAAATTATTATTATTTTCTCCCATTTTTTTTATATTTTATTCATATTAAATTGTTTCATAACTAAATATTTGATGTTAAATGAAAGCCCTGTTTCCCCTGAATAAAATGATATATAATAAGTGTGGGTGCACATAATATGAAAGAGGCGAATTACGCCTGAACAGACATAGCGTAAATTCAAGTTTTTGTTTACATTTTGTTTTGATCACAACCTGTACATTTGGCTCAGTCCTTAAGGGGTTAAACCACACTGACTGATGATCACTGGATCCTAAATTTTCACCTACAGTAATATCTGATACTAAATCTCCATTTGTTAACACTAAATCTAGTATGGCCTCCTTACAAGTTGGCTCCTCAATGACTTGTTTTAGAGACAATTCCAGTAGGGAGTTTAGAATATGTGTGCTCCTGGTACAAGCAGTTATTTTGGTTTCCCAGTTCACATGAGGAAGATTAGTCACCCATGATGATAACTTCCCCCTTCATTGTCATTTTAGCTATTTCCTTAACTAGTAGATTATCAAACTCTATTTGTCCTGGGGCTCCATAAATCACACCTACACGAGTTACTGTGTGATTACCAAATTCTAACGTAACCCAAATGGACTCTATGTTCGCCTCACTAACTTTTATGAGGCTAGATTTTATGCTATCCTTCACATACAGGGCCACTCCTCCGTCTTTCTTACCCTCCCTGTCTTTTCTATATAAAGAGTACCCTAGTATTGCTATGTCCCAGTCATTTTTCTCATTGTACCATGTCTCAGTAACAGCGACTAAATCTACACTATCAGTTGCCATTATTGCCACAAGTTCATGAATCTTATTCCCTAAACTGTGAGCATTTGTAGACATGACTCTAAGCTTATCATTTTTTTGACACACTTGCTACGGGCACCTTCTGTCCTTGTTTTGGGGGGCAATTGGATTGATGTTTTATAACCCTTTTGCCCTTCCCCCCCCCTCCTAGTTTAAATACATCCTAGCAAAACCTCTGAACTGCTCATTTAGAACATTTGTTCCCTTTTGAGAAATATGCAAACCTTTTTTTGTACAGGTTATTTCCATTACAAACAGAGCTACCATGAGAGATGAAGCCAAATCGTTGCTCCCGACACCATTCACCAAGCCACAAGTTAAAGTCTCTAATCCACATCCGTCTGTTGTTCTGAGTGTTATGCACAGGCAGAACTTCAGAGAATGACCGTGTGGAAGCAACCTGCCGTATATCATTGGCAAAAACACAAAAAACTTCCTTAACCTCTGAAACCTCATTGCAAGCCAAGTCATTTGTCCCTAAATGGACAAGTACATCCAATTCCCCTTCCTGCTTTGCTTGCTTAACAATATTACAGATACGTCTCCTGTCTCTGTGAGCAGTAGTCCCGGGAAGACTCTCACAAGACCTCTATTGTCCTGCTCCACACGTCTTATGATAGAATCCCCCAACAACAACAGCTTTCTATTAGGCCTCACCATAGTCTCCAAGCCTGTTGCCATAATACCACTACACTCGGTGCCTGAGAATGTCTCCACAACACCACTGCACTCAGTGCTTAAGCCTGTCTCAACAACACCACTGCACTCAGTGCCTCAATCTGTCTCTACAACACCACTACACTCTGTGCCTGAGCCTGTCTCCATTACACCACTACACTCAGTGCCTGAGCCTGTCTCCATATCACCACTACACTTGATGTCTGAGCCTGTCTCCATAACACCATTACACTCTGAAAGTGCTGAAAATGTATGAGCAACAGACTGTGCAATATGCCTTTTATCCACAACTCTAAGTCTACCAGATCCTACAGTAATCCATCTGCCATTCCTAGTATGTCTCTGCGGCAGTGGCTTTGCAACAGTTCCAGTCTGAGTTTGTTTACCAGATAATTTACAAATCTCAGACTTCAAAAATACTATCTACTGCCACAATATAGAGAACCATCTACAGATTAGACATCATCCAAATCTCCAAAAAGTGGAACGTGAAACAAATGCATAATATCTATTATACTGAATTAAGTCTGCCATTTTAATGAGGTGTATAATTTAAATCAAACAAATCTTAACTTTATTTTGTCCTCCTGTATACCTCGAATTACCTCCAGTTTAACTCCAGAATATCTCCAATCACACACTTTGAAACAGCAACCAAGCTATATTTACCAAGCTAATGACCACAACCCTTATATAACTAAAAGCACCACCCACTAGGAATGTTTAACACCTGAGTAGGTCTATGCATATTTGCAAACAATGGCTAAATAATCAACAATCTATAGCAAACACCTAGCTAATCTAATGCTTTACCAATTACCAACAGGAAATCAAATCTTGTGCAATCAGTAACCTTTTCCTTTAGATGAATCTTACCATTTACCAACAGGAAATCAAACCTTGTGCAATCAGTAACCTTTTCCTAGAGATGAATCTTACCTGTAACAGTAAAAAAGAAATTTCTATGCAAAATCTAAAACAGCTGAAGATTCTGTAAATCTCTCCAGAATATCTCCAAGCACACACTTTAAAGGGGCACTTAGAAGTAGAAACCAAGCTCTATGCATTGAATCGGTGTATCTCTATGGGGTATGTTCAGCATCTCCATGGGGATTGTGTAGACCTTGAATGCTAGTGCTGCACACTGTGCACCACTGCCCCAGGAAGTAACTCCAGTGGCCATCTGAGGAGTAGCCACTAGAGGTCTCTGAAAAGCGTTTTGCATTGAAAAGCATGCAGCAACTGACTATTGACACCAGAACCATTACATGAAGCTGTAGTTGTTCTGGTGACTACAGTGTCCCTCCAATGTCAATGGCTGAATGATGCTGTGCATGGAATACAATTAGAACTCAACTCTGCTCTCAAGCTATCCATGTTCTTTTCACTCTTTGTAACCTATTTAAGTTTTAATTACCCTTGCTGTTACCTGTTAAATCATTTATTCATTATTACCAAATATGCAGTTGAATCAGTGTACTGCCTGTTAAATTAGTGAGTTATGTCTCACATCACTACCCACATATATAAACAAACATGCACACAAATACAGATAGACTACCTATCAACCTCAGCCAGTACCAGGAGGATCAAGACAAAATTTTCAACACCTGAAAGAGAAGAGCACCTACATTATTAAAGCCTAGGCGAATGAAGCATGGATTCTATCTATGTGTGATGAAAAGATATTCTCCAAGGTTGTATTTCATTGAGGTGAAAATTTTAATTTGTGTAGAAAACAAAACGGGTTATCCTAACATCAGCAGGAAGGACCTAGAAATACAAAACGAATAACGTTAAATGGTTTAATTTATTGATCAAGCAATTCCCAAGTACTTTTAGTATCATAGCAATTATAGATTTGTACTTTTAAAAATAGAAAAAAAAAAACTTCTGCTGAATGTTGTTCATCAAAGTGAACACTTGTCTATAGCCCTAGTAGGAAAACTGCAAAAGTCAAAATTAATTGGATGTGAAAAACAAAGATGTTTCTTCATCAATATTTTTGACAGGAGTAGTAATTTAAATCAATTTGCTTTGATTGTTTCCAGTACTTGACAGCCACATCTATAAGTGTTTTAAAGACTGTGTGTCGTCCAGTTACCAGTTACCACGGTCCGCTACAGTATGTCCATATGTTTTCTGTGGCAGAGTGTTTTGCATTATACACAATAACCTCATTAAGACATTAATGAAAAGTACTTGCGCATGTTAGTGTAATATTTCTCATGAATCATTAGCAGCCAGGTGTGGGCCAACAATTGAGTGATTTATTCATAGATTGACACTGTTGGAGAATCATGTATGTTAACATGTTCCAAGAGCTAGATTTCCCTTCCAGTGTTTTTAATTATTTTTTTCATTGAGCTCACCTTAACATGGGAACTCAGAAATACAAAAGAAGCTCATTCACTGTAATTGTAACGTTACAGGTAATGCATTCTTTTTATACACCTGCTCTGCTTCCATACAATGTTGGCATTGTGTCACACTGTTAAAAAGACTATTATACATGTACCAATGCCAAATATGCCAATAGAGTAAACTGAGAATACCTGCTCATAGAACAGCATAAAAGGAGATGGAGCATCTTAACAAGAAGTAACTGAGTTTCTTTGGTAGCAGTGAGGCAAGCTAGAGGTGAAATGTAAAATATAAAGAGAGACATTACTGGGAGTAAAAATAAGCATTTGGGAACAGGTACGCTATAGTGTTAACTTTTTATTGCAATCCAATCACAAAACTAACAACTCGTGCAATGGATAAACATGTTTGTTTAATCCGTGATTCCTCAGAGTTCCGCCCAAATAAGATGATTGATGGGAAAAAAACATGATTAATGAGGAAAAATAGGGGAAGCATAAAAAAAAATCTATATATATATATCTTAATATATTAGCTATTAAACAAAAAATTGATATATATTTTTTTATTTATTTATTGACTGCTCATTTTCTTTTTCCCTCAATTATTAATCATTTATGCATGAACATGTGAAAAATTCTGCTACTCTGAAATTA
>OW240913.1:212781954-212853342 GCA_933207985.1 Pelobates cultripes | reverse complement strand
GTGTGTGTATTTAGCAGTCTGTGTGTGTGTACACTCAGCAGTCTGTGTGTGTGTGTACTCGGCAGTCTGTGTGTGTGTGTGTATTTAGCAGTCTGTGTGTGTGTGTATATTTAGCAGACTGTGTACTCAGCAGTCTGTGTGTATTCAGCAGTCTGCTAAATACACATACAGACAGACTACCGAGCACACGCACAAACTGCTTAATACACACACAGATGTTAATTAGTTCGGACAACTGTATGAGTTGTTTTTTCTAAACTTAAACCTCAATATTCAGGTTTAATTGCCGTTTTGGCACTTTGAGGGAAAAAAAAATTGGCATGTATTACGGTTTGGGCACTCGGGCTCAAAAAGGTTCGCCATCACTGTTCTAGAGGCTTCCAAGGACCCCCTTTTGATCATTACTGATCACAAAAACCTGGCTTACATAGGAGATGCTAAGCGATTATCTTCTGGCAAGCTAGATGGTCTCTATTTCTTTCGCGCTTTAAGTTTCTTATCACCTACAGACCTGGTTCTAAAAATGTCAAGGCCGACGACTTGTCCAGGTAGTTTGATACTGAGGCTATACTAGAGAAAGAAACGTCCCATATAATTCCCCCGGAATGTATCATTGCGTCAACTGTCCTTTCATTGTCCTCTCTACTGCTTGGCTCCATTATGGAGGCTCAGTCTCAGGCGCCCTGCGGTAAACCTCAGGACAAACTGTTCGTTCCATTGGGGGAAAGGGTTAATATCATGAAGGTGTTTCACGACAATGTCTGCTGGTCACCCAGGTATTAATAAATCCACTTCTGCTATCATGAGGTCATTCTGGTGGGATTCCGTCAGGAAGGATGTTAAGGAATATGTGCAGGCTTATTCTGTTTGGGCGGTTTCAAAAGTGCCTCAAACTCCCTTGTGGCTTGTTACAACCTCTTCCTATTCCTGAGGTCCCATGGTCCCACTTGTCCATGGACTTCATTGTTGAACTTCCTAATTCTAACGATTATACCACCATTCTCATGGTTGTGGACCGTTTTTCTAAAATGGCTCATTTTATTCCTCTCAAGAAATTGCCGTCATCTCAAGACCTGGTACTAATCTTTATACGAGAAATTGTCAGTCTGCATGGCATTCCTTACAATATAGTATCTGACAGAGGCTCTCAGTTTGTGTCTAGGTTTTGGAGGGCCTTCAATAAACAATTAGGGATTGAATTGTCTTTTTCATCCTCTTACCACCCCCAGACCAATGGTACAGCTGAGAGGGCTAACCAGTCCTTGGAATTATATTTGCTTTGTTTCGTTAATAGCACTCAAGACAATTGGTCCGAATTACTACCATGGGCCGAGTTTGCTAGGAACAATGCTGTCCATGACTTCTCTGGGCATAGTCCATTTTTTGTTAATAATGGCCGGCATCCTACTGTCCTACTGGCTGTTTTTTCTGATACGTTGTTTCCTGCTCTGGATGACCGTCTGGCTTCCATCCGTAAAACTTGGGTTAAAGTTCTATCTGCTCTGGGTACTGATGCTGACCGTTTCAAGCATTATGCTGATACACGTCGAGGAGCCAACCCTGTTTACCAAGTGGGTGAGAGAGTTTGATTATCTTCTCGTAACATCAGACTCAAAGTCCCTAGCATGAAATTTGCTCCTAGGTTCCTTGGACCTTTTCGTGTCCTTCGTAGGATCAATTCTGTTGCGTACTCTCTGGCCCTTCTGGCCTCCTTGAAAATTCCTAATACCTTTCATGTGTCCTTGCTCAAACCTCTAGTTTGCAATAAATATACTGTCTCAAGTGTTCCTCCTCCTCCTTTAGTTGTTTCTGGACAGGAAGTATGAGGTCATAATTGATTCCAGGTTTTCTCAGGGAACATTACAGTACTTGGTGGATTGGAAAGGTTATGGACCAGCAGATCGTTCTTGAGTTCCGGCATCGGATATACATGCTGGCCGCAAAATTTGCTATTTTCAAGCCAAGTTTCCTCTCAAGCCTGGTCCTGCCCGCCCGTTGGGAGTTCTTCAGGTGGGGGTAATGTCACGTATTCATCCGCTTATAAAAATGTGGTTAATGCCATTTACTGTCCACACAGGAAAAGTTGTGCTGAGCAGCAACCAAATCCACAGGGTTAATGCTGAGCAGCAATTATGCAAATGGAACCTGGTAACGGTCTTTGGAGTAAAAGGCCGGTTACAGCCTATCAGATCTAGAGGAGGGGTATTTAGGCACAGTTCTCATCCTGCTCAGTGCCCTGTCGTGGTTTCCCTTGTGGTTGTCCAAGAGCGCGTTATGGATTCTGGTTATTTGACTTTGGCATTGTTTTTGACTTCCCTGTTTTCTGGCATCCCTGACTCCTGGCTTTTCCTTATCGTTGTGTCTCTTTCTGTATCCCTTGACCTCGGCTACTCCTGACTATTCTTTGGTACGTTAGTCCGGCCATTCTAAGGTCCGGTATACGTTACCTATCAGTCCTGTGTGTTGCACAATTCTAATCATGCTGTCTAATCAGAATATTGATATGCCACATCTGTGAGGTGGATGGATCTCAGCAAAGGAGAAGTGCTCACTAACAGATTTGTGAACAATATTTGAGAGAAAGAAGCCTTTTGTGTACATAGAAAAAAAAAAGTCTTAGATCTTTGAGTTCAACTCATGAAAAATGGGGGCAAAAACAATTTTGTATACATATATATATCCAGATTAAGAGCCCAGTGGGCCTGGTGCTGACAATTATGATGGGGCCTAATTACATAATCTTATCGACCAAAAACACTAAAACAGTCATACCTCTCAATCGTCAAGTATCTGATGGAGTTAGTGTTGGAGGGAAACTCAAAGAATGCAGCTATAAGCTATAATAAAACACATACTCTATGCTAATCTCTTTATCTAATTTATG
Source organism: Pelobates cultripes (assembly GCA_933207985.1). Classification (NCBI taxonomy): domain Eukaryota; kingdom Metazoa; phylum Chordata; class Amphibia; order Anura; family Pelobatidae; genus Pelobates; species Pelobates cultripes. Next base: position 212,850,458 of record OW240913.1, on the reverse strand, counting down.
CTTTCATCTTTCAAGTAAATCCATACCCCCTAACAGCAGTGTCCAGTGAAGCAGGAAGTCAATGGGCGGGGTAAAAGGGTGGGCCACTGATTCAAATCACGTGACCAGAACTGCCAAAAGGGGTGAATATGCCCAAAAAGGGGGCATGTCTTTCTAAAGAATTGAAAGGCCAGTCTGGCATCAGTGTCCCTATGTATCACAGTGTCAGTGTCCCCATTTCTCCCAGTGTCCCGTGTCACTAGGGGACACAGAGACCCGGGGACACTAGGAGACATGGGGCACTAGTGGATACAGACATGGGGACACTGGGAGACATGGCGACACAGAAATTTGAGGACACTGGGAGAAATGGGGTTACAGACACTAGGGACATAGAGACATGGGGACACAGACACTGGGAGACATGGGAAAACTCACCTGAACATGTTTAAATGGGGTGCTGCTGTGGGCCAATAAGTACAGTAAAAATGAAAATCCAGCGCACTCCTTTATCTACTAAACAGCTCCTTCCAAGTGAGTAGCTCATTTAGTAGACAGTTGGTTTTTAGAGCAGGACCTGCCAAAGATGGGGCACATTGACGTTGTGGCAGGCTTATGCAATGTATGATCATATGATGTAACTAAACCCCCATTATTTTTTGCCTAGGTGTTTTTAATAAAACTAGCAAAATCTGTCAGCACCAAAGTAGCTGTTTACTAGATAAGGGAGTGCGCTGGATTTTCATTTTTCCTGGGAGATATGGGTCACAGACATTTGGGGAAACGAAGACACTAGGGACACTTAGAGACATGGGAACACAGACACTGGGAGACTCGGGGACACTGGGAGACATGGGTACACTGAGACTCTAGGGACACTGGCTGGGAGGCTTGAGGACACTTGTGGACATAGACATGGGGACACTGATAGACATGGGAACACAGACATTTGGGGACACGTGGGAACACTAGGGACACAGACATGGGGACACATACACTAGTGACACAGACACTGGGAAACATGGGAACACAGACACTGGGAGACTAGGGGACACAGAGACATGGGTACACTGACACACTGGCTGGGAGACATGGGGACACCGAGACATGGGGACACTAGGAGACATAGACACTGGAAGACACGGGGACACTGTGTCCCTAGTGTCTCTGTGTCCCAATGTGTCTATAAAATGTCTCACAGCGTCCCCTAGTCTCCCTGATGCCTTTCCCCCATGCTTCACATACCTGAGCTGTAGTCTATCTCTGCAGGCTGGGTGCTGCTGTCTGGACTCTCTGTGCTGTGTAGCTGCTCCCCTGCGGATCAGTGATTAGAGAGAGGCAGGGAGATGCTGTAACTTCATATCCCTGCCTCTCTCCATACACAGTGACCCCTACTGGCCAGTGCTGGTATTGCAGAGTAATCTCTATTTATACGGAGAAAAATATTTGCATTTGTAATGCCGGTATTACTGCAATACCATCACGGCCAGGCAGCCTCAAATACCGGCTGTGCCTTAAAATACCAGTCAGGTGGCAAACCTAAGAGTAGTGTGTAAAAAAAGAAAAAATAATAAAATAAATAGAAAGAAAGAAAGAAAGAAAGAAAGAAAGAAAGAGAGAGAGAAAGAAAGAGAGAAAGAAAGAGAAAGAGAGAGAAAGAGAGAGAAAGAGAGAGAAAGAGAGAGAAAGAGAGATTGATTGATTTTTTTTTGGGGTGGGGGGGCCTATTCCATGGGCCTGGGCCTAGAACTGTAGCTCCATCAGCCCCTATGTTATTCCGGCCCTGTATATGTATATATCCTTGTAATCAGAAGAAGGATGTTAATGCTAGGAACCAGTTGAAAATAAATATAATGGTGCCATCATAAAAAGAAAAGGTTTAAACCCAATACTTAAAGTGTAAATTAAAGGAACACTGCAGACCCCTAAAGCACTTTAGTTTGCTGAAGTGCTGTATGTGTGGAGAGTTTGTCTTTATTTTTTTACAAAAAGTGCAGATTTCAGTAGAAATTGCCACTTATATAAATTAACCTGGTTACTCCTACCTTTCAAGCACACAAGTCCTGTTACTTCCTGGTTTGGTTAGCTCAATGGAGTTAAACTAAAGAGGAAGAAATTGCTCAGAGCACGTGGCTTGCAGAGACTTCTCATTGAGCTGAATTGGGAAGTCTGCGATTGGACAGCTGGGTTAGAAAGGGAGAACTTGCAAGTGCTTTAGACAAGAGAACTGTGGCTTTTGCAAGCGGTTTTTAGATATACTCCCAAAAATGCATAATTAAATAATTGCATGTAATCATTGGGAGTAAGTCTACTAAAAAAATGCTTTGTTTTATTTATTGTTTCCCAATGACTGCTGTTAACCTTAATTGGAAAATATTTGCAAACAATATATTTGAACATTGAATATAAAAAGGTGTAACAACTCATTATTTAAATATATTATATAATATTATACATATAAACTAAATCATAAATATTACATTTATATTACAAATATTTTAAATAATAAATTACAAATATATTTATTCAAAATTATTAATTTGGCATCTAGCTTGTGTCGTACCTGTGTCTTTCCAATAGTAACTGTAGGCTCTCCCAGCGTTATTTTCCAAGATATTGGCCATTTCAGGAATATGGCATACAAAACTTGTTCTTGTGGTTTACATGTATACCTATTAGTAATAACCTGTGTTAACAAGTTGTCACAACAGAAGACGATTTGGTTTAATACAAACAGCAAATTAAAAGTATTAATCTTCCTTTAATTGTGATATTTTCATCAAATTAATGACTAATCCCTGCCTAAAGTGCAGTATAAGCATTTCAAGCCCTCCATATCCACAAAGTACATAGTGCGTATACAAACCCTGAGCCCACTGTCTGAGAGGGGCTATTGTGTCAGCTATTTGTAAAAAACACAAAAACCCCCCCCAAAAAAACCCCACTAATTACAACACAACCAACCAGCTAGTCATTAACACATACACTATATGAACAGAAGTATTGGGTCACCTAACCATTACACTAACAAAGACTTTAATATTAATATGTAGTTGGTTCCCCTTTACAGCGATTACAGCTTCCACTCTTCTGGGAAGGCTTTCCCCAAGATTTTGGAGTGTTTATGTGGGACTTTTTGCCCATTCATCCAGTAGAGCATTTGTGAGGTCAGTCACAAAAGGTGTTAGATGGGGTTGAGGTCAGGGAACTATGTGGGTCATTCTTCCACACCAAAATCATACAACCATGTTTTTATGGGCCTTGCTTTGTGCAGTCGGTCACAGTCATGATGGAAAAAAAGGGCTTTCCCTAAACTGTGCCCACAAAGTCGGAAGCATAGCATTGTACAAAATGCCTAAGTATTCTGAAGCATTACGATTTCCATTCACTGGAAGTAAGGGGCCTAGTCCAACCCCTGAAAATTATCCCCATGCCATTATCATTCCTTCACCAAAATTTAGATTTGGCACAATGCAGTCAGGCATGTTACGTTCACCAGGCATCCGCCAACCCAGACTCACCCATCAGACTGTCAAACAGAGAAGTGAGATTCATCACTTCACTGAACATGTTTCAATTATTTCAGAGTTCCGTTGTGGCATACTTTACACGACTCGTTACAAGGCTTGGCATTGTTCTTGGTGATGTGAGGCTTGCATGCATTTGCTTGACCATAAAAATCCATTCTATGTAGCTCCCACTGCACAGCTTTTGTGCTGATATTAATGCCAGTGGCAGTTTGAAACTTTTTAGATATGGAATCAGCAAAGCAAAGGCGACTTTTACACACTATGCGCCTCAACACTTGTGGACCCAGCTCTGTGACCTTACGTGATCTTTTGCTTCACAGCTGAGTTGCTTTTGGTCCTAAACACTTCCACTTTCCAGAATACCACTTATAGTTGACCGTGGAATATCTATCAGGGATGGAGCTTCACAAACTGACTTATTGCAAAGGTGGAATCCTATCACAGTACCACTCTTGAATTTTACTGAACTCTTTAGAGCGACCCATTTTGTTTTCACAAATGTCTGTGAATGCAGACTGCATGGCTAGGTGCTTGATTTTATACACATGTGACAATTGATTAAAAAAAAACATATATAAGAGGTGTGGCCCAATATTTTTGTCCATTTAGTGTAGTTCTGGGTTATGAGGGTCAATTGCATCCTCATGCACAATAGTGAATTCTCTCAAGAGAGTCAAAGGACATATTGAAAGACAATGTAATGTTTGCTAATATTTTAATGAAATAGAGATAGATATATATATATATATCTATATCTATCTATCTATCTATCTATCTCTCTCTCTCAAGACCCTATAGGGTCGAAACGTTGATGCTGTGATTAACACTGGATTATAAACACTATTTTGAAAATCCTATGGAGTGCTCCTGATTGATTTGAAATAAAATGGCTGACAAATATTTTCTCATGCAATGTAAATAGTACACGTAACTGTATTGCAGATACTTCTTTGCAATTTACAGGTATTTTAGACCATCTTACCAAACATCAGGAGTCACTGTGTCATTCTGTGCCCTCCAAGGCTTTGTACTATAGATTGCTTCCCCATTAACTTTAAGCCACTGACCCATCTGTCTCAGCCGTTCTTCAAATAGAACAGGAATTCGACCATCGGACGTGGGGCCAATGTTCATAAGCAAATTGCCACCACATGACACAGTTTCCACCAGCACCTGTAAAGAGCAAGTATCTAGATCAGTTAGAGAGATACACAGTGGGTATGCTAGTATCAATTATTGGGTGGAAATGTTAATAAAAAAAAAAAAAAAAAAAAAAGTTCTCTCCTGTCAGTGGAATAAATCCTTGTAATTCAAACAGTATCCTACAGTAAAAGAATGTTATATGTTTTTCAGAAATCATTTTATTATATTGAATTAAAGCAAGATTAAGTAATAGTATTTCATGCTGAACATTACAGGTCTTATACGACACGGAGCTCATTAGTTTTTCAAATAAGTTTTAAAAAAGCATATTATGGGAGCTATTTAATATTACCTACAGAACTGCCATGCAAAAGTATATATTTTTGCATTGAAAATTATCTTTAAAGGGCTTGACAGGAATATTAAAAAAAAAAAAAATCTTTAATATATAAAATAAACACTTACATATGAAAAAGAAAGAATAAAATAACAGTTGTTAACATTGAGGGGTGTGCACTGAGCATCACCTGACATGGAGATAATGGTGGTACGTATTTGAAAACTAGATACTATAAGTTATTTACAAAAAAGAGAGAGCAAGGAACACAACGTTCCAAGTCCCTGTATAGCCGCCGCACCCACCACCTCAAAACCTCCCCAAAAGGGGGGCAGTGGCTGCAGGGGTCACGCAGAGACAAACGTACCAGTATGAGACTCCAGCTGTCTCAGAGGGGCTTAACCCCAAATATAAACACAAGAACAAAGAAATATGCAGACCGTCTCAATTATATGAATGAAACTTACTGCATTGACTGGAAAAATATATCTATGTATAGCGCGATGTTCCAAATATAGAACCTGGCTATTAGAAATAATATGGTCAGAGACCCTAATTAAACAAAGTATATACAAGTGAACCTACAATCCTATGCCAGCCCAGGGTAGTATAGATCAAGAGGTAGTAAAAAAGATAACCTCACTCCCCTTATAATTAAGCTTTATTGTGATCTGCTATAGGGATAGGAGTATACAGTAGCTAAGTCTCTATAATCCATGCATCCTAGGAAGTATCCTGGTCACACTAGAAACATATTAAGAAAAACAGAGAGAGATAAGGACTGAAAATAGAAGTAAAAAAATCAGTCAAAACAGACTGATAATTAGCATTAATAAAGCCTCTCTCCCTGTAAAGCTAGCTAGATAGGCATAGGAAAGAAAAGAAGAAAACGATATAAAATAAAGTTAAATTAAATGGTGATCATGGTGCTCCAAACACCAGTGCCCAGTGCAGAAAAAACGCCCAACGTACGTTTCGGTGCAGAGAGATGCACCTTCGTCAGGGGCCAACAGATAACTGAAGAGAAGCCTCTTAAATACCCCAATTGCCAGGAAGCATGATTACCTTGTAGCCAATGGAGTGTGGGGGTGTATACCTCCCCAGCTGCCTCTAATATCCTGGCTATTCCTCTGTGATTGCTAATGCTCATTCATCTGTATGAAGGGGAAATCCCTCAGCCGGTCACGTGACCTGTGATGTCATGCGTCACGTGACATATCAGGCATTCTCCTAACGGGGCGTGGCTCATTCATCATAGTGCTGCAGTACCGCCCATCCGAGCCTCTCCTGTCCATCATCCTCACATGGGTTGATCCCCTGTGACAGATGGGCGGAGCTAGGTATTCTCTGTGTATGGAGAAACCGAAATTGTCCAAATTAAGGCTTAAATTGATAAGCTGCATATTGATAATGTATCATTCCAAAGTACCAATGTGTACTATATAGGATGTACAGAGTCAGCTGAAAATATAAGGCAGTGCTGATTACATATTATTCTAATACTGAATCTATTAAAGATGTAGTAAAGAATATGAGAGGACACCCCAATAATAAGAGAAAAATTGAATGATAAGGGGTCCTGGGATGTTGTTAACTCCCACTCCCCCGTCCCAGGCAAGGATATATGATAATAAATATATTTAGTGTTCCTAGGACCCATGCTAGGATGCAAAATTAGCATGGTACATCCTGCCGCTATATCCTGTACACTGAGTCACTTGACAATATGAACCTCTGAATGACCAGATATGACTTAGTCCGTAAAATAAAAAAAAATAAAAAAATAATAATAAGGCTAGCATTCTTTTTGTCAAGAGGTCTTTAAACTTATGGCACCTGAGGTTCCTAGTTGGTCTCCCATACAAGTACTAGCCAGGCCCAAGTCTGGATAGCTTCTGAGATCTGACGAGATCAGGCATTTTCGGACTGGTATGGCCATTGATATTTTCATTCAAGTGCTCAGCAAGCTTGGTCTAGGAACATTATTGGTATTATAGTCATTATATAGCTATTTCCTTGGGAGAATTCAAGCATTAGCAATTTAGTGGTCCTCATCCGGTAATCATGAGAATAAATTTATATGATAAAAAATAATAATATAAAAAATAATAATATAAAAAATAATAATAAATAGGAAAGAATAGTGATAATAGTAGTAATAGTAATAAGCAAAGAATATACCCATTGTGGAACAAACCGCGCTATATTTACAAATTTACAAGTGTATCAGGCCATAAGGCTCACTCAGAATAGATTAGTGCAGAGATCACCCGCCGAGTACCACTGCCCGTATATAGGTCTGAGTCCCACACCTGGTATCAGTGATCTGCAATAAATGGTGTATATGAGAAACCTTCGTTAAGTCCCAAGGGTGACAGGGTTTTGAGCTTATAGATCCAGAAGCTCTCCCTTTGGAGTAGCTTCTTGTCTAAATCCCCCCCTCTTGGTCCCAAGGTAACCCTTTCAATACCACTAAATCTGATTCCTTCAGATGAGCCCCCATGATGTAGTTTCAAATGTTTAGAGATAGGGGTGTCGATTTGTCTTGTGGGGTTTACCGAATTGACATGTTCCCGTATCCTAAGTTTAAACGTCCTAAAGGTTTTTCCCACATACAGTTTTTTGCACGAACAGGAAAGTAAGTATATAAGCCCTTTGGACTGACAGTTAAAGAAATTCTTTACTTTGGATTCCTGTGTGCCGAGGGAGTCTGGGAATGTTTTGGAGGGTCTACGTATAAACCTACATGCCTTACATTTCCCACATTGATAGGTCCCTAAGACTGGGGACTTCAGCCATGATGTTTTCTGGGGTGTAGTCTTGAGATGGCTAGGGACCAACATGTCCTTGATGTTGCGTCCCCTTCTTGCTGTTACTGAAGCCTTATGTGTGATTACCTTCCGTAAGTGTGGGTCTTGTTGTAAAAGGGGCCAGAATCTGTCCAAGATTTGCATCATTTGATGCCAGCCGGCATCAAAATTCCCTATACATCTTATGACTGCCTGTGATGGCTCTAGGTTATGTTCGATTAGAAGGTCTTTCCGATCTGACAGTAAGGCCCGTTTATAAGCGTGCTTTAAGCATCTATTCGGGTACCCCTTTTGTTTGAATTGGAGTTGTAAGGTCTTAGCCTTTAGTTTAAAATCATCCAATGTAGAGCAATTGCGTCTAAGGCGCAAGTATTGTCCAGTTGGAATCCCTTTCTTTAGGGAAGGGGGATGATGGCTAGACCAATTCAGCAAGTTATTAGTTGCCGTTGGTTTACGGAACAGAGTTGAGATGAGGGACCCTTCTTCTGTCAGCGAGATGGTGAGGTCCAGAAAATTAATTCTATTGCCACCAATTTCACTAGTCAGTTTGAGATTAATATTGTTGGAGTTAAGAGTGTGGACGAAGTCCAAAAACAGTTCCGAGGTATCTGTCCAAATGATAAACACGTCATCGATGTATCTTTTCCAGATTTTTATATGCTTTGTATATTTTACCATATGATCCGTGAATACCATTTGAGACTCCCACCACCCCAGGTGGAGGTTGGCATATGACGGGGCACAAGCCGTCCCCATCGCAGTCCCTCTCACCTGGTGATAATACTTTCCCTGAAAGGTAAAGTGATTGTGTGTTAAGATAAATTGCATCAGATCTTGGACGAATTTATTGTGTCTTAGTGATATTACTGGTTTACTGTCCAAGCTAGCTTTCAGATGTTCTAGTCCAACTTCATGTGGAATCGAGCTGTACAGGCTCTCCACATCAAGGCTACATAAAATAGCGTGACCACTAATTTTTGTTCCTTCGATGATACTTAATGTGTGTTTCGTGTCTTTAAGATATGAAGGAAGTTGAGTGACTAGTTTCCTCAGGATCTGATCCACATAAAGACTGATGTTTTGAGTCAGATTACCTCTACCAGAGACTATGGGTCTCCCATTTAGTACCGGTTGTTGTTTGTGTACCTTTGGGAGTGCATAGAAGGTGGCAGTGACGGGATTCTTGACAAACATAAAATTATATTCATCCCTGGAAATTAGAAGTTGAGATAAAGCTGTATCAAGGATTATTTTCAACTCTGCCAAGTATTTTTTAGTGGGGTCACCCTTTAGAACTTCATACGTATTGCTATCCCCAATTAGTCTTTGTACCATTGAGACATAATCAGGTTTGTTTAGAATGACTGTATTGCCCCCTTTATCGGAGGGTTTAAAGATAACCTCATCCAGTTCTTTAAGTTTTTTAAGAGAGATATTTTCTTGAGGAGAGATGTTGCTATTAGGTTGGATTGGAAGGTCTTTTAAGTTGATTTTTTCAATTTCATTGCATGTCATCTCCACAGATAGGTCTATATATTTAAAATCCACTAAGTGTGGAGTGAACATGCTTTTCTTTTTTAGATGTGTAAAGGGGGGATATCTTACTTCGGATTCGTCATTCGCAATAAGGAGGTCAACCAGCGTATCAAGTGCACCCATATCTGAGACTTGTAAACCAAGATCTTTTGCCCTTTTTTCCTCTTTCATATAGTGAAATTTATGCAGAGCCAGTTTTCTTTACTATAAGTTATTTACCTTGGGGATGTTGATGTTTTTCCTCATACACCCGCATTTTAATCTACCATTATTGTTCTTTTTACACACATATAATACACTGTCAGGATTATTTACCATACCAAAATTTATAGAGAACCACTAAGGAATCTGCTAATTTTAGCGTGAAACAGCTGAACAGAGAAAATATGTTTCAGCTCGGTTATATTTTAGATTTAATTCTGTTTTGCTATAATTCTGCAAGTCTAATGTGCTCCATACCAGTAGTACGTAGAAATTATTCACCTCTTTTGGCAATTACAGGGCAAACATTATACAGTTTTCACATCTGGATTTCTGATAGTTTGATTTATTGGGACTATGTAGTGTTTAGGGCAGTTTAGCAGCCCATCAATTTTAAGTATCTCATAAATGCATGTAGATTCTAAAAGTATAAAACCTAAATGTACCTCACATGGAGTTTTTGTTTTTTGAGATTTGTTATCTTATCAAATATTTGTCATCTAATGGAAATATTTTTCTGTACTGTTTACACCTTGCAGTGAGTTACATGCACCAAACACTACCTACCCTCTTTGTAGCAGCATCTAATCTCAAGCAGAAGGGACTCCAGGAGCTCTACACATCCTCAATATTGTAAATATGCAAAGTTGTGATGGTGCTAACAGAAACCATTTAAAATACCTGGCACTGACCAAATACTAAATCTAGCCATTAATAAAAAATTTTATATAAAAGATTACAGTGAAACACGTAATAAGGGGAAATAACAGCATGTTGGAGTCTGTAGACACTCAAAAAACACTTTGGTCTTGTGGTATATGATGCCTCAATAATCCCTAAATAGTATAATGTTGCTATAATACAGAGATCACCATTATGTTTTATTTATCGCAAGGTAACAATATGTGAATATGTCTTTTGCCATTAGTATTACATAAACATGCACTGCACACTGCTATATACGGATTATTATTGTTTTTTTTTGTTTTGTTTATACTTCCACTTGAAATACCATCTATGCAAGAAATAGTTTCTGCATTTTAATACCAACTAGTCATTTGGTGCTCAAAAACAAAAGAGTGATTGACAATCTTAACTTTTATGGTTAATTCCCTGGTTATTGGCAGGCCTGGACTGGCCATCAGGCATACCAGGCAAATTCCTGGTGAGCTGCGATGTCCATGTGCTGAGGCCGACAGGGGAGATCACAGGTCCACTGTTTTCCATGCAGTGTGATGCGGCTGCTATCTTGCAGCTCTGCCGGGTTCCTCTCGCGAGATCCAGAGCGTTGCCATGGCAACGCTCTGAGTCTCGCAAGAGTGAACTCTAGACCACAGGCTAGAGTTCACTCACTACTAGCACCACCAAGGATGTCAGCAAGACAGCAGCACGGTCCCCCCTACCAGGCTACAGGTAAGCAAGGGGGGGGGTGGCATACAATCAATGCCTATTTACTCTTTAAATTAATATATATTGATAATAATCTGCCCCCCAACAAACAATTCCTCCGTACATTCACACACACTGCACCCTCACACACACACTCATACAGCACCCTCACACACTGCACAATTACTCTTTTCTGGCATTTGTTGTCTCCCAATCTTTGGAGACACCAGAGACAAATTTCAAGCAAACACAGTGCAAGCATGTTAGTAAATTTGCTTGCGCTGTTCAGAACAAATACAGGGCCTTTTTCTCATGCTAGAGCTCTTCAGCAGAGCTATGCGCATGGTCTGCCCTGGTAGAGCATTAAACCAACATGCTCACTTTGTGATGGGGCATCTTTGTCATTGGTGATGACAAAGCACACCCTATCTGGCCCCGCCCCCTTTTTAAGTGGGCTGCTGTAATAAAAAAAATGCCCAGGCCGAATTATCTTCCCAGTCCGGCCCTGGTTATTGGTTCATCCCAGATTGGTAGCTATTTAGTACCTACCTGTACCAATTCCTCAATGGTAAGTAGCTCTGAGATCCGAGCATTTCTTCGATAGCCCCAGGAACGTTTGTCAATGGTCATGCAGTTTTCCCATTTGTGAGCTAAAAGATGTCCAGGGTTGTAGCGGTCAGCGCAGGTATAATAGCCACCATGTTTGCAGATACAACCAGAGCCCCAGCGGTCATTGGTAACAACAGTATCACGCACTGGGCTGAATACGTAAAGAAAGAAAATGACAATGGCCACAATATTCTTCATTAACAGTCAGATAAACACAAATCTTAGACACTCTGGGCACCCTCACATTAGGTGTAGTTTATGGGCTGAGGAATAATTCTTTATTTTGTGGGTTTCTTAATCTTAGATTTTTTTTTTGATTTTTTTTAAATAACTAGTTGTGCTTCATAGATTTTCCATAGTACTCCAATACAGCCTTCTGTGTTTCTCTTTATATTCCATTAACATTGCTGAATGTATTGTCGCCACAAACAGCTGTGTTGTGCAGAGGGTTCCTTAACTGTGTGAGTGTGACGAGTTATATGTATGTGTGTGATTGGCTAGTCCTGTGTATATGTGGGAGTGCGGTATGATTGTGAATATGCTTAACAAACATGTTTAAAAGGTATGTGTGTTTTGAAAACATTTCCCTGTCTGCTTATACCCATATTTTGTCACACCTCCTGTATGTTAAAAAAGTGGTATTTGCACTTTTACACTATTTACTTTTAACCAGTTTTTTTTTAAGTCTTGAAACACTTGAGATGCATTTTATTTAATTACTCCTTAAAATATTGAAAAGAATGAACAAACAAAAGACATATGTTTAGTCTGTACATTTATAGAATGTGTTTTATGTTTTCTAGATCCACAGTCTATGCTAGGTATGCATTCTTTGTTTTAAACAAATGGTAAACCTATTTTATTGAAATGACCTTCAGAATGTTATATATTAAAGGAACAATATAGTCACTAAAACAACTTAAGCTTACTGAAGCAGTTTTGGTGCATTGATTATGCCTCTTAAGTTTCACTGCCATTTTGTTTCTGTTTATGCAGGCCAACCACACCTCCCCTGGCTGTGACGGACACAGTCTGCATGAAAACAAAATGGTTTTATTTTCAGTCAGATGTAACTTACTTTAAATTTGTATTATCTGCTGCTCTGTAAATTGAAGTTTAATCACACACACCACAAGAGTCTCCTGCAAAGTCTAACTTGCTATTAACAGAGCAGGAGATAAGAAATTCAAAATAAAAAAAGGGTTTGCAATAAAGGAAGTGTAAATAATTAGATGACTCTTTACAGGAAGGATTTAGGAAGGCTGTGTAACTCACATGGGAGGTGTGACAATGACTGCATGAACAAAACGATTTAACTCCTGAATGGCAGCGAATTGAGCAATGTGACTGCAGGGGCATGATCTATACACCAAAACTGCTTCATTAAGCTAAAGTTGTTTTGGTGACGATAATGTCCCTTTAAAAGTGGCGTGTTTTAAATTACAACTGCAATGTAAAATATTCACAGCCCTCAGATTAAATTTAAACTTAGTTAATTTTTAGTGTAACCTGATGTCCTCCTTTTCATCCTGCCCGAAAAGTCTCAGATAACCATAGACTTGCCTTTCATTGTAGAGCCAGGCCAGGAAGCCAGTGCTGTTCCAGTATACATCGGGGGCATTTCCATCACCATCAGACCAGAGGATCTCTGGCTTGTACTTTGTTACAATTTCATAAAGCTCAGGCAAAGATTTAGCTTTAGGAAATAGATGTGTCTTGAAACCATTATTTTTATCACACTGAAACAGAGGATTGAACCACTCAAACAGCGAGTGATAAAGTCCAAAACGCAAATCAGTGCAATTCTTAACAGCTTCTGCCAGCTCCCCCACTAGGTCACGTTTGGAGCCTACATCTACAGAATTCCAATTCCAGGAGAATTTTGATCCCCACAGTGTGTAACCTTAAAAGACAAGTAAACATACAATTAATATACATCTAATATGACACAATTTAATTACACAAAATGTACAAATGTCCATGTATTTTTGCAGCCAACATTAGTTACGGTTTATTAAGGTCAAATTTCCAAACATAAATATATAGATGTCATTTAATTGGTCTCTATACACTGATCCGCCAAAACATTAAGGTACACTATAGTCCACAAAACAACTATAGCTTAGTGAAGCAGTTTTGGTGTATGGATCATGCCTCTGAAGTCTCACTACACAATTTTCTGCCATTTAGGAGTTAAATCACTTTGTTTAAGCTACCCTAGTCACAACTAGGGATCGACAGATATTGGGTTTTTAGAGCAGATACCGATAATCTGTGAACTTTCAGGCCGATATTCTGTACATTTACCATTTTGAAAAAATAACGATTTGGGGGAAAAGGGGGGAAAAGGGGAAAAGGGGAAAGGGAAAAGGGGGAAAAGGGAGGGAAAAGGAGGGAAAAGGAGGGAAAAGGAGAGAGAGAGAGAGAGAGAGAGAGAGAGAGAGAGAGAGAGAGAGAGAGAGAGAGAGAGAGAGAGAGAGAGAGAGAGAGAGAGAGAGAGAGAGAGAGAGAGAGAGAGAGAGAGAGAGAGAGAGAGAGAGAGAGAGAGAGAGAGAGAGAGATACACACACAGAGATAGATATATATATATATATATACACACACACAATGAATATATACACACATATAATGAATGCAGTGTGTGTGTGTATGTATATAATGAATGCAGTGTGTGTGTGTAATATATATATATATATATAAATAAATAATGAATGCAGTGTGTGTGTATATATATATATATATATATATATATATATATATATATAAAAAATATATATTATGAATGCAGTGTGTGTATATATACATACACTGCATTATATATATATATATATATATATATATATGGTACAGTATTATTGTATATACAGAAGTGCAGAATTATTAGGCAAATGAGTATTTTGACCACATCATCCTCTTTATGCATGTCTTCTTACAAGCTGTATAGGCTCGAAAGCCTACTACCAATTAAGCATATTAGGTGATGTGCATCTCTGTAATGAGAAGGGGTGTGGTCTAATGACATCAACACCCTATATCAGGTGTGCATAATTATTAGGCAACTTCCTTTCCTTTGGAAAAATGGGTCAAAAGAAGGACTTGACAAGCTCAGAAAAGTCAAAAATAGTGAGATATCTTGCAGAGGGATGCAGCACTCTTAAAATTGCAAAGCTTCTGAAGCGTGATCATCGAACAATCAAGCGTTTCATTCAAAATAGTCAACAGGGTCGCAAGAAGCGTGTGGAAAAACCAAGGCGCAAAATAACTGCCCATGAACTGAGAAAAGTCAAGCGTGCAGCTGCCACGATGCCACTTGCCACCAGTTTGGCCATATTTCAGAGCTGCAACATCACTGGAGTGCCCAAAAGCACAAGGTGTGCAATACTCAGAGACATGGCCAAGGTAAGAAAGGCTGAAAGACGACCACCACTGAACAAGACACACAAGCTGAAACGTCAAGACTGGGCCAAGAAATATCTCAAGACTGATTTTTCTAAGGTTTTATGGACTGATGAAATGAGAGTGAGTCTTGATGGGCCAGATGGATGGGCCCGTGGCTGGATTGGTAAAGGGCAGAGAGCTCCAGTCCGACTCAGACGCCAGCAAGGTGGAGGTGGAGTACTGGTTTGGGCTGGTATCATCAAAGATGAGCTTGTGGGGCCTTTTCGGGTTGAGGATGGAGTCAAGCTCAACTCCCAGTCCTACTGCCAGTTCCTGGAAGACACCTTCTTCAAGCAGTGGTACAGGAAGAAGTCTGCATCCTTCAAGAAAAACATGATTTTCATGCAGGACAATGCTCCATCACACGCGTCCAAGTACTCCACAGGTGGCTGGCAAGAAAGGGTATAAAAGAAGAAAATCTAATGACATGGCCTCCTTGTTCACCTGATCTGAACCCCATTGAGAACCTGTGGTCCATCATCAAATGTGAGATTTACAAGGAGGGAAAACAGTACACCTCTCTGAACAGTGTCTGGGAGGCTGTGGTTGCTGCTGCACGCAATGTTGATGGTGAACAGATCAAAACACTGACAGAATCCATGGATGGCAGGCTTTTGAGTGTCCTTGCAAAGAAAGGTGGCTATATTGGTCACTGATTTGTTTTTGTTTTGTTTTTGAATGTCAGAAATGTATATTTGTGAATGTTGAGATGTTATATTGGTTTCACTGGTAATAATAAATAATTGAAATGGGTATATATTTGTTTTTTGTTAAGTTGCCTAATAATTATGCACAGTAATAGTCACCTGCACACACAGATATCCCCCTAACATAGCTATAACTAAAAACAAACTAAAAACTACTTCCAAAAATATTCAGCTTTGATATTAATGAGTTTTTTGGGTTCATTGAGAACATGGTTGTTGTTCAATAATAAAATTAATCCTCAAAAATACAACTTGCCTAATAATTCTGCACTCCCTGTAATGAATGCATTGTGTGTGTCTATAATGAATGCAGTGTGTGTAGGGATGTAATTTGTGTAAAATGGGTGGGAGGGGAGGCATTTTTTAGTTTAATTTTATTTTTAACAATGTTTTATTATTATTATTTTTTTAGTCCCCCCTCCCTGCTTGTTACCTGGCCAGGGAGGGGGGATATGGCATTCCCTGGTGGTCCAGTGGCATGTACTGAGCAGTGGGGGGTCTGGCAGCAAGCTGTTACTTACCTTCCCAGCAGCTCCCTTCATCTATCTGTGTAAATCTCTCGGCCAGCGTGCCGCACGGAGCGTTTCCATGGTAACCCGTGGCAATGCTCTGCAGCCGCGGGACTCACAAGATTTACACAGAGCTGAAGGGAGCAGCTGGGAGGTAAGTAGCAGCTTGCTGCAAAACCCCCCGGGACCGCCGGGCTTGTAATTGGCCCGGAGGTCCTGGTATGTATTATCGGCAATATCGGTATCTCTGTTGGCTGATACCGATATTGCCGAAAAAACCAAATATAGGCCGATATCGGTAAAACCCATAATCGGTCAATCCCTAGTCACAACTCTCTACATGTGACTTACACAGCCTTCCTAAACAAAACACTTTCTGTAAAAGGTTTACCAGAAAAGTAATACAAAAATAGTACAAGTGCTAAAAATGTATCACACACACACACACACACACACACAATAGTAAATTAAAATTATAATATACATCACCTGATAAAGTGCTATAGCCCCAACAAAATGCACTTAAAACCAGGTAACAAAAAATGTGCACTCTGTCTTTAAATCACAATGTTTATTGCTTGGGACAACCACAATGCAAAATATATCTGATACAAAGCACTATTTTCTATTTTCAAAGCCTCCCTACAGACTTCCAGAAAAATAGTTATTTTTTTTGCTTTCCAGATAGAGCAGGAAGAGCTCTGAAACTGAACTATGATGCCAGGAGTCACAATATGATGTCACTACAGTCCCGGCGGTGCGTGAGGAAGCAGAGCAGGAAGAGCTTAGTTTCCTCACCACCTCCATTGGGCATCTGCCTGTCCGCCCAGCCAGCCGAGCCTGCAGCCCTAGCAAAGAGCCTGCCAGCCCAGCTAGCAGCCCCAGCAAGGAGACCACCCATCAGCAGTCAGGGACAGGATCCACTCCAGCTCTCCCAAAGGTAGGATTTAAATAAAAAAATTTTTTTTTAAAGTGAGTGTATGAGGAAATGTGTGCGAGTATGTGTGTGTCTCTGTCGGTGCGTTAGTAGCTGTCAGTGTGTGTTTATGAGCGAGTGAATGTGTGTGTCTGTCAAATCACTGAGGATGTGTCAATTCAAGCTAGTTGCTTTGGAGCTTAGTGTCCCTTTAAATGGCAGACAAGTGTCAGACTGCAAGCATTTACCTTCGTGGTGCTTTGAAGTCAGGACAACATACTTGGCCCCAGAAGCTCCCAGTATATCAGTCCACTGTTTAGGATTGTAGAACTCCGCAGTAAACATTGGGCCAAAATCTTCATATCGGAAGTTGGGAGGAAAATTATTTGACATAAAATCTACATAAGCTTTCGACTTCATTCCTTGCCAGTACCACCTAAATTAAAAATGAAACCGTAAAAAGCAAACCAAAGATGCAAGGATTTTATAAATAACCCATAATTTTGTATATCAACTCACAGCACAACCACCTATCATTGACAAAATTAACAGCTAATAAGGACATTCATTATCCCATTAGCCAAACTGCTGGAGAGGGGACAAACTTTAATGACTGCCTGAAAATATTTTGACATAAACTGAGAACATAAGCACCCAAAGACTATTTGTACTATAATCAATACAATCAGCTGAAATGGTTAAGGTGCTTTTTATTCAATGCTTTCCTATGGACATCCAGCGTCATCTCGGTGATTTTCACAGTGAGAATCGCGGAAGTGGCCTCTAGTGGCTGTCAGGTATACAGCCGCTATAGGCTGGATTAAACCTCAATGTAAACATAGCAGTTTCACTGAAACGGCTATGTTTACAGCTGCAGGGTTAAAACTAGAGGGGTAGTATATCGCGCTTAGAAGAGTAAAAAAATAAATAGATAATTAAAATTATACGTACATAGAAATTTCAACGTCCATATGATAGGTATAATAACCTCAAAGACAAAATTATAACAGAACAATAGTGCAATATAGTACAGATAATGATGAAATAATATATAATAAAATCTTAAACAATCAGTGAGTAGATCCCACTCACATTCTTTGGAGCTATATAAATATACTATTTTTAATTTTGTTGTTTGAAGTCTCTACCTCACCTGGGATCATTTGGACTAATGTCACTGTGAATATTCGTATTATAACACACAATATATATATATATATATATATATATATATACATATACATATATACATACACATACACACACACACATATACACACACACACACACACAAATAAAAACCACATTGCTGTATAATTATATGGCCAGTATACAAAGAACGTAGACTTTCCAAGATTCCAAGGCCGCCACGTTCTTATTTCTAGTCCCTGAACGTCACGCCATTCCGTTAATGACGTGACGCTCTCTGCCTTCCTATACAGGGGGGGAGGGGGGGGGGAGGGCGGCTATCGATCTACCTCCACTCCTGAGAGCCGAACCTTTTGTGCCAATCCTCCCCCTCCTTTCTGCTACCCGGAGAAACGCGGCGCCGTCACAGTTATGACGCTTGCGTTCCATCGTGGATCGCACTTTGCAAATATAGGATTCTACATATAATGGATGTGCCACGTCATTTCCGGTACTCTCTTAAGTGGATATTTATTTGTGCTGTATACTTCCTGGTGCCACTATATCCTTAGGTGGGGATCATACCACCCAGGCTATTTTAACTAGAGCAAGTATCTGCTCCACCAAATGTGAGTACCCCTTGTATATACTTTCTTTGTATGGTCACTTCTACTTGGTAAGTACTACACCATTGGAGTATTTTTTCTGCTTCCTTTTATATATGATTTGGATTCTGCAATACCATCCAAAACATTAGAGGTGACTACTGATATTTATAGACTGGGATTGTACCGTCCATGTGCTTAAAGCAGTGCTTATATACAGAACAATAGTGCAATATAGTACAGATAATGATAAAATAATAAATAATATCTTAATATCTTAATATATATATATAAAGCAAGGGGGGTTGGCTGCACTCATCTTTTAACCTTGAAGTTGCTGTTTAGTGGATAGGTGAGTGCGCTGGATCTTGTGTATTGTATAATTTGGCCCCCCGCAACACCCCCATTTATGCATGTTCAGGTGAGTGCAGCCAACCCCCACCCTTGTTTTATATATACAGTGGGACCTCGGTTTACGAATTTAATGCGTTCTCCAGGAGATTTCTTATTGCGAAAAATTTGTAAACTGAAACGCGGTTTCCCATAGGAATGCATTGAAAACCCAATTAATCCGTTCTGGAGGTAAGAAAAAAAAAAAAAGTCAAAATGAGCTGGCATGGAAACCAACCCACAATGCAGAACACAATAAAAGGCATGCAAATGATGAAGCTCAGCTCCCTAACTTTCCACAGCTTGAGAAATGCACCAAAAAGTCCCAAAACAACTGCAAACAATTCCCAGAATGGCTCCAGAACTCGATGCAAAAGGCGCTCCAACACCTCCACACTCTGCGCCACGTGCTACCCACAGTCTCCACCATGCAGGGGGCGGTGCTATAAACCTCCCAGGTGCAATGCATCCTGGGGAAACTTGCTTTGTATTGCAAAAAAATTTGTAAACCGAGGCATTATTTTCAATGGATTTTCATTTGTAAACCGAAAATTATGTTAACCGAGGCGTTTCTAAACCGAGGTCCCACTGTGTGTGTGTGTGTGTGTATATATATATATATATAAATTATTAATTTTTTGGAGTCTAGCCAACTCCTTTGTTTTGCTCCCCTCCCTGTCACAGGTGCCTCATCCCAGGGCCCTATTTAGCCTTGTACTGCAGAGAGCCCCAGATGGAATTTTTTTCCCCCAAGTAAATGGGTTAATCTCATAAGAGCAGACATTAGGCTGTTAGTGTAGGACCTGCCAAAGATGGGGCACATTGACGTTGTGGCAGGCTAATGCATTGTATGATCATATACTGTAACTAAACCCCCATTATTTTTCCTAGATTAGGTGTTTAAAAAAAAAAAAAAAATACTCTTTCAACATTATAGTTGCTGTTTAGTGGATAGGTGAGTGTTCTGGGGAGGTGGGGGGTGTGTGTGTATATATGCTCTGTACATTTATTCTATTCTCATTATAGATATACTATATAGTCTCTAATTTTTATGTGCCATTTGACATACCCTAACTTTGGATATGTTACACATATACCCTCGCTCTATAAGAAATTCAGTACTAATAAACTTCGTTCCCATGGTTATACTTGGTGGACCTGTTCAAAAGTTTAAACACTGTGGAGCTCAGTGTTTGCCCTAATTACAAAAGTACTTCACACCCAGATACCTGCATGCCCATGCATATTCCTGTTGCACCCCCAGTTACCCTGTCAAGGGCAAACTACACAGCTGTTATTCTTAGCAACCAAAAAGGTCCTAATCCGACACTGGAGAACTGCAGAGTTCCCTTTAACATTCTAGATCACAAGAACAAGTAGGAGAATATGGCACACTCTGCCACAGAAACTACATGGTAAAACATGGGGATTATGGGAGGAGATCTGTAGACCACGGTACATCAAATACTGATGCACTGAAAAAAATAATTTATGTATTGAGATCATAACAAAATGGAAGGAATGGTACACCTAACAAGGTGAAGGTAGATGAATAAAGCCAAGGTTTGCAGAAAAGTTCTACAGGAGTTTAAACCAAAACTGTAGCAAAGGTCACCCCATATAATCCAGGATGTATCAGCCTTCCTACACTATTTAGTACCAGTGGCACTACTCAAGCCAGTGCCATAACTCTAGAGCAGGGGTGGGCAAATAGTAGATAACCAGATTGTAGAAATGTAGGGTGGGCAAATAGTAGATAACCATATTGTAGAAACGGCAACCTTGAAACATTGACATACTGGCAAAACATTATGGCATTTTTACTTTTACAACATCTAGGGGAGTGCCTGTCTCATTACTCGAGGGAGTGCCCGTCTCACTGCTCTAGTCCATGCAAGCAGCCCTACTCCAGTCAGTGCCAATCTCATAGCTCCAGCCAGTGAGTGTCTCATTACTTTATGGAGTGTCAATCTTATTATTCTAAACAGCGCCATTCCCATTACTCAACCCAATCTCTGTCCCACTATTTAAGCCAGAGCCACTTCAATACTCAGTCTCACTACTCCAGCCAGTGCCAGTCTAACTATTGCAGCATCAGTTCAACAACTCCTCCAGCCAATGCCAATCACACTAACCCACCCAGTGCAAGTCTGAGTATTGCAGTCAGTTAGAGTTTACCCCCGTGCTCACCAGAACCACTCGCTCCCGAAGCTGGGCACTGAGAACACTCCCCAATGGATGAAGATCCCGAATTTAGCGTCGTCGAACCATGCTGGAAGCGGTCTGGAATCCAGAGATTCCCAGGTGGGTTCGTAAGTGATTCTAGAATCCCCCGGTTGAAGAAGCAGAGTGAACAATGCGGCCAGTAGGGGGAGCACTTTTTGCCTGGGTTGTACCAGGGACATTGCTGCTGCTCGTGGCTACTGCTTCGTTCCGAGTGGCTGCTAGTCTGGCTTGTCACATGATAATTACTGGTAAAATGGGAGGGAACTAACCAGGAACTGAGGCTGTGTGCATCAAGCGTCGAACGGTTCTTCCTGGTTAATTAAATCTGGCCATGATTGTTTTGTTCCTGTTTTGATCGGTAGTTCAGATTTTATGGGCAATAGTGGCTGCAAGTTGCTCTGCATGATGTGTCTGTACAGTTTGTCCCTCTATTAAAGGGTATTTTGATCCCTGAAATCTGAAAACCCAAGTTAAAGAAGCATCGCACTGTCAGCCGATTATTTGTTTTTTTATAGTATTTTTTAATTAGTTGGAATACATTTACATTTTTACAAACGTATATAGCGCCAACATATTCTGTGGCGCTGTATAATAGGAAACATGACAAACTTTACATCTCAGTGATTTGAAGTCATCATGGTCCTTGATGTCTATATGTGCAGCATATTGCCATGAATCGCTATACATACTGAATTTAACTCTTGCTGCTGGAGGTGTAACTCCACCTTCAGCACCATGATTGGGGAGTCATTAGCCATAGACTTGCTGATGTAAATTCTGTACATATTTCTATGCACTGGGCTGGGTATTCATTGGCTGAAAGTGCACAGCAGGATCAGCATTCGCTCTGCAGAATCCATAAGTTGTAACCCTGTATTCACTGGAGAGGCCCCTAATGGGGACCATTATAAAAAGTTTTGCCTCATTACTGGGGAACAAGCCAGGGTACTCTTACCATCATAACTAGAGTTGAATACCAAACATTACGGTTTTTGGACCCCGAACATGGGTTCGGCCAGTGCAGCATGTGAGCTATCTACGCTGAGTAAAATGGCACAGAGCACTCTGATTGGATGGATTTCAAGCCATCCAATCAGAGTGTTATGAGTCATTTTGCACAGCGTGGGAAAGTTCTTTGGAATTTGTAATTCCTAAATATCTAATTTCTACACATTTAGGTGCAATTGAAGATTATGCTAGCGCTAGTGTACTTATAATCTTAATTTTAATAACGACAGGAGGCAAGTATTTTGCATAATTCTCTTTACTAAACTCCACAGCAGTAAAGAAAGTGAAAACATTTAACCAATCAAAATGCAATAGGGAGTATATTATCCCAGTAAATAGGCCCCTCCTCCTCTTTCTTTACTGCTCCATTGCAGACTGGTCAGAGTTTTGTCTCTTCCCTTTACTAATACCTTATATAAACGTTTATTTTATTATCTTACTACTTATATATATATGATTTCTTGTTTATTCTGTAAATTGTTCTTATCCTCATATTACTGCATATTTCCTTCTGTGTCTTTGTTACACTTCATATCTCTGTATTGCTGGGGCTGCTAGGGTTAATGTTCTCCCTGATTAACCTGTGCCTGACTGGGGTGCTGCCCCTATACTGTGCTGCTAAGGAGGTCGCCCTGTGGCCACCTCTATATCCTAGGTGAGGCCCGGAATATTAAATTATGTAATGTATACAAACGTATTGAGTATATCCTCCAATAGGTGGCGTTTGAGGAAATAGAGCAAATAGTACAGATCGTTTGATAATTTTCCCATACACAATCACTCTAAAGGTGCATAAATCTTATCTAGAGAGATTTATGCAGGTGATATACTTCAGAAAGTGTATAAATATGTAGTAATCCTTTAAGGGTTGTGATAAAGTGAAGGCAGATAGGCCTTTTAACCCCAGGGGAAGTACGTGTAGTTTGTGTGTTGCACAACACAAAGCATTGTTTAGTTATGGGCCCCTGGGGTGAAGCATTTGGAGAGAAGGGTGGGCCAATGCTCCACTCCACAGTTTAGTGGTTTTCTGGGGAGACATGGATCCAGGCCAGGGTTTTTTGGATCGTCTCCAACCCACTGCTCAGCTGCAGTTAATGAGCTGTTGCAGTGGGAATAAACTCCTCCCTGCTAGGCAGGTAAAGGGCAGGGATTGCTGGCTTCCTCCCAGGAAGCAGGTAGGAGAGAGGCTGTTCTCTCCAGATAGAGTGGCACTGGGAGTGCAGAAAGGAAGCAGTCAAGGCTGGCTTGGAGCACTGGGAGTGCAGGAGGAAGCAGTCAAGGCTGGCTTGGAGCACTAGGAGTGCAGAAAGGAAAGCCGTCAGGGCAAGGCTGGCTTGGAGCACTGGGAGTGCATGAGGAAGCAGTCAAGGCTGGCTTGGAGCACTGGGAGTGCAGAAAGGAAAGCAGTCAGGGCAAGGCTGGCTTGGAGCACTGGGAGTGCAGAAAGGAAAGCAACAGGCTAGCTAGCAGAGTGTTGCTAACTAATAAGGTTGGTGCAGTATGTTTTGTTAGTTTAACCCTGATAGAGAGGGTTATACAAAGTGAGTCAGTGCTCAGACGAGCTAGGTTTTTGTTTAAAGGGAAACCTGTTATATTTATGTTTTCATTTGCTGCTGCCTCATATGTAATCTTACAAATAAAGTGCCTGGAATGAAGTTGCATTGAAAGACTGTGCATGTTTTTGCCCTAGAGGACCGTGCTAACTGCAGACAAAGATCACAGGGTGGATGATATAAAATTTACAATTTATTAACGGACAAGTGACAAGAAGTAAATAAATGAATAAAATGGTGAGGAGCTCTGCCTCTTACAGAAACAGGTGGTGAGTAATCACTGGATACGCCGCTACTTACTGATCAAGCTCAGTATGGGTGGGCTGTAAACGTCTCCACAAGCGGGGTGAAATTCTCTTTTGATCCTGGCAGTGATTTTGCAGCGTCTTTGTGGCAGATTCGATGTTCTTAGCTTCCCGCTGTGAATAGTAAGTCCGCAAGCTCCGCCCTTCTCGATGAAGTCAGCGCGTTTCGCCGTTCAGTTCTGGCTTCCTCAGGAGTTGCTGATTACTCCATATTGGAGATGGGCATAAAAGGGCAAAGTCTCAAGTCCTTATGGGTTGTTTTCAAAATGCTTCATTTACATATTGCTCGTGCAGTGTGATGTTGCTCATATATACAATTATACCATACATATAAAATATACTCTAAACAATGTGTTATAAAAAAAATGTAGATACAGGATCCATCATTATATATCACAATGGATTTCTGTCCTAATTTATAATTGTAAAGGATCCTATTAACTCCGTAGTACCAATCCTTGCAGCTTCTCCCAAATTCCCAGCAGAATAGTAACGAAGTAGTGATAATAACTCCCAATTCCCCCAAACATGAGTCGAGACTTCATGAAGGGGTAAAACGATCTGATTTATTGATGGCCAAACCTAGCCCTTTTTGATGGTCTCCCAGCAAGGGAACTCCCACATGGGACCTTGTGGAAGACTGTGACAAAATCTACAGAACCAATCAGTTTACAGTACAATGATTAAACACACCCACAGTAACAGTGCAACCCCTCCTCTCTATCCTGGAGATAATTAACTTAAGTGGTTCAAGAGAACCTAATTATCTCCAGTTAGAGAAAAACATGTCCTTTTTATATTTTAACAAAACAGTATTAGAATCCATAACTTATATTTTGCCGAACATAGACTCTATGTTCCACATACCCCCAGATAGCTTGGATCTGAGCGCACAATATAGCCGAATAGCGCTCAGATCCCACGAACACAGTTCTCAATATCGTCGAGTAAAGTTTTAGTTCACCAGTTGTTCGGGAAATTGAATCCGAAAAGAGTTCCATTACTGCAACTACCTGGGGTCGGTCTATCTTGTATAGTAGGAAAGTCCTGAACGGTAAAGTGTTTAACGTGTTCGGGAGTTATTAGCCTTATGAACGGGAACATGGTACGCGTCAGCGGTGTGCGGCTGAATAAGTGTCAGAAAATAGTTCCAGAGGATCGACGCCCATCTACCGCTGAGTGTTCGATGACAAACGAATGTGGATCACCAAGCCTTTCATCAATTGCCTTGCGGTTAACCGCAAGGTCTGGGTGGTAAATGAGCTGCACACAACCTCAGTGGGAGGTCGGGTGGTTCGGTAGTTTGTTCGGTTCTTTGAAACTGCACGAAATAGCCATACTTGTGAGTACTTTTTATTTCACTTCAACCTATTTCTACATCGTGTCAACAGAGAGCACTATTGGTTGTTTCTATTTCTCTTTCCCTGAGAATTGGATACCATCACCCTCCAGAGGACAAGCATCCACACATCCCACAAGCGGGGATTAATCCGCTGTATGCCTGTTACACCTGAGCTGGACATAGCTCATTCGAACGTCAGTGTACAATTTATACTTTAATTTATTGACATCTATTTTATACACTCTACACGATTGGTCCTTTCTCATTGTGTCTTTTATATTGCGAGACAATCCACTACAAACAGAGAAGAGATCCTACCAGCTGAAACAGCAACTAAGAATATATAATCTTTGATATAAATTGGGACTGTTTTATACACTTATTTTATTTTTTAATTTTCTTTATTTATATTTTATAAACATTTTTTATCTGTGTATTTTTTACTATTTATTATTTTTTTCTGGCGCAGCCTTTCATTGCTTTTGTTGTAATTTTTTAAGTGCCCAAACTAATGCCAGACACTCTTTCAACGGTGGCATAGCTGACTTCGCGTGGTAATAGTTTCCTGCTCAGATATGCCACTGGGTGGTCCATGCCATCGTCTCCAACCTGGCTTAATACTGCTCCCAGTCCAAATATTGAGGCATCTGTGTGAACAAGAATCCTTTTAGTATGATCAGGTGCACGTAACGCAGCTTTGAGTTTCTGGAAAGCCTCCTCGCACTCAGGGGACCAGGCTACTTGTCGGGGTAGTGACTTTTTAGTGAGGTCAGTCAGGGGTTTGGCTAGGGCACTGTATTCAGCTACGAATTTTCTATAATAACCTGTGGTGCCTAAGAACGCCATAACCTGTGTTTTAGTCTGGGTTGGGGCCACTGTGTAATGCCCTCAATCTTTGCTGGTTCCGGCCTCTGTTTCCCTGACCCTACTCTGTGTCCTAAATACTGGACTTCAGCCATGCCTTGGCATTTTTCGGGCTTTAAGGTGAGCCCTGCAGTTTGAATCCAGTTGAGCACTACTGAGATGTGTTCCAGGTGGGCCTCCCAGGTGCCACTGAAGATAGCTTTATCATCCAGATAAGCACAAGCGAAGCCCTGAAATCCCTCTAGGAGCCGGTCAGCCATCCTTTGGAAAGTAGCCAGGGCATTCTTCATCCCAAATGGCATGACCTTAAAATGGCAAAGGCCAAATGGGGTGACAAATGCCGATTTTGGAATGGCCTCAGGCTCCAAGGGAATTTGCCAATACCCTTTACACAAATCAATAGTGGTCAAATAATTCCCCCCAGCCATGCGGTCAAGTAACTCATCCACTCTGGGCATGGGGTATGCGTCTGTGACTGTCCTATCATTTAGTTTGCGATTATCCACGCAGAACTAGGTGGTACCGTCTGTTTTGGGAACCAGGACCACCGGGAAAGATCACGGGCTTTGAGACGGCTCTATTACTCCTAGCTCTAACATATCCTGGATTTCTTTTAACATGCTTTCCCGTACTGCTTCGGGGATCCGGTAGGGCTGCTGGCCTGGGGTCTCCACTCTGTGGACTGCCGGGGTCGTATAGCCTGGGGCCGCAGAAAACATGCCCCCAAATCCCTCTAACAGTTGGGAAGCCTGAGCTTGCTCCTCTGGGCTCATTTCGGGGCATAACTGGACTTGTTCTACCCCTGTAGGTTCCTGAGGAGGAGATCAGGTAAAGGAATACCCTCACTACCCCAATCAATGTGTACCCGAGCCGTTGGCAGTTTATGTATTGCCCCTCCGGCCACCCTTACAGCAATTGTATGTCCTGTGTGTTGCGAAGGGGTGACCCGGTGAGGCTGTACTAGGGTAATAGTAGCTCCGCTGTCTCTCAGTCCTCTAGCTTCTTGTCCATTTAACTTCACGGACTGACGGTGGTGAGACCGGTTATCTCCAGCAGCTTGTACGGGGTTCAATTCATGTAACGTGGACCAATTTTCGGTATTGTTACTGGGCGACCCTTGAGTAGAGGGGTTGTAATCCTCTTGTACACAGTGTGCTGTTGCTTTTGTCGGTGGAACTGGTGTTCGCCCCCAGCGGTCTGTAGTACGTTGTGGGCAATTGGGTTTCATGTGTCCCACTTGCTTGCACCCATAACACATTGGAGCGGTCTTTTGATATCCAGTGGTTGTAGCGTTGCTCCCTGGTGGAGTTACCCTCTGCGGGGTAGCTGTAGGACCAGGTGAGGGGCGCGACCCAGTGAACCCTCGATTTCCATCCAGCCGTCTGCTCTCGTGAAATTCATCCGCCAATTTTGCTGCCTCTTCCACAGTCTGTGGCTTCCTGTCTCTGACCCAGTCTCTAACCTCCACTGGAGTGTAGTCATAAAACTGCTCCAGTAGCATTAATTGTACGGCATCTTCTAAGGTAGTCGCCTGACTCTCCTGCATCCAGTTACTGGCAGCGCATTGCATACGAAATGCTCACTCTGTGTAGGAATCCTAGCCTTGTCTCCTGAGGGCCTGAAATTTCCTTCTGTTATCTTTTCATAGTTTTGTATATCCCCATCTGGCATGGCTCTCAATGCTTCTGCTGCTCTGCCTGATAATTTGCTGCTTAATACCGCAGCCCAGTTAGCTCTGTAGCGGATGGCCCTGGGTTGTCCTGAGAATTTCATGTATTTTAATGCATTCGTGTGAAAACAGCAAAGTTCTATGTATTTAATGTATTGTATTCGTCTGAATGTTAGGTAGTTTCATTCCCTTAGTTTGTTCGAATGAAACTACCGAACAGTTAGACCTCCCCTGTGTGAAGTGTGTCCTCAATTACCCGTGTCTGGAACTAAAATCGGACACTCGACTAGGCGAACACCGCTGAAACCTCCACAAGCCCGGTCCGTTCGGTTCCTAACTCGTAGATAGAAAGAACCGAACGAGGGGATTCAGGCGAACCCTCCCTAGCCTCTGTAGCTAGAGGTTTTCATGCCATTTATTCCCTGACTCCAGGACCGACCATAGGGCCCATTCACATGGAACCGCATTCGGCTGTTTCACCCAGTGCGGTCGGTCATTTTATTCCCTCTATAAATTTCCCGAACCCCTGGTCTGATCTGGGTGATTTTTGGATATGTTGTTCACCCAGATCAGGGCTACCAGGGGGGTGTATAATTTAAAGTGGTACCCCTAAGTTTAGGGGTACATCCAGAAACGGGGGAATTGGTGTGCTGGATAAGGGGATTATGATGCAGGGGAGGAGATGTATGGGAGGTTACCAGAGCAGGATTGGCTACTGTACTTATGAATGAAAATCCCTCCCTTGCATGGGAGCAGGCTTTAAAAGGCCACTGTCTCAATAAAGCTTTAGTTATGCTCCTGAAACTGTGTGTCGTCCAGTTATTGGGATTGCTGTTGGGATACTGCTGTTATTTTGCCTGCTGGATACTTTACCCTATGGATTTATAAGTGCTTGTTCCTGAACCTCCCTGGGATTCAAAGTGGAGATAGGCTGTGTAATACCAGCTCTCCACTACATTGGTTGGCAGCGCTGGGATCCAGACTCACAAGGGAACAAGGACTAATGAAATACGGATGGAGAGTGATTATGCCAAGCTAAAAAGATCCACGCTAAAAGATCTCCTGGAAGCGACGGGTATTGCAGCAAGCAACAAAAGGAAAGCCACTCTCATAGCAGAAGTGATGGCTGAATACCAGAATGAGGACAGGGTAATCCCTGAGCAGCGGAGTTCAGCAGATGGATCTGAGCAAGAGGAGTTCCAGAGACAGCTGCAGTTTAGGCTGTCCTTTTATGGAGAGAATCCAACGGCGGATATTATATCCAGGACAATGACAGAGGTGCAGGAGTTTATACTGCGCCAAAGGCCACTACAGAGTCTGGAGAGGAATACTACCACTGCTACCATCACACAGGGTAAGACAAAAATACCTTACCAAGCATTTAAAACGTATGTAGAAGCAGAGGAGGATATAGATGCTTTTCTCCAAGACTTTGAGAGACTGTGTGCACTGCATAATATTAGTCCAGAAGAGTGGGTGCCTATTTTAGCAGGGAAGCTCACTGGAAAGGCTGCTGAAGCATATAGAACTGTACCTGATGAGGAAATTCGAAATTACCACAGGGTAAAAGAGGTGATCCTGGCCCGATATGCCATCACGCCAGAGGCATATCGGTGGCGATTTAGAGACTTAAAAAGGAATGACAAGGACTCATGTGGAATGGGCCTGCGAGTTACATCGGGCCACCCTGGGGTGGGTACAGTCCAATAAGGCTCGGTCCATGGAGGACTTATTACAAATGGTGTTATTAGAGCAATTTTATGAGGGCATCCAGAATGATAATCAGGAATGGGTGAGAGACCGCAATCCAAAGTCCCTCACAGAAGCAGCGAAAAAGGTGGATGAGTACCTGGATGCCCGCCGACAGCAAAAACCAGCTCCCATAAAGACAGTTATCCGACCCCTAGGGGGGAACAACCCATATCCCAATACCACACCGCCACCACGACAACTACCCCCTTTCCCACCCGCTAGTGTTCAACAGAAGCCTCAACCTACTAGCTCTGTACAGTGCCACCATTGCCAACGCTGGGGACATTATAAGAGGGAATGCCCGCAGCTAAAGGATCGCTCCACCTGGATCAGACCCGGACTACCTCCACCACCTCGACAGGCAGCCCACTACTACCAAGCAGAAGCAACAAGTCCCTATGGCACCACAATTCCCATAAACACAGTAGAACAGTGGGAAGTTTTACATGAAGCGGATCCTGTGCAGGCGAATGCTGACAACCGCCAGCATCATAGACAGACTGTGTACTTGGAGGGGAAAGCAGTCCAGGGGCTCCGTGATTCAGGAGCCACCATCACACTGGTTAAAAGTCACCTGGTACCTGACCAAGCCAAGACCAGCAGTCAGGGTAGCCGGGGGAGCAGTATACCGGCTACACACAGCACGGGTACATTTACATTGGGGAGCGGGGTTTGGGAATGTGGAGGTGGGGTTGATGCCCCAGCTGCCAGCGGAGGTTTTGTTGGGGAACGATTTGGGCAAATTGACGTCTGACGTCTGCATACCCTATGCCTCGGATAGAGGAGTTATTAGACAGGATGGCTAGAGCTCACTACCTCACAACCATTGATCTATGTAAGGGGTATTGGCAAATTCCCCTGGCACCTGAGGCCATTCCTAAATCCGCTTTTGTCACCCAATTCGGTTTATACCAGTTTAAGGTAATGCCGTTTGGGATGAAAAACGCACCCGCTACCTTCCAGAGGATGGTGGACTGACTCCTAGATGGATTTCAGGATTATACTTGTGCGTATTTAGATGACATAGCCATCTTTAGCAACACTTGGGAGGAACATTTGGCCCATATAGGGGCAGTGTTAGATAGAATCCGAGAAGCCGGATTAACCCTGAAGCCAGCGAAATGCAGTATAGGGATGGCAGAGGTACAGTACCTCGGACACAGCGTGGGGTGTGGGAAGCAGAAACCTGAACCTGCTAAGGTAGAGGCAGTAGCCCAATGGCCCACCGCCAGGACAAAAACCCAGGTCCTTGCTTTTCTAGGGACGGCCGGATACTACCGCAAGTTTGTCCCCAACTATAGTGCCCTGGCCAAACCCCTCACTGATCTTACCCGTAAAAATTTACCCCGCCAAGTAACCTGGACCCCGGAGTGTGAGAAGGCGTTCAACCTGTTGAAAGATGCACTTGTTAATGCCCCTGTCTTGGCCGCTCCCGATCCAACTAAACGTTTTCTTGTTCACACAGACGCTTCTATGTTTGGATTTGGAGCAGTTTTAAGCAAAATCGGGGCCGATGGCGGAGAACACCCCGTAGCCTACATCAGTCGGAAACTATTACCTAGAGAAGTGAGCTACGCCGCCATCAAAAAGGAGTGCCTGGCTGTGGTGTGGGCCTCGAAGAAATTGCAGCCATATTTGTATGGACAGCCCTTTTCCTTGCTCACGGATCACAACCCGTTGGTCTGGCTAAACCGGGTGGCTGGGGACAATGCTAGGCTGCTGCGCTGGAGTTTGGCGCTGCAGCCTTTTGACTTTAACATCCAGTACTGCCCGGGCAAACAGAATGGGAACGCTGACGGGTTGTCAAGACAAACTGACCTAGAGAAATGATCCGTGAGCCTCCCCGGACATCCCCAAGCCGATCCGTGTTGGATCAGACTGTGTATGCTGGCTTGTGGGCAAGGGGGAGAAGTGTAGCGGATAGCCCTGGGCTGTCCTGAGAATTTCATGTATTTTAATGCATTCTTGTGAAAACAGCAAAGTTCTATATATTTAATGTATTGTATTGTAGTTTCATTCCCTTAGTTTGTTCGAATGAAACTACCGAACAGTCAGACCTCCCCTGTGTGAAGTGTGTCCTCAATTACCCGTTGCAACATTGTTGCGAACAGGTAATTGACAAGCTAAGTAGCCGTCCTTTGTTCTCGGGGGTGGCCGCCATTCGAAAAACGAACACGTGGCAGCGGCCATTTTAAAACTCCCGAACAGCGGTGTTTTGCCGTCGAGTGTCTGGAACTCAAATCGGACACTCGACTAGGCGAACACCGCTGAAACCTCCACAAGCCCGGTCCGTTCGGTTCCTAACTACCGAACGGCCCCTCATTCGGTAGATAGAAAGAACCAAATGAGGGGATTCAGGCGAACCCTCCCTAGCCTCTGTAGCTAGAGGTTTTCGTGCCATTTATTCCCTCCATAAATTTCCCGAACCCCTGGTCTGATCTGGGTGATTTTTGGATATGTTGTTCACCCAGATCAGGGCTACCAGGGGATGTATAATTTAAAGTGGTACCCCTAGGTTTAGGGGTACATCCAGAAACGGGGGGAATTGGTGTGCTGGATAAGGGGATTATGATGTAGGCTGAGGGGAGGAGATGTGTGGGAGGTTACCAGAGCAGGATTGGCTACTGTACTAATTAATGAAAATCCCTCCCTTGCATGGGAGCAGGCTTTAAAAGGCCACTGTCTGAATAAAGCTTTAGTTATGCTCCTGAAACTGTGTGTTGGGATTGCTGTTGGGATACTGCTGTTATTTTGCCTGCTGGATACTTTACCCTATGGATTTATAATTGCTTGTTCCTGAACCTCCCTGGAATTCAAAGTGGAGATAGGCTGTGTAATACCAGCTCTCCGCTACAAGCTCTTTCTAAATCTTCTAGCACACATTGTCTCTCAAAGTCTTGTGAATAATTATCTATATCCATCTCACCTTCCACAAAGCTTTTAAATGCAGCGTAGTTGATTTTGAGAGGTCTCCCCATTGTAGATCCAGATAGCGACAATATATCCACAGGAGGTGACCTGTTTCTGGTTTCTCGGGCTTCCTGGGCATTCTGTGCCTCCATGGCTTGTGCCAAGATCTGCACCACGATCTCCGGTGTAGGGTTAGGTCGTACCAGGCTAAGTCTCCATCTCACGTCTATTTGGAACTCTGTTTCCTCAGCATTCGCCATTTGTTGTTCGCTGGTTTGATCGCTCTCCAGTAGTTCAGCTATTAGCGTGGCTTTCGGTTTATTGGTTGCCACTATGCCTCGAGCTTCCAGCAGTTCTTTCAACATTGTTTGTTTCAAACGTTCGTATCTATGCGCCATTCACTACTTGGTTCGGTACATCTTTTCGGGAGAAAATCCCGCCACTTGCCACCAGTGTAAAGGATCCTATTAACTCTGTCGTACTGATCCTTGCAGCTTCTCCCGAATTCTCAGCAGAATAGTAACGAAGTAGTGATAATAACTCCCAATTCCCCCAAACATGAGTCGAGACTTCATGAAGGGGTAAAACGATCTGATTTATTGATGGCCAAACTTAGCCCTTTTATGATGTTCTCCCAGCAAGGGAACTCCCAGATGGGACCTTGTGGAAGACTGTGACAAAATCTACAGAACCAATCAGTTTACAGTACAATGATTAAACACACCCACAGTAACAGTGCAACCCCTCCTCTCTGTCCTGGAGATAATTAATTTAAGTGGTTGAAGAGAATCTAATTATCTCCAGTTAGAGAAAAACATGTCCTTTTTATATTTTAACAAAACCGTATTAAAATCCATAACTTATATTTTGCCGAACATAGACTCTATGTTCCACATACCCCCAGATAGCTTGGATCTGAGCGCACAATATAGCCGAATACACTCAGATCCCACGAACACAGTTCTCAATATCGTCGAGTAAAGTTTTAGTTCACCGGTTGTTCGGGAAATTGAATCCAAAAAGAGTTCCATAACTGCAGCTACCTGGGGTCGGTCTATCTTGTATAGTAGGAAAGTCCTGAACGGTAAAGTGTTTAACGTGTTCGGGAGTTATTAGCCTTATGAACGGGAACATGGTACGCGTCAGCGGTGTGCGGCTGAATAAGTGTCAGAAAATAGTTCCAGAGGATCGACGCCCATCTACCGCTGAATGTTCGACGACTTTAAAATGGCGACCACCACGTGTTCGGCAAACGAACGTGGACCACCAAGCCTTTCATTAATTACCTTGCGCTTAACCGCAAGGTCTGGGTGGTACATGAGCTGCACACGACCTCAGTGGGAGGTCGGGTGGTTCGGTAGTTTGTTCGGTTCTTTGAAACTGCACGAAATAGCCATACATACGAATAATTAGACGAAATGCTGTTTCTCTGAGTCTGCTCAAACAGGGATTTCGTTACAATCATATTTATACATTTAAACATACAATTTAGAAAACGTATAGGAAAGCCTAGACATAAAATGCTAGAAAGAGTAAGTAGTATTTGCATAGAAATCTATGTACAAATATATATTAATTTCTCTAAGGCAATGTATATTTACAGAAAATGCATATTTAAAGAGACAATAATCAAAAACTTTTTAAAAACTTTTTTAAAGGGACAGTAATGATAAACTTTTGAAGGGGATAGTCACATAGAAAAAGGGGGATAATCACATAAAAAGACACCTATGGAACATAAAGGTGTTTCCAGACCTGCTTAAAAGAGGGCAAAATAGAGAATATATATATACATTTTATTTCAAGAAGTGGCAAATTTCAAAATCATGATTGAGGCCATGTGGGACCATAGTATTTAAATTAAAAATCCATTTCATCTCTGCCCGTCCAATCTTTACATTAAAATCTCCACCTCTCCATTCGCTTTTAACTTGTATCTCAATAAAATCCAATTTTGTGGGGTCTGCTCCATGATGATCCCTAAAGTGGAGTGACACCTGATGTAGTGCGTATTTCCTTCTGATGTTGTAGACATGCTCACATATCCTAATTCGCAATGATCTTGTGGTGCGTCCTATGTAGTTGAGTCCACATGGGCATGAGAGCATGTATACTACATTATGAGAATTGCAAGTGATTCCCTCTTTAATTTTATATACAGTGTTATTTGCTGTGAATTCTCCAGAATACTTTTTCCTACTACCTGTCTTGGTGCAGGCGTTACAATGCCCACATTTAGAAAAACCCTCCTGCATACTTAAAAAGTGTGTTTCTCTTACTTTCAGGTTATCTAAAATATTTTTAAATAAAATTATCTTTAAGTTGGGAACACCCTTATGAATTATTTTTGGTTTACACGTTAGAATCTCATTTAAAATGGGGTCTTCTCTTAATAGAGGCCAAAATGTATTGATTATATTGCATACTTTGTGGTTATGTCCACCTGAAAACTGACATAAAAATGAACATTCACCCCACTATTATTTTGGATATAGCTGTTCACATCCACGGGTTTGAAGTAAGTTTTTGTTTTGATATTGTTGTTTTCTATGTATATCATGAGGTCCAAAAAATTACCGTATTTTTCGCTCCATAAGACGCACTTTTTTTCCCCTCAAAAGTGAGGGGAAATGTCTGTGCGTCTTATGGAGCGAATGTGAAGAATTACTTACCTGTCTTGGAGCGTGGGCCGGCTTCACAGCGCGCTCCGCGGTCCAGGAACTTCTATTTCAGGTTCCGGTTTTCGGCGGGACTGAAAGGAAGTGTGCACACTGAGTGTGCACTTCCTTTCAGTCCCGCCGGAAACCGGAACCTGAAATAGAAGTTCCTGGACCGCGGAGCGCGCTGTGAAGCCGGCCCACGCTCCAAGACAGGTAAGTAATTATGGGACAAGGGGAGGGGGAGACACTATGGGACAAGGGGAGGGGGTACACTATGGGACAAGGGGAGGGGGGACACTATGGGACAAGGGGAGGGAGACACTATGGGACAAGGGGAGGGGGACACTATGGGACAAAGGGAGGGGAGACACTATGGGACAAGGGGAGGGGGAGACACTATGGGACAAGGGGAGGGGGGACACTATGGGACAAGGGGAGGGGGAGACACTATGGGACAAGGGGAGGGGGGACACTATGGGACAAGGGGAGGGGGAGACACTATGGGACAAGGGGAGGGGGACACTATGGGACAAGGGGAGGGGAGAGACACTATGGGACAAGGGCAGGGGGGACACTATGGGAGGGAAAGTGCACTATGGGACAATGGGAGGGGGGGACACTATGGGATCAGAACACTAATGGACAAGGGGAGGAGGGGTTAAAGAACACTATGGGACAGGGTAGGAGGGGTTAACAATCACTATGGGACAGGGTAGGAGGGGTTAACAATCACTATGGGACAGGGTAGGAGGGGTTAACAATCACTATGGGACAGAGGAAAGGGGGGTTAAAGATCATTATGGGACAGGGGAGAAAAAAAAATATTCTGAACAAACTGTCCCATGGTAAGAAACACTATGGAACAGTTTGTTCAGAATATTTTTTTTTCTGGGTTTCCTCCTCTAAAAACTAGGTGCGTCTTATGGTGAGGTGCGTCTTATGGAGCGAAAAATACGGTAATTCCCTTGTTGCTATGCTCTGAAGTCAAATGTATCCCCCAATCATTAGAATTAATTTTTATAAAGAGTTGTAGATGTTCCACACCACCTTTCCAAATCATGATGAGGTCATCTATATACCTCTTATAGAGCACCAAGCTTGACCCTCAGCCACTTTCCTTCCCCAAATGGGTAGCTTCCAAATGGGCCATAGAGAGGTTAGCGTAGCTGGGGGCAAACTTAGTGCCCATAGCTGTGCCACATTGCTGAAGGTAAAAATTACCTTGGAACCAAAAGTAGTTGTTTTCCAGGATAAGTTTAATTGCCTACAAAATAAATTCAATTTGTTCTGTTGGATACAAAGAGGATAATTCTAAATATTGTTTAGTGGCTCTTATTCCTAAGTCGTGTCTAATGCTGGAGAGAGGAGACATATGCTGTCACTAATAGAAAGTCATCCTGCCAAATTATATCTTTTAGAATTTGGAGAATATTTGTTTGAAGGACTTTTTTTGTACTATGGGTAGGAGCATGTGGTCTACATATTCAGATAACCTACAGGAAATTGAGTTAATACCGGAGATAATAGGGCATCCTGGTGGTTTTTGTAAGGTAACTTGATAGTTCTTTTCTGCTCCGATATTGCTCCGTTTCTAGTCTGCTCTGTGCATCCACATGAGAGCTAACAAACTCTTTGACTATTTATACACAGACACCAATTGCAATTTAAAAAGCCACATGTGTGGGAAAGTAATCTTTAATTGTGTCTGGGTTCGCACCATGCAAGGCAGACTGCCAGGCATGGTTGTCACTTCACAGGGCCTGGCTGAGATTGAACCTGGGTCCTCTGCGTCCCAGTCGGTGACCTTACCCTGTTGTCACTTCTCTTGTTATTTCTGGTTCTATTCTCATCCTGTGATGTCTGCGTCTCTGGGCCTGGACTGCTTCACTCCTGCTCATGGTTCCTGATTGAGTGGCTAATTAACTGCCTTTATAAGCCCTGCCTTGCCACTTCCTCCTTGTC
Source organism: Pelobates cultripes (assembly GCA_933207985.1). NCBI lineage: Eukaryota > Metazoa > Chordata > Amphibia > Anura > Pelobatidae > Pelobates > Pelobates cultripes. The sequence goes on along the minus strand of OW240913.1, from coordinate 212,812,980 downwards.
AGTTCGTTTTGTTCCTGTCTTGAAAACTGCTTAGTTCATCTGACTCCTGCTTTGACCTTTGGAACTGTTTATCGTATTTGCCTGATTTCCGCCTGCCCTGACCATTGGAACTGTACCTGACTACTCTATTGGATTTCCCTTGTCTGTTCTGCGTATCCAGGAGTACTTTTCCATCAAAGCCCCAGTGCATTGTTTCACAACCTTGGAGATTTCTTCTTAGAATCTCCTCGGTTTGTGTTAAACTACTAAGGTGTGCAAGTATGACCCTGACAAATTGTCATTCTAACGTGCGTGTAAACTTGTGTGTCTGTAACAAAGCCAAACATTCAATTGTAAACTTTCGATCAGGGCCATTTGGGTGATTTCCGTTATCATTATGATTTAAAAAAGCGCCATACCATATGATCAAGCTGTCGCAACAACATTAAAACAGTCTGTTTATTTAAATATGCACATTTGTGGCAAATAATGAAACCGTAATTCCCAAAATAAAACACATTAGCATAAACAACCCTAAAGACATGAAGAGATAAAGAAAAAAATGGGGGGTCGGGGGGGTTTATTTGCCTCCTGTCTTTAATAAACTTTAGATTATTATTTCAAAGATAGAATAATCCTCAATTTTACAGCAAGACAGGGATCTTCATATTTAACACCTAGAAAGTAAAGCATAAAAAGCATGAAAGCAAGGACCGAAAAAAAGACCCAGATAGTAGATTCCTGAGACCAATCTGCCGCAGACAAAATCTCGGATAACAAACCTCCCAAGTCCATGGCAGCCAATGCCATGGTACCTCGCACCAAAAGATCTTTCCACATCTGCAAGCTGAAGAATCCATTTGACCCATTACCCTGCCATAGGAGACGAAATCAGTTTAAAAGGTTGTTTATATAAGATTAAAAACTGACCGCGTGAAGAAGTCTGGAAAGACAAAGTCGACAAGATGTAACACTGAAGGACGTGAGATACACAAAGTTGAAATCTATACAGAAGATACCAAAGAAGAATTAAACTTAGTTCTGCGAGAAATTGTGAAAGACACCCTGTCTGACAAAATGTAAAGAGTCAGTCGAAAGCTCTAGTATTCAACACTGAGATAGAGGAGATAAGCCAGTTTTGCCGATAGTTGACTCAAAGACAGGAAGTCATTATCCATCCATCTTTCCAAAAACTGAAGGACCGTAGAAAGTTCCAAAAGGAGGAGTAACAACTGGAGTCCTGTAAGACTTCCATTGAGATAAAATTGAAAATTACCATGACAGAGGTAGTAAGGGAATCCAAACCCCTTTCAGGAACCAGCTACTTCATGATCTCCATGTTCTGGTGAACTGAGACCAGGAGTCCCAGAGCAAATACCGAGCCATTCATGATAGGCCTGGCACATGCCACGATCCCCAGAAACCATCCAGGCCACCGGGGACAGATGATCATGTAAAACTAACGCATTAGGATTGTGAGTGAGGAAAAACGAGAGGAACGTTGCAGGACAACTCCAGTAGAAGCTGGGAACTATGATTGAGATGTCCATAGTGGTGTGACGAGCAATGTTGTTACACCCTGATGCTTCAGAAGATGATGAGTCCACAGAATCATCAAGAATGGAGGAAATGCATAGTGCAATACAGCTCTGGGTACCTCTGCCAGGCTTGCTTCCTAGCTGGAACCGGGAAACCTGAAGTACTTGTGAAGTCACCGCAGCTTGACTGGAGTCCTTCTTGAACTTTTCCATCTGACTAGCCCTTCTTCCAGGCAGGTATTGCCCTCTCTGCCTATTCCACTGCAGCCTTTTTTCTAGGCAGGTATCGTCTCCTCTACCTGTACCTCTGCAGATTTCCTTCCAGGCAGATATTGTGCCCTCTGCCTATTCCTCTGCAGCTCTGCTTACAGTGATTGCTATTGCCTTTATAAAGGCACTTGCGTCCCTCAGGCCTCGCTCTATTGATTTATCGCAGGGCTAGAGCAGCCAGCCAATGATACTCTCCTCTTCCATGGTTGCAAAGTCTATAAACTCCATAAACTCTGATATTATCAGCATTCTATGATGAAACAGGTGTACATAGTCCTGTTAGAGCTCAAACTCCAGGTTATCCAGAAAAGTCAGATCCAGCTGCAGCTCTGTGATCTCTGAAAGGTCAAAAAGGTCTTTCCGTTCATCTCAAATGCACCAGAAGCGAGAACCGTCTGGGTTTTCGAATTCCATAACATCCTCAAAATCCTCCCACAAAAGACCAGGGCCATCGTAGTAATGCCCGGTATGACTCATCCAACCACACTTCGGTCATAACAAGCATCTCCAGTTCCATTTCCCATTCATCCAAGGGTTGTTCTCCCAGGAACTGCCTCCTTAACTCCAGTTCTCATCAACGCTGGTCGGTGGTGGGGATTCGCTCTGGAACGGTCAAATTTCTTCTAGTTCGTCCTTCCAGAGATCAGATCAGAGCACCACCTTCTCTGCTGGGATAGGGTCATCCTTCTGGCCCAGAACTTCCTGGAGTTTTGCATCGAAGTAGGATACTGTACAATGGGCAAATGACATCCATATCCCTACTTCCAGAAGGTGGGTGTCCCCGAAGATATACTGGTCTCCAAATTTTCTAGGAAGCCATCCCACTGCTAGCACCAAATGTGCCGGAGTTCCCTGTTGGGTACCTCTGCCAAGCTTGTTTCCTAAATGGAACCGGAAAACCTGAAGAGCTTCTGACCCAGTTGCCGCAGCTTGACTGAGATCCTTCTGGAGCTTTTCCACCTGAAGAGGGTGCAGCTCTCCTTCCAGGCAGGTATCATCCCCTCTGCCTATTCCTCTGCAGCTTTCCTTCCAGACTGGTATTGTCCCCTCTGCCTACAGTGATTGCTATTGCCTTTACAAAGGCACTTGCAGCTCTCAGGCCTAGCTCTCTTGGTTTGTCCCAGGGCTGGAGGGATAGTGCAGCCAGCCAACAGGTCTGAAGACTCTGTAACTGGGATCCCTAAAAACCCACACAGGACAACCAGTTCCAAATGTAACTGACATACAATACTTTATTTTATTTTAACTCAGGACAAAACAAACTGATTGCTGCCCCTGAGGAAGTCCCACTGCATGGCAGTGTGCAGTCATCTAAATACAGATCTTCTACAATGTAAACCTACAGTTTAAATAACCCGGTCAAAATCTCCCTCTGGGCGCCATCAGCCAATCCCAGAGCCAGGTCTATTTATTCACCGTGGTTCCTCATTACACGGTCCAGGCCTCGGTTTCTTTTTTTTTTTTTTTTATTCTTTATTTTAACTGTTAGCATTGACAGAGCATGCTGACTTTCAGAGGTAACAATCATTTCCGTTACAGACATAACATTCACATCCCATGCCAATCCCACCATCCACCCTAGGGCAGATCGCCTCTCCTCTCTTATACCCCACTGTGCATAGCTCCGAGTCTGTGAATTGCTCATGAGTCCCCTCGGTTCTTCCGCTTTCACTTTCCTTGCCAATGCCAGTTTTCTTGTTTTAACCAAACACAAGATAAACTTACAGAAACAAAACAAACAAAGAAAGAATAGATATTGTCTCCAATTCCCGAAACGTAAGCTAGTCTGCTCCGCCCGGGCGATGGGCCCTCCATTGATATCTCTCCCGCCCAGTCCCCCCAGTAGGACAGCTCACTGGTTGGCTATACCCCATTAGTGGTCTTTCATTCATGACCGTGGCCACCCCTTTGCCTACGTTATGGCATTCTCTACTTCTCCCGGACTACCCCTATCATGTTCTAGAGAAAGCTTACTAGTGTCCCTGCGGTAGAGTCAACGGGAAACATCAACTCCCCCTATCTGCCCAGTGCACCCCATGGAAGCAAGGTAACGAAGCAGTTGGTGTGTAGGAGACAGAGAGATAGAAAGGTAAGGTGACAAATTGGTAGGAAAAGAACAAGACAGGGGGGCGGGGGGAGCGGGGGAAGGGGGCAGCAGGGGATGAGAGGCCACATTCCTCTTCTCACGCTACATTCCTAGTGGGGAATTCTCCCATGGTTCCCAGATCCTCAGAAAGGACTGGTGGGTATCCCTTATTCGGGCGGTTAGGTCATCCATCAGGTGCACTTCCTTAATTCTATTGAGAACCTCTTGTGTCGTGGGGGCCGTTTGTTTTAGCCAGCTTGCAGCAATGGCACGCCGTGCTGCCAATGTAATTTTATGGAGGAGTTTTTGTTCCCTCCGGGTCCACCCCTCTAACGATCTGCTTAATAAGTAAACCCATGGGTCTAGCTCTGGGGCTCGGGCAAAGACTTGGGTTATCATTCCTCTAACCTGCGTCCAGAAGTTGTGTATCACCGGACAGTCCCACCACATATGCCTATATGTTCCCCTGATACCACACCCCCTCCAGCAAGGGTCCGTGGGAGTCTTCTTCATATGGTACAGCTGGGTGGGGGTGGTGTACCACCGGAGCATTGTTTTCATGGATTGCTCTTGCATGGTGACACATATCGAAGAGGTATGATTGGCCTGCCATATTTCTTGCCATTCTACTCCCTCTAGTTCTTCCCCCAGATCTCTTTCCCATTGGGTTATATATTTAAGGCTGCCCCATTCCTTAGTTTCTAATGATAGATGCTTATATAAGATCGTTATCAGGCCCTTGGGCATCCGTTCCTGTATGCAAATGCGTTCAAAGAATGTCATCGTCTGTTGTGCCGCTGCCTGTATATGGGGCTGCTTAGCATAATCTTTGACTTGGAGGTAGCGGAAAAAGTCCGCTGGAGTAAGGTGCCCTTCTTGTCGTAGGGCATCGAACAGGAGGAAATCTGCAACCTGGAATAACTGGCATATCCGTTGGAACCCTACCCTCTCCAAATTCCGGTAATCTCTGGCCGCCATGCCTGGAGGGAATTCCTTGTTCCGGAGATATGGCATAAGGGGGGAAGGGTCTGAGGCTAATTCATATTTGTGACGAGACCAATCTCGCCACATTGCATTGGAGAAGCCTGGTTGCTCGCCTGCTGCCTTTGGACTATGGCCCCCTGTTAAAAGACATCTTTTTTTACCTGCAGAAAAGTTTAATTCGTGCTTTTCTGCCTGGGGTTCGGTAGATTTGTTTGAATGTGTTATACCCCAGATAGGAATCCCATGGAGCCCATTTGTATGAAACTGACTGTAAAGACTTTGGCTCCATGGCGATTAAACTGTATTCGTGTGGTCTGAGCGCCATTCACTTAATAATGTGCGCTCAGACCTGAGCTATCTGGGGATATGTGAAATGTCTGTGTTTTATGTATAAAGGTGACTTTATGTATTTTAAAGTGTTTTGTGTCTCTTTGCAACCATGTGCTTAATGGAGTCTTGTGTCTGTCCTGGGAGATAATTGAATTACTTATCTCCAGGATAGAAGACTCTGAAACTGGTTTGGGCCAGAAAGCCATGCTTCATTTAGTCACAAAGGACTTTTACTAACTTTTGAACCCCTTGTCTGATTTGTGCCATTTTTGAATATGTTGTTCCCCTGAATGGATTGATTGTGAATATGTAATTTTATGTGAATGTGATGTATGGTTTTAGAGTTATGAAAGTTGGGTAGAAAGTATGTTTTAACTGTATGTATAATTGTTTCCTCTCAGGATAAGGGGAGGGAATATGTGGGATGTAACTGTGATGTGATTGGTTGTTTTATACCTCCCTGTGGGCGGTCCTGTATTTGCAAGACTGTAATAAAAACCAGGCTGGGTGTGCCAGCACCTCAGACCACTGCTTGACCCTCAACACAGAGCCTTGTCTCGTTCTTGGGGGGATTCACTGTATGCTGTTAGAGACTGATTGCCAGGAGTGTAAGCTGATTGTCTGCTTTTCCTGTTCGTCTGCTAGCAGCCATTTGGGAGGTTCCAGTTCGGGAGTTGGAGTGCTATTTTGTATCCAGTTCGGGAGTTTGGTGTTCTGCAGTAGCTGTGCCTGTATCTCTGGAAAGGGGGCCGATCGCCTAAACGTTTTTTACCCCTTGTGTGCAAAACGGTCCGTTACAATATTTATGTGCCATGGTGTCCCATAACCTGATGGAATTAAGAATGGCTGGGCAGGTGACTTTAATTTGGGGTCTATGTGGCTTTGGCACCCAGATAAGAAGCTGTGGGAGGTCCGCTCCCACCATCAGACAAGCCTCGGTTTCTTTCTACTAATTAAAAATGCTTGCTTTTGGTTGATTTTCATTATTATTTGATTTTGTCTTCAGTTTATTAACAATATTTATATTACTATACTAACAATATGTATATACACTGCAAAAAAATAAAGGGAACACTTAACAACACAATGTAACTCCAAGTCAATCACACTTCTGTGAAATCAAACTGTCCACTTAGGAAGCAACACCGAGTGACAATCAGTTTCACATGCTGTTGTGCAAATGGGATAGACAACAGGTGGAAATTATAGGCAATTAGCAAGACACCCCCAATAAAGCAGTTGTTCTGCAGGTGGTGACCACAGACCACTTCTCAGTTGCTATGCTTCCTGGCTGATGTTTTGGTCACTTTTGAATGCTGGCGGTGCTTTCACTCTAGTGCTTTCACACTAGTGGTAGCATGAGACGGAGTCTACAACCCACACAAGTGGCTCAGGTAGTGCAGCTCATCCAGGATGGCACATCAATGCGAGCTGTGGCAAAAATGTTTGCTGTGTCTGTCAGCGTGGACGTGCTACCAGGAGACAGGCCAGTACATCAGGAGGTACAAGGAGGACAACAACCCAGCAGCAGGACCACTACCTCCACCTTTGTGCAAGGAGCAACAGAAGGAGCACTGCCAGAGCCCTGCAAAATGACCTCCAGCAGGCCACAAATGTGCATGTGTCTGCTCAAACGGTCAGAAACAGACTCCATGAGGGTGGTATGAGGGCCCGACGTCCACAGGTGGGGGTTGTGCTTACAGCCCAACACCGTGCAGGACGTTTGGCATTTGCCAGAGAACACCAAGATTGTCAAATTCGCCACTGGCGCCCTGTGCTCTTCACAGATGAAAGCAGGTTCACACTGAGCACATGTGACAGACGTGACAGAGTCTGGAGACGCCGTGGAGAACTTTCTCCTGCCTGCAACATCCTCCAGCATGACCGGTTTGGCAGTGGGTCAGTAATGGTGTGTGGTGGCATTTCTTTGGGGCGGCCCTCCATGTGCTCGCCAGAGGTAGCCTGACTGCCATTAGGTACCGAGATGAGATCCTCAGACCCCTTGTGAGACCATATGCTGGTGCGGTTGGCCCTGGGTTCCTTCTAATGAAAGACAATGCTAGACCTCATGTGGCTGGAGTGTATCAGCAGTTCCTGCAAGATGAAGACATTGATGCTATGGACTGGCCTGCCCATTCCCAAGACCTGAATGCAATTGAGCACATCTGGGACATCATGTCATGCTCCATCCACCAACGTCATCTTGCACCACAGACTGTCCAGGAGTTGGCAGATGCTTTAGATGCACTCAGGAGACCATCCGCCACCTCATCAGGAGCATGCACAGGCATTGTAGGGAGGTCATACAGGCACGTGGAGGCCACACACACTACTGAGCCTCATTTTGACTTGGTTTTAAGGACATTACATCAAAGTTGGATCAGCCTGTAGTGTGTTTTTCCACTTTAATTTTGAGTGTGACTCCAAATCCAGACCTCCATGGGTTGAAAAATTTGATTTCCATTTTTTAATTTTTGTGGGATTTTGTTGTCAGCACATTCAACTATGTAAAGAACAAAGTATTTCAGAAGAATATTTAATTCATTCAGATCTAGGATGTGTTATTTTTGTGTTCCCTTTATTTTTTTGAGCAGTGTTTATTTATAGTGCAATAAGTCAAAATCCAGAAATGAGATATATATATACACACACACAGATGGAATACACTCACATTTAAAAGAGCTATGTGTAGAGGGCGTACAGCGGTATAATCCCCGCTTATGGGATATGCAGAAGAAGTGCGTACGTCAATACAGTCTGGATATCCAGGGCTCCAAGAGAGGATAAAAAGGCAACAATAGTGCTCTCATTAAAATGTAGTATAAAATAAATAAAAGTATACTCACAAGTCTAGAGCAGGAAACACTGCTCTACTGGTAAAGCGTTGGTGGTATGATCCCCACCCCAGATTGCTTTGAGTACAGGAACAGTAAAATGCCAGGGAAAAATAAAAAAAAGTGTATATAAAATACAATAAAAAGAAAATTGGCACAACTCAAGTGACCAAAAGAATTTTATTGATAAAATACACAATTTAAAATAACCATAACGCGCTTCACCATATGTGGCTTCTTCAAATGGAATAGAGATAACAGCCTGGAATACTGGATTTATTTAGGCGTAGAGCGTAATTAAAATTCAATTAGCCAATCAGAAAATAATATATAAAGAATATATCAAACATAAATGGAAATGATATAGTTAAAATGATATATATAAGGATAGAAGATACTATGTCTATAAGTATCTTCAAAAAAACGAGCATTGAATGCATAGGAATTTAAGAAAAAAGTTAGCCGTGTGACACAGAAATACTGTGTGTCAAAAGGTATCATGGGTAGAGTAGTTTATTGCCGATAAGCATAGGGGAGAGGGGCCGGACTAAGCAAGGGGTGTGTGTAAACACTTTGCGTCCGCCCAGTAGGCAACAGCCGGCCGCATGTGAGACATGCGCAGTCGGCTGTGTAGGAGGGGCAGGTAAACACGCGATCAGCCTAAATAGAGCTCTGATCGTATGGAGCTAAAGTATTAGCCTGCCGCAGACTGGGCATGTGCGGCCGGCTGGAAAAAGATTGGCTGGTGTCGGAAGCCATGTTGTGGTTGGCTACGCCAGTCAAAATAGAACAGCTCAAGTGAATAGTGAGCTTAATAGGTGATTACACAGGAAGTGGGGGGAAGAGTTGGCAAGCATACAAAAACTTAAACACAATAATAGTAATATATGTAAGAGCATAGAAACACTGGAACACAATAATACTATAAATTAAATAATACGTAAGATGATGTTTATAAAAAATAAACACAGATACAGTAATAAAAAATGTATAAACAAAGATATATAAAATTAGATAAAATAAAACAGATCAAAGTGTGTGTTAAGTGCGTGGGAAACTAGGGTTTTTAAATTAAATACCCATTCCATCTAGGTTTTACCTAGAATATTTTTAATATTTCCACTTCCCCAGGGAGTGACACAGTGAACTTGAGTGATTTTGTATCATTGTTATGTATACAGAAATGTATACAGAAATGTTTAGAGACTGAGTGATTTAAGTATCCCTTTTTGATGTTTCTGCTGAGTTCACTCAGTCTAATTTTCAAGCTTCTTATAGTCATGCCTACATACTGGAGGCCACAAGGGCACTCCAGTAGATAGATTACATTTTTACTGTCACAAATGATAAAGTGTTTAATTTGGTATGTTTTATTGGTTACATTTGATTTAAATAAAGTAGTTATAGACGGGGTAGAAGGGTCAGTATTTCTACAGACGATACATCTCTAACATTCATAAAAACCGCTGGCATTCGTAAAAAAAGAGGTTATATTGGATTTGTCTTCTTTAGTGAAATTTGTGGATAAAATAGACTTAAAATTTAGGCACCTCTAAAAACAATATTGGGTTTATCTGGTATAATGTTATTCAGTATATTGTCTTGTTTTAACAAATGCCAGTGTTTTTTAATTACTTTTTTTAAGTGACTACTTTTATTGTTAAAATTGAAAATAACAGGAACAGGTGCTAGTTTTCTTTTTTATGTTAAAAGGTCAGTTCTTTCTTTTTCCCTGATAGTTTCTATTGTAGTATTGAGATAAGTGGGTGGATAAATAATTTTTTTTCTGTGAATTTGTCCTTTAAAAATTCGTCTTGTGTATTGCAGTCTTGTAATTGGGAGCAATTTCTATGCAAACGTAGAAATTCGCTTTTTGGAGCACTTTCTAATCATGGTTTATACTGACAACTAGATTGTTTGATTGCTGTGTTAACATATACTTTAAAAAAAAGGTTTTAGTGTGAATTTTGTTGTGTTTTTTTTTTTAATTTTTTTTATTTTATTGTTATGCATATCATCATACATGTTGACCAGTGTATGTAAGGTAATGTGAATATTCACGGTAGCAATAGGCACACAGATGAGATCTCACACATAGTCTAGGAGTATTATCTCCCCCTCTAACGTCTCGTACTTGTCCTCTTGTCACATAGTGTTAAGTGTCCGCTGTAACGGATCACCTGGCAGCCCGACTGGGTACCTCCGTTGTAGGATGCTCCTAGCGCTTCCTGAGGACTCCAAACACTGCAGCAGACACCACAACCATTGAACCGGAGAAGCATACGAATGCTCCATACAATCAGCTTACACTCCTGGCAATCAGCATACAATCCAATTCCCCCAATAACGAGATGGCACTTCGTTTTGAGGTCAAGCAGAACTGACTGTACTGGCACATACAGCCTCTTTTATTCCCAATCCACAAACTTAGTACTGCCCACAGGATTTTACAGAACAACCAATAACACACGTACATTACAGAATACACTCCCAGCAATTATACACAAAATCCTCCCCTCTGCCTGTGATATAATTATGTTACACAATGGGTTAACATAATTATCACAAGCAGGAAAAATACAGTTTTTATACATGTGCTATAACTTTAAAAATATAAGTCCAATCTTCATTAAAATTACATATTCAGAATCCGCATGCTTGAAATATACACATATTCAAAAATCAGGGCAATCGGTTCAGGGGTTAAAAAGTTAAGGGAAAGTCCTATTTGACCAAATGAAGCATGGTTTATCTGCCCAAAACCAGTTCCACAGAGTCTTCTATCCTGGAGATAATTGGGAAGTAATCCAATTATCTCCAAGGACAGAGGCAAAACTCCATTAACCACATGGCAGTACAAGACCGTAAAATACAATAAAATACACAAGGTTACATTTATTACATAAAATACAGACATGCAACATATCCCCAGATAGCTTAGATCTGAGCGCAAATTATTACTGAATGGCGCTCAGATCACATACATACAGTTCAATTGCCATGGAGCCAAAGTCTTTCACATAGTCTTTCGTTATACGAATGGGCTCCATGGCATAGCTATCTGGGGTAACACTGCTCACATAGGGAAAGTACCGAATGACCCGGCTTTCGGGTCTTTGCAGGGGAAAATCCAGCATTTCAACATGGGGCCATAGTCACAGGGCAGGAGGCTGGCAATCAGTCTTCTCCAATGCCCAGTGGCGAGGTCGGTTTTGCCACATCCGCATATTGTTTAGGTTTGTGTGATCAGTTCCTTGTGTAAAGCGAGCATTCTCAGTACTGTGTGTGGTCAAGGTGCTTGGGCTCTTGTTCCCGATTCGAGCCGTTTCGTGGTGTAATTCTATAATTGCCTTTGGCTTTGGTAACTGCTCCGTGGTCAGCGCCTCTGTGTGTAGGTGCCGGGTCGTGGTCTTCCGTCCTCTGCTGGCGTGACAGGTCTAGCTCCTGCAGGAATGGCCCGGACTCTTCTGGGGAGGTCTCATCTCCCATATCGGCAATTAGGAATCCCTCCATACCCCAGCGGTACTTGATAGACGCGTCTCTCAGTCTTCTGGCTACTGGTGCCAGCCTTCTCCTCACCGTCAGCACCAAGAAGGGAATATCAGCGTATATTCCTACCTTGTATCCTTCCCAGGGTATTAACCCCATCTCCCTGGATCGTTGCATTATCTCCGTACTTACAGATATGTCTTTTGTCGTAGCTATGACGTCTCTGGGTGCTCCACTCGGTGCTGCTGTCGACTTCCGCATTCTAAACGCTGACGTAGCCAGCGGAGAGTCTGGCCTGTGTTTCATAACAATGGAGGAAAGCATTTTGTGGATCCACTCATGGAGTTTCGCGGTCTCGACCGTCTCCGGGATGCCCCTGAGACGCAGGTGTCGGGCCTCCAGTGTGGTCAGCACTCTGCTCAGGTGTTGTAGCTGTGAGGTAAGTGCTGAAAGTTTAGCTTCGGTTGCTTGGGTCTTCACTTCTCTGGAAGTCTCCTTCTCCTCTAGCTCCCGGACCCTCTGGTGGAGTGCTTCTACTTCAGTCTGGACTTCCCGGAGGTCGTCTTTCCACAGGTCTGAAGGCGCTTTATGTCCCCCTTCGTCCTCGTCGGATTCTGATCTGGGGGAAGCCTTTTTGGATCTAGGTGAGGGCAGGGTTTCCTCTTCCTCCTGCGAGGCATCTAAAGCCTCCGTATCAGGCGCCATCTTTGCTGGTTGGCGTGGTGCCGGTCGCTCGAAGGAGAGCCGTATATGGGGCTGTTTAGGTGTTTCTAAGCGGTAGAGCTTTTTGTGTTTGCACCCCATTATCTCTGCTTGAGGGGTGTCTCTGTTTCTAACTGGAAATCGTTATTTTTTGTGGCTTAATTTTCTTTTTCCACTAGGCCTTACAGAGCTCCGTGGAGAGACGTCTGTTCAGTTCGGCTGTCAGCCACGCCCTCCACCCCGAATTTTCTTGTCTTTAATAAAAAAGTAATAGATACTTTGCTAAATTCATATGATAAAATGATGCCCCTGTTGTTATCATTTAAAGAGTTGATAAAAGAAATAAGAACATCTTCTGTGCCCTCCCAAATAAAAAAATAATCATTGATGCATCTAAAATAAGTGACCAGGTTGGCCCGACAAGCATGCCCGCCCCATAATATATAGCATATAGATATATACCAAAATCCTGAGCCACTCTGACATACCCATTACTGAAGAAGAGTCTTCCCAAGCATCTCTGCTGCTCTAGTGAGACTTTACTTTGGACTATTATTTCTAGCTACATTGGTGCAGGCCTACTCCGCTTTTTGCATTACTCATTTGTTTTATTGAAGGGGTTGGAGGGATTCCCTTCATTAGGGTTTCTGCCCACCTACATATTGTTTGTTAATTAGCGCTAACCTATTCCTGTATTGTTTCGCTCTGAAATCGGCTGATGGCGCCCAGAGGAAGGTTTTTTATTGGGTTATTTAAACTGTGGGTTTACATTATAGAAGATCTGTATTTTGATGACTGCACATTGATTTAATGATTGCCCGCCCTGAGGAAGTCCATGCAGTTGGACAAAAGGCGTAGGGCTATTCGATTTATTTGTTTTATTACTGTTTGCTGCTTCAATGCCTTGGGAATCTTTCTTGTGTAGAGTGAATATGGTGATATGCAAATTCTGTTTTTATATCTTGTAAGTGAGACCAATAAATGTAGTTCTTCTAACCAGTGAAAATCTGCTTTATATGTCCTTTTCTCTCTCCTTATATACATATGTTTTGGATGTGAGAAAAAGAAGAAAAAAATCCTGAATTTGCGGATGTTGTTGGTACTGGTAGCCAGAGGTACAGTATGACTCGAATAATCGGAGCCTCATGCCAGAGAAGGTCATTCTGCTGACCAGCGCTAGAGGAAAAACAATCCCTGCAAAACCTTCTTCAAGAAAATTTGAGCCTTATTCAAAGAAGTATAAATAGACACAAACTCCAGGATGAGGGATACCTTGTTCATTAGAATAGGCTAGTACATTCTGCTCTCAGCTTGTTCTTGATGTCCTTGTTCAGAGGATGACAAAGTCAGTAATACAGAAACTTTGCAATATAACCAGAAATGGTCCACTTGGAAGAGCGGGAATGCCTTATGGCTCTAGGATCAAACACCCGTAAGCACTCTAAATCCAACATCTTTACTAGACTGTCAGATAGTTGAAAGTGTGACAAGAGGGATGTCTGCCATGGAACTACCCATGTAGTACTTATCCACCATGTCATAGTCCAGAATGTCAACCTCGTGAAGAGGCACCAGGGACTCATGGGGAGCAGGTGCATAGCCGAGTTTCGTGAGTTTAGTGGAACTCTTGATATCATTGGCAGAGTCACTGTGACCCTTTCATTAGCGCTTGTAGGAGGATCTCATCGCCAGGGAATGTTGCAACCGGCCACAGTATGATCTGCTATGCCTGGGCAAGAGAGGGAGGTCGTGCGGTAATGCCTATGGGGTCATCGCCAACTGAAGCATGGCCCATGCTTTAGGAAGGGATGCGATTAAAGTCACACACAACCACTACTACAGGCCTGCGGACACATTGAAACTTGCTTCATCAGCCATCTTCAAGCACAAAGTGAAAGTAGATCGACAGTATTAATGCCAAAGGAAACATAGCTGGGGGTCACCCAAAGTGCTAAAGTGGTAGGGACATTTGGCCAGAAAGGAGTAAATTGAGGGGGTCACCCTCAACGCTCAGACACCTGGGAGAGGTGTTGAGAGAGGATCCTAAGATTCCAGTAAAAAAGGAAGTTACCCTGCAAGTGCCATACAAATTGCATGCATAAACAGGAAAGGAAAGCCAATAATCTGTGTATGGGTGTCACCTAAAGGGAGCAATATGGTAAGCTCGGGTAAGGGAACTATCCTCAGGGCATTTAAGCAGGCTCACAATGGCAGGAGAGAATGCAACAGGAAGAAGAGAAATCTCCCCACCCAGGGCCCACTGCAGGGAAGGAGAGCCTGGCAGCATTCCAATCGCAAAGCCTTCCACCTGGGAGCACCAACAAGAGTAAGATGGCCTCTCTATTGCAGGATAAGGAAAAACACAGGGGATCAGGGGAAACCCAAGCAGAAGAGAAGACGGGAAGGGTCCGGCTGCACGTTTAGCGATTGCAGAGCTGAAACAGCTGGCCACAGTCGCGAGCATCAGAGGCAAAATGGGGGGAGAACCATACAAAAGAGGTACCAATATATATTAAATCCCGAGCACACCCCTGTAGATAAGAATACATAACATAAGTACAATATACACAGTCAACAAAAACCATCAGAGGAACATTGAGATGGAAGATTCTCAGCTGGAGGCAGCAGCAAAGAAAGAGGAAGTGGGATGGTCTAGTTAAGAATTAGATATGTCCTACCTCATTTTGATTGGTTGTTTTTTACTGACTATGATAAGTTTCTTTGCTGCTGGAGGTGTTAGTAAAGAATATATAAACAAATATCATTCCTCCTGTAATGCTGTAACAGTGGGATTTTTTTTTTGTTAATCAACCTGGAACGAATGGGCATCCAGCCCCATCTATTGGGCTGGATTAAAGCTGTGCACTGGTACCCAATGGCAAGAGTTTTCAATGGGACCATTACAGATCTGTTTGTTAATCAGATTGGTACATGTCAGGTTTGACCTCTATCGCCTATCTTTGTCCTTACCCTTGAATCTTTCCAAGAGTCTGTACTATTAAATATGGATGTTCAGGGAATAAGAACGACAGATACCCATCACAAGAGATCAGCCTACGCTGATGGCCTTTGCAAAATATGGAAAGTACTAAAATTTTAAGATTAATTATAGTAAGTCAATGATTCTGAGCGTGAGTCTTCCAAACAGATGGGCCATTCCACTCCACCAGAGCTTTCCCTTTAAGTGGGTAGGGAACAAGATTAGATACCTAGTTATATTGCTCACTATTAGTCAACTCGACCTCTGTCTAGTTGGGGGGAAAAGTGCCAAAAATTTACGAGTGGTGGATTGGAGGAAGCAGGATACTAACAAATTATGAAAGGTTCTGGAGGAGACCAAGGTGCTGTCTGTGTTCCCATGGCTCCCACCGATGGTGAGTAGAAAATTGGGGCACTTACACCCATTTATAAAATCCACACTCCAGGTCTGGTACGGTAATGCTGCAAAATTTAGCTTGACAACATCCCCTCCCCATTACTGTCCTTGATACATAACAACAAATACACACCGTGCCTGGAATCAAAGGCAATATGCAAACTACTTACCCAGGTTATTCCACACATATGTCGTGCTCTCATCTGGGGTGCTAACACCAATAGAGTTACTAATGGTAGGGCCTTGGATTTCATTCAAGCATATTTTTAGATACAGACAACCCACTTCTGATAAGGGGCCTAACCACCTTTGAGAATTTATGCCTTAATTCAATCATGGTAGCATACAAAGTATCTCACTTGTACTCTACTACAATCCCAACCACAGAATGGCCCCCTGCCCCACATAGGTTACTGAGCAATGTCCATTGGGGAGATTCATTACAGCACATTGGCAAAAAATATTAAATTTGACACACTATTTCTCACTTTATAACAACACACAGGACACAGCTTAATAATTTATTATCATGCTGGTACCATACCACCCCAATATCTTTAGAGAATAAATCCTTCTCATGACAGTCTCTGCTGTCTCTTTACTCATGCACATTAATACACATCTAGTGAGAGTGTCCCCTAGTGAGGTTCTTCTGGCGGAAAGTGCACACTATGCTAAAAATGTTCTTGGATGCCCCAGCACTTTTTAGGCCAGCACCAATGTTACCACATCATAACACTGCCCTAGGTCTAGCTATAAGACTTCATTACTATTAGATTTTGAAACATAGCCAAACACATTATCCCACATTTCTGGTAGCAGTCTGTTGGCCCACCAATGAGGGTGTTGTTTACCCGGATGGTAGAGCTCAGAGCCCTTGAGGATCTGTACTTTGGGGCAACAGACAAACTGCCAGTTTACACAATCATTTGGACACAATGGCTGCTGACAACTAACACAGAAGACTTTCTAAACTTATTGTAAATCTCATCCCCATAGGAAAGGTAGAAGGTTTCCTAGCATATTTGGTATTTTACCCCAGGTGGTTGTACCCCTATAACCTATCCTTTCCATCTTTTTTGATCATAACATGATCAAAAGAACATATACGTAGTGAAACTTAGCCTTATAAGGCTAATACTCTATTTATAATTACTGCCTTATCCATATCCTGGTGTACCAAGTAAAATATCATCCACTAATTGGCTTTATTGAATGTGGCCAAAGCAGATGGTATAGCTATAAAGTAGTACATACAAACTCTAAATATAAAAACACTGGTTAGGATCCTAAAGCAGTAGGATGATTTAGGCAGTGTAAATTGGTACTTGACATATATCTAAATTAGTAGATATTCCTAATTGGTGACACCCTAGTGTTACCTATAAAAATGTCAGGGTAAATCACAGTTAGAGATAGTGAACAAGTGTTCAAATTTCAGCGGGACACTTGTCATGAATATTAGAAATAGACAGAATTATGTAGGTAAAGCCTCTATCCCCTTGAAACTAGCTTAACAGATAGAGGAAAATAGTAAAAAAGGTTAATCAAAAAAATCCAAGCATCTTCCAAGCAGACAAGCTCTAATCACTAAACGTGACAAACATGAAATAAAGTACCCATTTAAAAATTAGGAACTACCTGACATGCGTTTCGCTGCGAGACATGTGCACCTTTGTCAGGAGTAAGAAGTGTAATGACCAGGGTTCCCCTTATGTTTGTATCTCCCACATGGGTCTCAATAACCATATTTGTCAGAGGATGGACGTGATCCCCATGGAGGTTATTATGTTCGCTGAACAAGAAAGCCTTTACCTGTTCGATAACCAATCAGAAGGGTGTGGAGGTGTGTTTAAAACCTTTATAAATGAATGGAGTGTAAATGATTATATCGTAATGAAAGAAACCATTTAGGGTAACTTGTAATGTACAATTCATGCCATCTTAACAAAAGATCACAATAATAATAATACTGTTGAAGAGAATGATTGGTCTTGATATAAGTGGATGCTGTGGTCTATAGAAGTAAAATGGAAATTACAGTTAAACGGACACTTGAAGGAATCAATGAGTCCATTGTAATGGTCTAACTCATCACCAAACTCTCAATGTTTCAAAATCTTAATAATTTACATAATCAAAAACAAGGTTGTATAGCATCATTATATCAAAGATTTATGATGTACTGCAAAAATATTAAAGGTTTATAATCAAATGACCACTCATTTTACAGATTAGATGTCAGGATGGCAATGACAGATGTACTAAAATGTATATCTTCCCTGCTTAGATGGAGGTCAAGGGACCTGTGGGAGGGAGGTGAGCATTATTCAGGCTAGCTAGCACACACATTCAGGAGATCTCATCTAGGTCACGCTGTTATATCTGCTTCTCAAATTAGAAGATTCAACGTTTGAATATGTAATAAGAATAATAGGTCATCCCTCAGTATAAGAAGGGAAACCAATTCTTCCTCACGAGAATCAGCAGTGTCCTCCAGAGAAAAAGAAAAAGTAAGGGAAGAGAGAAAATATATATATATATATATATATATATATATATATATATATATATATATTAAGATTTCTTTTATCTGGAATCTTTGTTTTTTATTATATTCTTTAGGTGCAGCCCTCATTCCTGTATTTTTTTGCTTTGTTATTTTGTCTGTTTACCAAAGTAAACTCAAGTTATAGTTACATAATAAATAAGGGCTTAAAGTGGAGTCACTTATATTTGAGGGTATTCACATTCAAATTGGAGGAAGAGTTTAGGACTTACATCTCTTTAAGTTGTAGAACCCTTTTTTTTTTCAAGGTACCAAAAGTAATTTTGACTCAAAAGCTGTTTAATGACCAGGTGTAGGCTATTCCTTCAATATTTCTTCATCAATTAAGCAGGTAACAAGTCTGGAGTTGATTCTAGGTGAGGCATTCACATTTGGAAGCTGTTGCTGTGAAGCAACAACATGCGGTCAAAGGAGCTTTCAATGCAAAAGAAACAGGCCATTCTTAGGCTGCAAAAAAAAAAACCATCCATCAGAGAGATAGCTAGAGCATCATCAGTGGCCAAATCGACAGTTTGGCACATTCTGAAAAAAAATGCACTGGTGAGCAACACCAAAAGACCTGGATGTCCACAGAAAACAACGGTGGTGGATGATCCTTGGATTTTTTCCATGGTAAAGAAAAACCTCTTCACAACATCCAGCAAAGTGAAGAACATGCTCCAGGAGCTAGGCATATCACTATCCAAGTCTACCACAAAGAGAAGACTTCACAAGAGCAAATACAGAGAGTTCACCACAAGGTGCAAACCATTCATAGGCCTCGACAATAGAAAAGTCAGATTAGACTTTGCAAAAAAAATCTTAGAAAGCCAGGCCAGATCTTTAACAGCATTCTTTGAATAGATGAAACCAAAATCAATATGTACCAGAATGATGGGAAGAAAAAAGTATGGATAAGGCTTGGCACGGCTCATTATCCAAAGCATACCACATCATCTGTAAAACATGGTAGAGATAATGTGATAGCATGGGCATGTATGGTTTCCAATGGCACTGGGTCACTAGTGTTTATTGATGATGTGTCAGAACACAGAAGCAACCAGATGAATTCTGAAGTGTATATGGATAGTGTCTGCTCAGATTCAGCCAAATACAGCTTAGCTGATTGGACAGTGCTTCACTTTACAGATGGACAATGACCCAAAGCATACTTCAAAAGACAAGGAAGTGAGATAAGCATCCACCAAGTCACATTTATTTATTAATCCTTATTTGTTCTCTCTTACTTAGGCATTAGTTGTAGCCCCTAGCCAGAAGTTTCTGTCTTTGGGCTTTCTGTATATAATCACATTATTTGAATTGTTTTATGTTCACAATGGGGCATGCTTCCACTAGATTTGGTGTTTTTCTTCATATTATCTATGTTTCTTATATTCATGTTGTCTGAGATTCAATGTATTACTTTTTTATGTCTATGCCTCTTTAAAAATTCAATATAACTTTATTGTGCCTATTTTATCCTAGAAACAGCACCCGATGACACAGAGACGTTGCACCCATTATGTATGATCATGACATCACACCGATTCACGTGACCACGCCAGATGCTAAAGAGTTTGGAAGATGGCGATGAAATGCCAAACATATGCTTCTCTTGCCTTATTGATTGGGTTTGGTATCTTGTACCTGGATTTCACAGTTTTCTTTGTGTATATGTGGGCAAATGTGCTTAGTTATGTAAGGATATTATGCATAAATGTTTGTATATTTTCTGGTCCTTCTAATAAACCACTGCTGGCACCCTGTATGCACATCTTACATCTCTGTCCTCAATTCTGACTTGTAATACAAATTTTATGAAATAAAAACAATTATGCACAAACAGTATATCATACAAAACTGCATTTCATTTACATTTTGGAAGTCTTGTATTCTTTTGTAATTTCTTTTCATAGCAGCGATCTTAATGATTTATTTAATCCGTTTAATTTAATTATGCATGTGAATTTGTTCATTAAGATCCTATGAAAATGCAGTGCCTATATGTCCCCTAGGATGTCTGTTCAGACACTATATCCATTAGGCATCTTTCACTTTCTGCTAATGATCAGTGACACAGAGCCTTAAAGTCATTAGTTTTCAGTAAAGGCTTTTACTTGTTTTGCTGCCTTTCATTAAACATTTCACATAGCATCTGCAGTGTTGTGTGGGTTGTTCACAAGTATAGTGGTGACCTTTAAAAGATAATTATACAAATCAGTTCAACCTACAAGCACAGCGTGGCCCTTTTCATTCTGGGACTATGTGTAACAGCCATTTGTAACAAATATAAGAAAAGATGTTTCTATAAAGAAGGTACTCCACATGTAGCTGGTAATGATTGATATATTCTTTGCTCTGTAAATGTATGAGGTGAGACTAGCTTTAATGCCTTTGGTTAAAAGCGATTCACAGGGGTAGTTACTTTTAAAAGTATATTGCAAACAACTAGCGTTCAGATATTTTTGGTGCAAGTATTAAAAGGACTTAGGCAGACGCTGTAATGAGCTGCAGCCTAAAGGCCTAGCTACTTTTGTTCAACACAATCTATAGCGTTGCAGTCAACTGCGTATTTAGTGCTTCTTTGAGCAGCCTACCTGACAGCAACAATCCTTTATATGTGTATATATAATATAAAATAGTTTTTGCTACTCACATGGTGTCAGTTGATTTGAGCAGAACGTTTTGTACTGTTTATTTACCAAAGCTCCATGACTTCAATGTCTAAGGGTTAATACTTTAACTGTGTTAGGTAAGTCATAAAATAGATTTTAAGAAAAACAAACAAAACATTTTAGAATGCTAACAGGTGAGACCTAAATGTCTCTACACACCTTGATAACCCCCCGCCCCCCAAGAAATCACTGTTTTGTAGATATACACCCAATGAACACATACATGCATTTAATTATGCATTTTTTTTATTAGTGGTATATCTAAATCAGACTTCAAAACCTACAGAGCTCTTGTCTGCTTCCTTTACAAGCCTTTCCCTTCAAACCCAGCTTAGATTTTCTGTATCTGTGCAATCACAGACTTCCTAATACAGCTCAATGAGAAGTCTTTGCAATTACATGATTTTCCTATTTCGTGATGAAAAGTCATGATTTTATGAAAGACACGGAAGCGAGTATTGTCCATATCTTTTTCTTTACTTAACATACAGCAGCAAAGAGAAACCAATAATAAAAAAAAGGGATGCTAACATGTGACATCTCAAGCTCCACCCCCTGATGAGCAGCCATCCCTATAATCCAGGAGCACACCCTTCAGCTTCCTCTTTCTTTGAAAAATTAACAGTGCGAAATTAACAGATCAGCAACCGACCAGTGGTAAGCAGGAATCAGAACTGCTGCAAACCAATATCTCCAACAATGACACAAGCTGCAGTCCAATCCATAAGTAAGAACATGGTGAGGCGAGTGAGAACCAATAGCTCAAGCCTAGGGAACATCAATCTGGAAAACATGAAAGACAGGACGTAGCCCCAGTTAGACATCACAGAGTCAAGTTATAGTATAACATCAAGTAGACAGGGATTACAACCCGTAAAATCAAGGGAACATGACAGTGCCATACAAAAAACCCAATCATAATATATTGAGAGAAATGGCAACGGTAAACTATATGGTACAAACCTGACGGAGGATATGACCACCTAAAAATTGGAAGAAAAGTTACTGTAATGAAGATTAAATGCCAACTAGACATGACGGAGGGAGAATGCAGCCACAGCAAACAGGGTGGGATAATACTCGCCTCCATGTCTTTCAAAAAATCATGATTTTTTTGTCATAAAATAGCAAAACCATGTAATTTTATTTCAAGACACGGAGGCTCATATTTTGCTCATAAGTTCAAAGCTGAACCACCACAGGCGAGAAGTGTGAGCCCCGCGAACAGAGTGGGCACCGAAATAGGATACATCGACCCCCACGGAGGACAATATCCATTTGATCCATCGGGCCAAAGTGGAGCTAGTGTCACGATTCGGGAACCTAACACGCTAACAGGTCACAGAAAGTAAAGGGTGCAATACCGGTCCTTAGAATGGCTGGGTTAAGCACACTAAGAATAGTCAGGAGACAAGCCAAGTAAAGGGAGCCAGAAAACAGGAGAATGAGAAACAAGCCGAGGTCAAAGGAATGGCGAATACAGGTAAATCGAAATAACAAGCCAAATAATAACCAGAGAGAAACATGAGCAAACTGCAATACAGGTATCACAAGACCACAACAGGGCACTGAGCGACAGGAAAGGTAAGTATATAAATCCTGTGCTTAATTCTGATTGGATAACTTCCAATCAGAATTAACAATCACACGTGGGAGATATTTACACCTCCCACTGTGATTGACCCTGGTGTTCGCATAAATGCGTGGGCTCCGAGCGGCGCATAAAACTGTGAGAACGCCGTTTGCCGACAGGTAGGGGAAGGGGAGACCGCGAGCCCTGACAGCTAGAGACAGGATGAAAATCAGGGGATGTTTGCCTGCCGGTAAGCCATCGAAGCCCACGTGGGCGGAGGAAATGGCAGATCTGTACACGTTGAGTGTGCGATATGCCTGATCTGAATCGAACATAGACGAGAGAAACTGAAGTACCTCTGTCACAGGGGCTGAAACGGGATCCATTCTCGAGCCGCGCACCAGCCAACTGAGACTACCCAGGCTGAGTGGTAAGCTGACCTAGTGCCGGGGGCCCGTGAACCCGCCAGAAGGCATCTAGCTGAGTCCAAAAGTCCTGGGATATCCCTAGGTCCCCAGAAATCAGACACGCCAACAGGGGGAGCCGGACTTCGTTCACCAGGGGGTGAAGACAACCGTCGAGGTCCAGAAGGAGCCTATGGTCGGGCGAGAGCAGCCTGGGGACATCAATGGCCAGCTCCAAGACCTGAGGGAACCTCGCTGACGATGAACCTGGAGAAGCATTCTGGGCAGCATGAAGAACGGAGGGAAAGCATAATTGCGATGTTCGGTCCACTCATGGAGGAAGGCATCCACAGCCATCAAGGCCATGCTACAACAGCTAGTGAGTGCTACAAAAAGAGAGAGGACAACAATTACACAAGGTGGGAGAGTAAGAGACACACAAAGAGAGCATGTAAGCGACACACAATGGGCGGGTGTAAGAAATACTCCAAGGGGGATGTAAGAGACATACTAAGGTGGACTCTAAAATACACTAAAAGGGAAAAACACAGATAGAGGGGAAAAAGAGGAACTAAGATACACTAAAGGAGGGTGTAAGACACATTAGGGGGTAATACACACTAGAGCGGCAAAAGGGATGGATAAGATACACTAAAAGAGGTACACATTCAAATGTGGGAATCAGCAGTACAAATAGGGCAATAGAGGGGTAGACATTCAAAAGAGGAGGTAAGAGACTACAAAAGTGGTATACAATATGCAAAAAGGGGGTAAGATACACAGAAGGGGCAAAAGTGGGGTTAAGTGACACACAGACCTGTATTAATTTTGGGGGCTGCAAAATTCATCTTTACCTGTGTAGCCAAAAATCCTTGCACTAGCCCTGAATACACTCCCATGGCCAGTCCACAGCAGTTCCTGTAGTTCAGGTGTATGGCACAGTAAGAGGCGCCCAGTGCACCAGCTTTAGCTTACCCCTGTATATTAAAAACAATGAACATGAATCAAAATGTTATTTTTAATCATGTACCCATTAAAAATGCCCTATCACCCCGGTTAAACTACACCACATGCACAAAATGCAGACGGACTTGTGCTGGAGGAACTGTGGCCTCAAAGGAACCTACCTCCACATGTGGTGGGGACTGTCCCAAAATTGAGGCTTTCTGGGAGGAGGTACGGGGCGTAGTGAGACAGGTATTTCATTGGGCACCATGGATATACTTACTGAATAGATCGATTGAGAGATGGCCCAAAAACAAACAAAAGTTATTAAATAAAATCACATTAGCAGCCCAGAGAGCGGCGGCACAAAACTGGTTAAAAACTGACACCCGCTCCATGCGGTGGGAAGATAAAAGACAGTCACTTAATAGACGATCTGATTGCCAGGGTGCAGGGTAATACGAAAGTTGAAAAGAATGGGCTCTGTGGGGGGAATGCCCATTCGCAGATTAGGATTGGAGAAGGGCCGGGGGGATGCATGCGCCCCTGTACAATGAACCTGGAGCTCCGGCCGCTCGTGCCCCTACCCCCTTCCTCGCTCTTTCACTGTTCCCCTCCCCTCTACTCCCCTTCCTCCTCATCCCCTCCTTGGAGCGACCCACTCTCTCTCCTTCTTTCTCTATTCTTTATTTATCTCCTCTTCCTGTCATATCTCTTGTGTAGGACCTTTTTCATACACAGCTTACCCACAAGCCAAACATCAGTGACTTTCGCATACATAGACAGTTAACGGGCAAACACTAACTCAAACAAGAGCTTAGTACTTAGGTGAAGCATCCACCTATAATGATTCACACATCTCGGATGCAGGCTGTACCACTGGTCCACCACAGTATTAAGATCAACGAAGACGACTCTAACCTTGGAGACCCTAGGGTCCCGATAAGCGGGTATCAACGAATCCCAGATAAATGTGATCTTGGTACGAGAAGTACATTATACAGGTTGTAATGCATACCATAACAAAGAGACTAGGCACCCAGTATACTGGACGTTTTGCTTCATTTATTATAATGTCATTGTAAAACCATGACAGACTGAACAAGCCAGTCACTTATACTTGATGCATTATGTGTTGTAAAAGATTTTTGCCTTCCTCACGTGTCATATATACAACGCTCCATGTTTAACGAAGTGGCTTATCCATAGGCCTCATATTGTTAATGTATTACAGTCTTTGTCAATGCAAAAATAAAGAATTAAAAAAATAAATAAATAAATACCCTGCCTGTTTCTTTACATTTTACAACCTGTCCTTGTATATCTAAATAGCCACAGGTTGAATATCCCTGACTTAAAATTTTGATCATGGGTTGAAATCATATGTTGATCTTTTGAATTATCACCTCAAATATTTGTCTAATTTGTCCAATCATCCATATTCTGATTCTATCAAAGGGTAAAACTTAAGTGAACTAATGGCAATTAAATCTATCTTATATAGCATTTGCGTCAGATTGTCAGTTTGCATATAATGATATTAAATAAAATGTAATACCAGCATTACACTTGGAAACAGAACAGGTGGGCGAAGTCATCAATCAATAGTCATTTATCATCCTCTGCATAATACTGGAATTACTGTCAATCCTAATGGTACCCTATCCTTTAAAAGAATCAATACATTTAAAAGATGAGATAGGTTTGAGAACATGTTTGAAATTTTAGTCTTATTCTTTGTTTGATTAGAATACAATGCCATTTATGTCTCAGCATATTTTCAGACAGATTATGTGTTTGCAACTGCCGATTGTTGAACTAAATTGATTATCCACCATCTCCATAGCTGTTTTGGTTGATATTGTAGGTAAATCAAGTGTAATTGATATTATAATTTTATTTTGATGCTTGTTTTATTCATGGAAGCTGGTATACAATGCAATTCTATAGTGTAATCTAAAAATCAGAGTTACACACTTGTAAAGCAATTGTTGTTACTTACCATTTATAGAACAGGGCTATTAATCAGCTCAGTCAGATGCTAAAGGACTTATGTAGGAATGAAAAGCCCTGGGTTTTCGGAATAGAGAACTGGACATCATTTTAATATTCATTCATCTTCCTTTTATTTGAATGTAAGTATTTTACAGAATTTAAATTCACTTTTATAAATATATCCTAATTGCCCACTTTTCAAGCTTACGTGCATGTAGTGCAAATAAATCAATCAATGCCCTGTTATAAAATAATTTTAGTAACAATAACGATGTTCTGAAACACCAGCACCCATGAGAGTGCTGGTGTAGAGGTTAGTGTTGTGACAGTTTCCACTGTTACTCATGACAACCTACCTGCATGGCAAAGGGTTGAAGGTAATGAATTAACTGAAGTTTGGAGTCATATTGAGTGCCTCCAAGAAGGGCATTTTGATAAGGACAAATTGCGCTGCAAGGAAGTGAGGGAGGACAGAATGGTGGCTCATCTCACTAGTGCCAAGTAAGCGAAAATTGCAAAGACACCTTACATTTTTATTACTGAGGGAATAAGCAGAAAAAGAAAGTATTAGAACAGCAGCAGGTTCACTGGCACCGTATCTGCTTCTGCACAATTCTCACAACAAACAAGGGGATTGTTAAGGATAGGGGCAGTGGTTGACAGAGGCATGTTGGCCTATCCTAACTGTAAGATAAGACTAGGGACTAATGAAAGTATTTAGAAAATTGGGCAGACTAGATGGGCCAAATGGTTCTTATCTGTCGTCACATTCTATGTTTCTATGTTTCTATGTTTCACCTGTGTATTCATCCGTCTTTGACTACGCCTCTCTCTAATACGGTTGTCAATAAGAATGATATAATCTATTACATCATCCAGAAGAACAGGCAATTCCCTGGATGCTATTTCATCTAGTATGTAAGTGGCCAAACCCTCCTGAAAGGCTGTTACGAGGGCGTCGTTATTCCAAACAACTTCAGCTGCTAGAGTGCGGAATTCAATAGTATAATCCGCTACTGATCTATTACCTTGTCGGACCCTAAGCAGAGCTTTGCCAGCAGAAGCAACCCTACCAGGTTGATCAAATATGCGTTTGAAAGCTGTCAAAAAGTCTGCAAAGGACATTGGGGACATATTCTCCCTCATGGGATTAGCCCATGCTAAAGCTTTCCCGGACAAGTGGTTAATTAAAAAAGTAATTTTGGTTCTATCAGTGGGGTAGGAACGAGGATTCATCACCAAATGAATATCAATTTGGTTGAGGAAACCACGACACAATGCTGGATCATCGCTATAGTGCTGTGGTGGCGTCATGTGAACCACGTGAGCAGGAACAGGTACTGGATTGGGAATGGGTTCTGGCACAGCAGCAACAGCTTCTTGAATGGCAGGTTGCAAGTGGGCAGTACGAGCCAGTATGGTTTGTAAAGCCTGGGCAAACTGATCCATACGGTGGTCTAAACCATCCATTCTAGCCTCCTGATTCACTAACAGCTGTGGAATGTCAGCAGGTTCCATGGTGGCCCTGTTGTAATGTCACGATTCGGGATCCTAACACGCTAACAGGTCACAGAAAGTAAAGGGTGCAATACTGGTCCTTAGAATGGCCGGATTAAGCACACTAAGAATAGTCAGGAGACAAGCCAAGTAAAGGGAGCCAGAAAACAGGAGAATGAGAAACAAGCCAAGGTCAAAGGAATGGAGAATACAGGAAAATCGGAATAACAAGCCAAATAATCGGTAACCAGAGAGAAACACGAGCAAACTGCAATACAGGTATCACAAGACCACAACAGGGCACTGCGCGACAGGAAAGGTAAGTATATAAATCCTGTGCTTAATTCTGATTGGATAATTTCCAATCAGAATTAACAATCACACGTGGGAGATATTTACACCTGCCATTGTGATTATGGTACTGTGGCTTAATGCCGGGTCACGTGACTGACCCCGGCATTCGCATAAATGTGCGGGCTCCCAGCATGCAGCGTTATACAAGTAAGCGAAAATTGCAAAGACACCACACATTTTTATTACTGAGGGAATAAGCAGAAAAAGAAAGTATTAGAACAGCAGCAGGTTCACTGGCACCGTATCTGCTTCTGCACAATTCTCACAACAAACAAGGGGATTGTTAAGGATAGGGGCAGTGGTTGACAGAGGCATGTTGGCCAGGGACAGTCTGGCTCCTCATCATCCCAGGGACGTTTCCACCAGCCCACTCTTAAAGGAACACGATAGAAATCTAAAACTGTATTCCTAACGCTATGGTGTCCATCTACCTCCATGTGCCCCCCTTGTTGAAAGGGTTAAAAACACTTTTAACACTTACCTTAGTGGCACCTTCTCATCCAACGCCATCATGCTGATGGAGGACCTTGTGCGCAAATTAGAACTTCCCCATAGGAAAGTATTGAAGCAATGCTTTCCTATAGAGATTTTGAATACATGCCCAACGTCATTTCACTGATTTAAAAGCCGTGAAAATGCAGGAACTGTCTCTAGTGGCTGTCTGGAAGACAGCATCTAGAGGCAGTAATAGCACTGCAATGTAAACATTCTAGGTTTAAGAGGACAGGCACACTGCACACAGACCATTTCTATGATTATATTCAATTTCATTCCATGACTATGCCAAAACAGCAGATTAACAAAATCATCCTCCTAATTGGACAACTGATTGCCGTCGCTTTTTTTCCATGATAGAAGAGAAGATCAGCATCTGATACAGGCATTTGCTCCTCAATATGTAATTCCCTCACTAATCAATTTCAGCAGGAACATAGTCCTATAATTGTACTGTTCCTGTATGGTAATATTGAATGAGGAGCATTGTACTACAGATTTGTGGAGTTCTTCTAGTAGCGAGCATGACTTCCTCTCCTTGATGACAAACTTTAGAAAACATCTTGCAAGCAATCAGTTGAAGTATAGCAAATTGGTTGGGAGAGCAGGCGGGTATTAACCTGCATGTTCGGTTTGTGATCACCAACAGAGCTGTTAACATGGTCAAAGCTCTGCAGGGTGTTTCTTTGTAGATGTGTGCTGTTATGTCAGCAAGCAGTAAAATTCCAAACCTGAACTTTCTCTTCTAGAGCTGATCACACATCTCCCCCCCCCCCACCCTCCGGCAAAGGCTAACAGGACACTGGCAAAATATATTTTCCTGTTACAGTTCAAGAAACAGTCTTCACAGAAATTAACTTGTAAAGAGAAACAGTTAGTAAAAAAACAGCATATAATTATTCAATAGTAATGTCCCGAACGGTTCGCTGAACGGTTCGCCACGGATGGCGAACATATGTGCAGTTCAGTCCGCCCCCTATTCGTCATCATTGAGTAAACTTTGACCCTGTACCTCACAGTCAGCAGACACATTCCAGCCAATCAGCAGCAGACCCTCCCTCCCAGACCCTCCCTCCTTCTGGACAGCTCACTAAGAATGCAGCTTCACAATGAATGTAAAATGGATGCTGTCCAGGAGGTGGGAGGGTCTGGGAGGGAGGGTCTGCTGCTGATTGGCTAGAATGTGTCTGCTGACTGTGAGGTACAGGGTCAAAGTTTACTCAATGATGACAAATAGGGGGCGGACCGAACAGCGCATATGTTCGCCATCCATGGCGAACCGTTCGGGACATCACTATTCTTCAAGTAAGTATTCTTCTTCTTCTTTGATAATACTCTAAGATGGCGGACAAACAGCAAAATCTCTGACAGCATGTCAGTAGCAGGTTACATATTTTCACATTCCCAACAGACTTCAGAGAGATGCAGCAGTGGTCAGGAGGTTGGAAGATCTACTCAAAGCATGAAATTGTCTGCATGAATGAGTTGATAATTGCCCTGAATTAATGCTAGTTTCCCTCTGTGACCCTAGGATTAGGAGAAAACTGACACTCTGATCTAACAGCCTGACATTGTGCAGGCCAAGGTTTGTTGACTTCTGTGATTTGCAGAAAAAGCAAGGCATGCAGGGCAATTTGTAGATTGAACCTAAGATGGCTGCTACTCCCAGCAGTAGCAACACAACCATAACACAACAGAGTAGAGCATCTGCATTTTGGACAAAGACTTTATGGCAGTTTTGTGCGAGCAAGTGAATCACCAAGTAGCCAAAAGGAGAGTAGTGCCTCTGAAATAGTCAGAGTTTACCTCTAAGATCTATGTACTGCTGACTTTCTGAGCTACTGGCATGACAAGACAAGAGAATACTTGTGTAGCTTGCTCTATGTCTGGTTACCCAGCAGCTATTGTTATGTCCACCAACCTGTTTCCAAAATGAGCAAGTGATTTCTGTTACAATGAACATTCTGAATCCACAACACTCACAAATGTCCCCACAACTTTTGGATCAAATCGTATTCTTCATGTTCAATGTAAATCATGTTATGTTATGCTGCTCTTCAGTTTATTACTTGAGTTGTTATCATCTTCTAGGCGAGATCAATTTTTTTACTCACCACTCAAGTTTCAATATTTCTAAAAGAATTCTAAAACCTGGCCGAAAATAAAAAATAAATTAATTACATTTTAAATGACATTGCTACTGCTGCTGGTTCTGCTCACCCATTTTTAAAATGCCTTTGATTATAGTGATTCCACCCTGCCTGCCTTTCTTTATAGTGGTTCTACCCTGCCTGGATGAGGTTGAAGACCATGTCTGCTAACTCTTCAGATGCAACTTGCCTTCAAATTCAAATCTTTTTTCTATATTTCTAAAAGTATTCTAAAATCTGGTGATTAATAAAAACAGAACAAAGAAAATTAAAATTACTCTTGCTGCTGCACTTCCCTTTTTTATATGTCTTTTGTCATTGTAGTGATTTTGCCCTGCCTGGCTGAGTCTTGTGGTATGTCTACTCAGTGGCGTACTAAGGGGGGTAGTGCCACCAGGGTGGGGGGTGGGGGGTGCCATGACCAGGAGTGCCGGCCCCCCCATGCTGCGGCCGCCCGAGCGCTCTGTAGAGAGCCTCAGGCGGCTGCAGCTTTGCCCGGGCGGTGCGTCCATAAGGGCACACCACCCGGGCGCAGCCTGAGGAGAGGGGCTGACAGGAGGGAAGCACTCAGTGCTCCCTCCTGTCACTCCCTCACTGTAGCGTGGCCAAGCGCTCTATGGTCCGCGGGTACAGGGAGCATCTGTCTCCTGTACCCGGCCGGATTAACAGGAAGTACACACTGAGTGTGCACTTCCTTTTAGTCCGGCCGGGTACAGGAAACAAAAGCTCCCTGTACCCGCGGACTATACTGGGCTCGGCCACGCAACAACAGAGGTGGGGGGGAGGGGAGAATGAAATTAGG